>VZRF01002309.1:0-209828 GCA_013396875.1 Vireo altiloquus
CACCACCCTGCCACGGCCTTCACCGCTCCGCACCGCCCTGCCACGGCCTTCACCGCACCACACCGCACCGCACCGCGCTGTCACGGCCCGTACCGCACCGCACCGCCCCGCCACGGCCCGCACCGCGCGGCCGGCCAGGTAGCAGAGCCGGAGGTGCCCTGGCGCCCTGCGTGACTCCGCTCCGACTCTGACACTTCGGCTGTGCCAAAGCGCCACAAACACGCGTGTTCGCGGTGCATCCAGACCAGAGGCAGAATTCCCTCACCCTCCCAGTGTAGCGTTGGATAGAGCTTTTAAGATACAGGGAGTCCTCACACCCTCTCTGCCTCTGGGGTGAAAACTGCGGGGTGCTGATTTGTTTAAGCCTCTGTATGCTCAGAAATAGTTATCTTAAAAATACTCCTTTCTTTGAGAGGAAATTGATCCCCCTATGGGGATTTTTTTGAGACTTACTATATCCCAAGTTCAGAAATGTTATGACTTAGGAGTGTGTATGCAACGATGTGAATAAGTTTGGGCTTCTTTTTGGAGGTGAAAAATTCATATTCCCTTAGAATTTGTTTCAGATGTGCTTCCTTTATTTAATTAAATATTAAAATATTTAAAATTTTCCTTGTTTGAATACTTTATGATACATGTTAGCTTGTAAGAATGATAGGTGGAAAACAAGTGACGTTTTGAATGATTACAAGAGCATTCTCATCAAAAGTAATTTTGGGATTAAAAAGCATTAGAACTGGCATTGGAAAACTCTATAATATAGAATGTCATCTAATCAGGGAACAGAAAACTATCATCTGATACGCACTATCAATCAATATTAACCAATACAGCTCAACAAAGAATGTTGAATGCTGCCATAAATTTCTCTGAACAACCTATAAATCAAGAATATATGCTTGAATTACATGGCAAATAGATTCTAGCTGTGAATTGCATTGAGGTGAAAAAAATTTGATGCTGTTTGCCAACAATTCACAAAACATGAGCTAAATTCACGTGGTCATTGTGAAAAAGCTCTAATTTTTCGTAACTAGTTTTGCAAGGGCAATTATGTTTTCTGAAACATAGTATCCATTTTTGTAGACAAGTAATTTTGATTCAGTGGGATTCAAGCTAAAAGCCCTTTGTTCTTTTAAAAATGATTGCTGTGTGCATGGTGATGTTGCAGAGCTCAGGTAACTGCCCTGTTGAATGCAATTTTCATGAATATTAATCTGACAGTGTATACTGATGATCATGTGGGTCTAGAAATAATCACCTCATACAGACAGGAAAAATGAAACATAAAGATGTTATCCGGCATTTATAAAATGGACATAACATTGTCAGGTTTTCAAAACCCTTTAAGGGTGCCAAATAGTGTACTTGGGGATCACAGCCTTGTTTCTAGCCACCTTGCTGCATTCCCAACATCTGTACTCGACTCCCTGTCCTGGACATGGAAAGATGTGCCTGCCTTGAGGTGGAGTCCGAGGAGACTCTCTGTCTCTCTTCCCTGCTGTGAGGAGATGAAGATGGGCAACAGCTAAATAGGGCACACGTCTAAAGAGTGTTTGTCTTGGAAGCCTTCAGGAAGGCTCCATGCATTCGGGAAGGCTCTTCCTTTCTGGATATAGGCTAATGTGAAAAGCATACTCAAGTTTCTGAACTGCAGGGTGCTCTGGGTACCTTGCTCCCAAGCTCTTCTTGGGTACTATTAAATACTTCATAGATAGCTGGGATCTCAGACCGCGTGTTTTCTGCTTTCGATGTAGAGCTGAATCGCATGAAGAGACCATCAAGTTCCACCTTTCCCTCTCCCATTCCCAAGTATTTGATTATTCTGTACAGAACACAACTTGCTCAGAGCAGAGTTAGTCCAAAGCCAGCTTGGGAGACAGTCCAAACTGCCAGAGTTAGGGCATCCTCGAGCCTGTCAGGCAGTGCAAGGGGTTAATCCCTTCTGGTACAGGTGAGTGATAGCAACAACTCAGTTGAATCCCTGATAGAAAAAGCACCCTGGGGTATCTCCTTTGCAACAAGCCCTGCAAAAGACCACAGCCCCTAGTCTGGGGGTCCCAACTGTGCCCCAGTCTGAGTTAGGGTTGAGCCACTCACTGGGGCTGGGAGAGAGGCTTCTCTGGATGAGTCAGAGTCAGGTACTGGACCAGAAAAAGGTGATGTTTGTACTAGGAAATACACAGCCTGCAGGTGCTTTGGAGTAAAAAGAACAGGGCTTACAAATACCTGCCTTTTGGAACCAGCATTTCAGCACTGGTGTGGACTTAGCCCTCTGCTTTCTGGAAAATTAAAGGATTTTTTTTGTTCAAATGTAAGGGTAAGGGGAAAGGTGACCTTGATCTTACAAATAAACACAAAGGGAAGAAGAAAGGGTTTGATGGTTAGGAATTCCATTTATACCTAGGTCATTCCCCCTCAGATGTTCCACAGATATTTCCAGACCTCAGGCGAAATGAGAAAAGCACACAGAGAACAGCCCAAACTCTTCTTTTAGCCACTGAGTAGGTGAAAATGTTTATCAGAGAGGGAGCAAATCTGAGTACGTAAAGTTCCTTGTGCAAGGTGTCCTAGTTTTATTCCCACAAAAAAAGTCTACGTATCAGTCAGAGATGACATGTCCTCCCCCACCCTACTTTGGCTGTGCTAAATTGCTTCAGGGTATATCGGTGCTGTTGTTGTAGCTCTGCTGCAGGTACAGGTGCCTGCCATTAATAAATACACTAATAACTACATGGGACTCTAAGGTCTTCTTTGCTAAATGAAACAAACTTTTCACAGAGGAAAAAACCTTCTTGAAAGGTTTTTATCTCCATGGCACTAGAATGGAGCTATTTAAAAGTTTTTCAAAAACAAACCCAATATTTTAAAAGTGAGTTTGAGATGCCATGTTGAATGTTTTTCCTGCACAAGTGCTCTAATAGACACACTAACAGTGATTGGTCAGGCTCTGAATATTTTATACAACAGAAATTCGTATTGCAATTCATGGAAATTTTGGCCTGAGCAGTCTGAGAGAAAAAAACATGTTGGAGAATACATTTGGTGCAGGTAGCTCAGGGTGCAGCTGCAGTTTGAGCTGCAGACTGAACTTGGGGTGGCTTGGAGCTCCAGGTAAGGGGCCGTAAACTGGTGCCAACCCTTTGCACAACAAAGGGCGTGAGGGACCTGTGGCCCAGCCTGGGGACCAAACACTCAGAGACATGGCAGGAGCTGAGGACTCAGCTGGGAGACCCCAGACTCACTCCCACAGACTGTAAGGGTATAAAAGTCCAGGGGTTCCCATGTTCAGTGTCCCTCTACAGGGGCATCAGCTCGAGCTTATACTGTTGTTGCACCACGACAAAATTATTTTAAGGACTGGGATTTCTGAGCCTGTTCTGGGAAACCTGGGGTGTAACCGGTAAGGAAACCTGGTCTGACTGTGAGTGTGGTGAGTACAGGGAGTCAAGCAGGGCACCCATTGGTCACTGGAGCCATGAAGGGATCTCAGGCCTAGCTCAGCTGGTGTGGGTGTGACTGCCAGCGTCAGGGATGTTTCTGTAACAAAAATACAAAAGAAATTGTAGTTTATGCTGAGAAAGAAATAGGCTCTTTCTTCCTCTGGTTGTGGGCCCCTCATATCAAGGCGTCTGCTTCTCTGTGTGTTCCTCATATCCTGGCTGGAGGCGGCTCGCAGGGCAGCTCACTCATCAGAGCTCTGCACAAGGGCTGGGAAGAGAAGGGAATTCACTCCAGGTTGTTGCAACATAGGGGCTATCCTCTTCACTGCTCCCAAGACTGGCCCAAGGTCTCTCTGCTTGAAGGCAAAGACAAAGAGGGAACTGATCTGGGATTATTTGAATTGCAACATAACCCATGGCTATTCCGTGTGTCTGAGTTAGGATTTCAGTACTCTCAGAGGTAGAGAGTGAGGTGAATTCTCACCCTACAGGCTTCAGAGAATTTGGGTATGGCAAAAATTACATAAATTATTTAAAATATAAATAAAGCAGATAGAGTACAGCAGATAAAACTAAAACCACAGCTATCTGGCTGAGTCAGTCTGTTTTTCTGTACACACACATGGCAAATGCAGAGAAGACATTTGCTGTTAAGACAACACGGGAAAGCTCAGTCACTAGACACTACAAAGATATTACAACAGTTTCAATTCTGAAGCAAAATTCTACCAATTTTAAGAGCTTTTTAGAAAAAAAAAGAGTGAAAGCCCTAACAGTGAGCAGCTCTTAGCTCCTGAGATGAGGGCTTCAACACTGCTGACATTTTATATTGTAACAACTGTAAACAACATTGGCAAGTGCCAAATGTGTGTCGGTGTGCACATCTATTTCTCCTTCGCCTTCTCCAATGTCTAGTAAGAGAAGGAGAAGTGAAGTTTCCAAGAGCTCACAGTGTCCACCACAATGTTTGAGTGAACCCAGACAGTGTTGATTGTTTCAGGCATGTCAGCTTTCCATGTGGGAGTCATCACTGCAATCCTTTATGGCTCTTCTCTCATTAGATACCATGATGGGGATGGGAAAGTCTCCTGCATGACTGCTGTTGGATTTGCATTAGACTTGTTAAACATACAGGTCCCCTGGGTGATTATTCAGATAAATTATCAGGTGATCCTATTTTAAACATCTTGATACAGAGCAGAGCATCCAGACTATTGCTGATCTTTGGATTTGCGGCTGCTTGTGATGGGCTTGCTCATTACTGCCTGTGCAGTGCCATTACGGGGTAGAGTATACTACTGACACAAAGGCACACTTGCCCTGAGGAGTCTGCAGTCAAAAGCAGACACCAGGATAGTGAAGGCTACAAATATTCAAAAAGTGCAGGAATGAGAGAATGAGGGCTATAACAACTGAAAGATTATGAGATATGCTTGTCATGTTCACCTTTTGCTAGTGCCTTGTTTTTTCAGTCTGTGCTGACACCTAACCTGAACGATCTTGCAGAAGAATCATGTTCTGAATTCATATAGCTTCTTGTGATAAGCTGTTGATGTGCTTCTGGTATTTTTAAGACACAGAGGAGACATGTCAGGGTAACAGAAGCCCGATTGCACTGCAGATAGAATATTCTAATCAGCAAGCAGCTTATCAGCACACTTACTGGCAGCAAATGCTTCACAAATCCCGGAGAATGCCAGCTGAAAATCCCCATCATTACTGACATAACTTTCTCGATAAGCCTCCTCAACAATATGAGCTATTGTTTATGCTGAGAAGCACTGCTGAGGTTCAGTGGAAAGGTGTGCAGAGCTTTTTCCCCCAGACAAATGAAGCGCTGGATTCATGGGTGAGAAGCAGACCTGCTGGCATTCACTGCTCTTATTCTATTCAATGGTCACAGCGAATGACACCCTTTCATTTTCCCTTCCTGCACTTCATAGTAAAAAAGAAAAACTTAAACCTAAACCAGCTATTTTTATTTTTGGTTAAATCTTTTTCCCCTCTCCAGGTGGTACATGCAGGGGCACAACATTAACCCGAAACAAAAATGAGCAACCAGAAGTAAGAGTGCCATTAGCTCAGCTCGATGTCTGAGGTGTTTATTTTCAGTGGATCTGTGAAGCAGGCTGACAAGCAGAATCTTTTGCTTCACATACCACTTACACAGCTCCAGTAGAGCAAGCACCATATGAAACAGTCAGTGAAAAAATCTTCAGCAAGGCATGGCTATGTTTTTTTTCTTTTTAGGCACAGATACAGTCAATCAAAACCTCTATCTATGAAAGGGACTCATCAGAGACAATATTAAGATAATTACATCGTAACTACAAATTGTCATAAGAGACGTTTTATGACACAATTTAGCTGAATTAAATACTATTGACCTCGGAGTGGTTTATCAAGGCAGGAGAAATAAATTAAGAGATACAAGTACTCAGAATGCAACTGTTGAGCTGTGTTTTCCAACTTCTTTGAGATAGGGTGGGATACTTATATTTACAGTCACCAAAATGAAATGTTTAGGTTTTTAAGCTACTGATGGCTTTTTCTGTGGCAGTGAAGCAGGCAAGGACATGGGTCTGCATCCCTCCCATGTTTCAGACACAGCCCACGGGTTAGCACAGGCTGAGGACCTGCCTGACTGCAGGTCAGATGTGACCCCCCATTTTGCAAAGAAATGTAGCCATAAAAATTAGAGCAGTGCTGCACCAGTGGATCTCAGGGCTGGAGAATGATCCCTATTTACTAACATGGATGCACCTTGTAATAGCAGATAGAGAAGGAGCAACAGCTGTCTTGTGTGCCAAAAGCAATGTTCCAGTAAATAGTGTTGGTAACTGAACTTTCTGGTTATGTTCGAGCACTCCACTCTGGTAAAGCCTCTTAGTAAACATGGCCAATTTTGAAATACTGGCTTCCTTCAGGCTGGTTCCTGAGCTGGATATGCAGAGGCTGTGGTAAGGATGTACACTCATCAGATATGAGCCAGCTTGTACCCAGAGGTGATATAGGTATGCCATGATGTTGCAGCTCATGGGAAGAGCCTTAGCTTGTAAATGCTGACAGCATCCCTATGTGGAGGTTTTGGTGTGGGTTTCTGCTGGTGGAAATGACTGTATGATGCAGCGCCCACCAGCACACCCTTTCCCAGGATTTATGTGTCAGCTTAACACGTAAAGGGAGGTGACTTTTCTTAGGCATTTGCACGCTGAAGAGCACTAGTGTGAGAGGGGGCTGTTCAAAGAGTCGAGCTGCTATTGAAGTACAAGTAATAGATAAAAAGAATCACTAACAGTGAAAATTAAATGAACATTCTCAACATGAAAGTCCAACTCACCTTGAGAAACAATGCCTCATACAGGCAAAACTGAAATGTCCTTTGCCTCCTGTAACTTCATTAAACCAGTGAGGTTTTCCGCAGTATGTACTTAGCAAACACAACACAAACCCTTACTGAGTTCTCTGCTGTTTTCAAAATGTGGCACCTCTTGGGACCTGAAATCTGCTGACACAGATGTTATAAAAGACTTTTTGTAGGATTGACGGCAAATAAAATATTCTGCTGCTTATTGCAAGGTTTTTGACAGCATAATTATGGGTATCCTTGCTGCAGGCTTCCTGACTGATTCCCACCTGACAGACAGCCTCATAGATTTTATGCATTCAACAAATGCTTAGGCACTCTCCCTCCTATTTCAGCATAAATCCAGGAATGGAACAGTCATCAGGTGACTGCCTATTCTGAATCTGTTGTACAGCTTTTCACATTCCTGTCTTTACTGTGATGTTACAGAAAGTCTTGCTCTTGCCTCTCAGCTTTCTGAAACAAAAGTAAAGGGCTGTGTCACAAACATCAGAAACAAAAGACGAGAAGCATTGCTCAACCAGGGTCCTGTGTGTGTACATCACTGTGAGCAATTCAACATGATATTTTATTAAAGGTAGCTTAAAAGGGAGTGGAGAGAAACTAGAAAATCAGAGCCTTCTCTTCACAGGTGTTGAGCTCCTTAAATTTCCATTTGCTTTCTAAAGGCCTCCATTTCTTTTAGGTTCAATGTGCTCTGCAAACAAAAAACATTTAAGAGAAACATGCTGCTTTTTAAATGGTAGTGGCCAATGAGAGATAATAACAATTTGTGGAAGAACAAGGAAAGCTTTTCTGTAAAAAGACAAGAGCACCTCTGAAAAAAAACAGGACAACTTGATTCTTCTGTGCTTATTTTAGCAGAATGTTCCAGAGCAGCCTTATTAAAAATCTCCACTAAATTTTGTTTCCAAGAAGGAATGATATAATTTCTGATCATGTACACCATCTTTCGCTTTGACTTGAAGAACACTAAGCTACTTTTCTCTTATCCTTTGTAACTTTAATTGTGCTGTAAAGTAGTCTTGCCTTCCTCATGTGGTACTATGCTAGTAGTCAGCTTCCTACTGAACAAGTCTCTTCTTTTATCATGTCTTCAGCTTTTCTTATCTTTCTATAGCTATTGAATCTTGATATCACTCTCATTTGTCACAACCTCTAGCCTAGATTTCAAAAATCCCTCTCTTTTCAAAATAAGCTTTATACCTTGTCATCATCACTTCTCACAAGTTCCTTTCGGAGCAACAAATTTCAGTGCTAACATGCAAAGTGCAGCTCTTCTCTTCCTGTGACCTTGTGCCAGCTGTTGGGATCCAAGGAGGTTGTACCAGTGTCACACAGGTGAATTCAGCTCATTATATTTGTGGTCCCAAAGGCCTCCTTGCTATTTCTCTGAAGTGTGTGTCCTCAGACATCCTTCTTACTCCCACAGTCCACAGAGCCCCAGGGAGTGATCCCTTACCATGGGTGCTGTTTAAAGTCAGCAGCTGGGAACACAATGAAGCTTAGAGGCTTTTCCTCTTCTGATCTTGTTCCCATTGCAACTCATACCTTTATATTTGTATTTACTTTCTCCTAGGTAATGTAAAAGCCTGGTAGTAGAGTCTGTGATGCCGAGCCCTTCTAGTAGAGGGTTTAAAAAACAGCACCACTACACCAATATTACTTTTAATGTAATTGGCGTGCAAAAGACAAAATATTGTAATTTTGCATTCTCGGTCTGCAGAGAGCAGGGCTAGATGCCTTTAAATCACACCAAAATTTCTAATATTATTGTTAAGGGGGTGGAAACATCCAGCTTTAATTTTGACCTTTCAGAAACCAATGAATAATCTAAAGAACTGTCTGAATATATGGCCTGGAGGTGACAACATATAATTCACAGTTCCAAGTTTATTTCTTTGCACTGTACTGTGAGGTGCTTGATAATGTAGCTGTTGACTCTCTTCCCATAAAGAACATTATTTAGGAGAGGTGTTGTCTAAGCATGGGCAGAAAGCCCTGAACTCACGTGTCTCTATGGCTGTGGAAGAGGGCTCTACCCACAGTATTCCACCTATGATCGTACAAACAAGGGCAGTAACAATCCCTCACCTTCATCCTGACAGAGCACATCACTCCATTAAGATGAAAAGGAAGGAACTATTGTTTGAGATTTTTTCTGTTATCCTTCATTTTCCACATTCTAATTTTACTTCACCTTCCTAAGTTTTAGGATTTTTTTTTTTTTGTAAAGAAGATAAATGAACAGGTACAGTAGGAGGATATCTAAGAGAATTAAAGAATTCCACTTGGCATACTGCTACTGTAATTTTAATTTCCTATTTAGAACTTGGTCATTACAATCCAGAGCTCTCAATACCCAGGAATGAAACTTGCCTAATCACAGCTATCCATGTGCACTGCAGCTGTGAGACCTTTGCTTTCCCAGGAGCATATTCCTGACTTTGAAAGATCTGAAATGAAACCCACATTTATGCATTTTAAAGAACACTGCAATACCCCCATGAAATTGTCATGGAATAAGCAAAAGATGGGGTGAAAGGATAATATCTCTGCTCCAAGGCTCCAATATTTATTTTGAGAGAAGCAGTACATCAAGCACTTCATACTGTGCAAGCATGTTAGGCTGAGGAAGAACAACTGAGCATTGACTAAGGAGCATTCATTTACAGAGAATGAAGGAAGGACCAAAAGAGCAGAATAAAAATTAGTCACAGATAAGTAAGGTTCTTTACTAGGCTGTAGTTGCCACCAGTGTGGCACTGAGTGTTAGGTTCAATAGGTAGAAAAGACCATAGCAATTTTTCCTGTTTTAACTGCCTGATATAGCACAATGAAGAATAGCCACCAGCTGTCATTTGAGAATCGATATTACTAATTAAGATCCAGCAGTAATGTTTCTTTAGGGCATCAAAGTAAATTTGTGCAGAGGGACTACAGCACAACACCTGGCCAAAAGTGTCACTACAGGGCCTGTCAGAAGCAAGCTCCCTTGCAGAGGTGAGGCGTGGAACGTGCTGTGGTGAGGAACCCAAAAACTAGTGGCATCTGTGTCTCCATGGTAGTCCTTAGCCTGGAAATTCTTCACTGCACAGGATCTCCAATGTGACGTCTCAGTGCTGCTGGCTAACAGGCCCAGCAGGTATTTGCCATGAACAGTGAATGTGTGTGTGGGTCTCCTCGGCGGAGAGTGAGAATTAAAAAGTATCTGCGTGTACAGCCTACCAGAAACATTGGCTTTTTCCAAACTGATGAGACAAGAAGGCAGCAGGGAAAAAAAGGGTAAATGAAGTTCATTTGGGAGGGAAGCAGCAGTGACGAGGACATACCTGAACTCTTTCATCAACAGAAGAAAGACCCACTGAAGAGAAAAATCACAAATGTTCAATCCCATTAAGTGAGCTCACAGTAGGAGTAATTTTTAAAATGAAAAGTGTGCCCACTGTTCAGAGATACAAGCAGGAGAATGGCAGGGGAATCAACAAAAGGAGAAAGGTGATGAAGAGAGACAGCAGGAAATCAAACTCCACTGAGAACAGCAGCCCACAAAGTTCCAATGCAGTCCAGCCTGCAAAATAACAAATAAACTCTCCCAAGATGAATAAACTGCTAAATGCACTGGTTACAAAAGAATGAGTTGTACCTACAGGTACCTCACAGCCCTTTTAAGTAACAGTTAGAAGTCCAGATGTGAATACAAACCTCCTTTTCTTTCTCTAATTCACATTATACAGGCTTTTGTAACATCAACATACAGAATAAGGAATTTGGCAACTTGGAAAAATCATTATATTTCAAACAACCTATATGACCGTTAGAGTATTTTCAGTTCCTTCTGATGTATTAATACTTTGCTGAAGGGGATGTCAGTTATAGACCCAAATAACTGTAAAAACATACCTCCATACTACATTTATACTTAGGTAGAATAAGTGAAGCTGGAAACTAGTGTAATCTCTACCTTAATCAGAAGTTGTCTGCTTGAAAAAATATTCTTGATTTGTAGGTGTTGTCACTGCCCACTTTTATTACTTAGGTGTAAATTTTTTTCATTATTTTAGCATGGGATATGAGCTTTCTGATAAGAAATCTTGAAATGAATTGTCTGTATTTCACCTTTGAAATATCTGTGGCATTTATGTCAGGTAGACGAAAATTTTTTTTAGGCAGATAAAATTAGGAGATTTTTTTTTTTTTCAACTTTATTGCCCTCACCAATTTTAGAGGTAGCTAGTGAACTCCTTTTCAAAGTTTGAGTAAGTCTAAACTTGTTAGAGATGTGAGCTTTGACTGCTCACATCTCTAACATAGTACAGCCATAGTACATGGCTGTAAGGACCCAATTAGGAATTTAAAGGCAGTGCTCAAAACAAGAAAGATGTGTTGATTTCATTAGTATTGACAGGCAGGTCATTGAGAAGTTCACCGCGGGAAGAATTCATTTCGATAATAAATCCTCACTGGTGTTTACTAGGTAAGCTTTACTTCCTGTCCAAAAGAAAATCTGCTTTCTTCTCTTTTTCCTTCCCAATAATGAAGGTGGCTTTAGGATTTTACACAAACATATTGGATTCTAAGTTTCACTGGAAAACTTTGGACAACCTACCTAGGCAGTAATTTGTACTATTGCAAGTACACTAGTCCAGCACTGCTGTGTCACTTGTGCTTCAAATGCTGGATGTTTTAGTGCTGAAGAGAACATCAGGACTGCAAGGCAGGGATGTATTTGCTACAGGTATTTGTGAATTCTTCCTGACCCAAAGTCTGGGCTTGATTCAATAGTAGAAAACTGCACTTAACTTATTGCCTCCAATTAATTTGTGCAAATGGCTTAGTAATCCTAAATCATTACAGTGTTTAGAGTAATGACTTTGAATTTTTATTATGGAACATTTTCATTAATGATATTTCATTACTGGTTAGAGAATTCTGGCAAGAAAAACATTACATTGAGGTGATATTTTCTTCAGTTCCCCTAAGTGTGGTACTTTACATTGGTGTATGTGGTAGGTGTCCTCTTCCACAAACACCTCGTGAGCAGCAGACCCAGGATGTCCGTGCAGTGTTTGGGGTGGTCACTAATGAGATACTTTGGAGCACGTTAACCAGGATTCTGCAGAGTTGACAGAAGTGGGGTCCAGTCAGGAATAAATCTCTCTTCTGCAACTTAAGAAACCCAGCAAGGCCACTGTGGCAGTGACTGTGAATAGTGAATGTCTTGCTGATTTTCAGTCAGTGGATCTACATATCTGGGGAGCCCTGCACTTGGATTCTTCTCTCAAACTGTTCCCCTGTGTGTTGCTGCTGCCTTAGCTACAATAGCTGGCCTTTTCTGATACAGATGGCTAATCTGCCACTGCTGCCCTGCGGCAAAACCAAGAGTTGAATGTATCCCAAGACTGACTTTCAAAGCAGCTAAACCAAGCACCTTAATTTGGGGATTTTTTAGGAGTGCTGCAAACACTGATCTTTGAAAAGGATTTCGAATTGCACAGGATGAACTATTTCTACAGCTGAAAGTGATTGCCCTGGTTTCTCCAGCATACGGAAATTAAAGATGTGCTGAACTTTGAAATTACTGGCATCAGCAACTGTGCACCCAAGGATATTCATGACAGTTGCACCAACTGAGTGTGTGATCAAGATTTTGAGATTGCTATGATAATTAGGTTGGTAAGTATATGTCCAGGCACGTAATATGTCTGGCTTTGCAAGTAGGCTGAGCACGCAAATAAGCACTCTTTTTAATCCCTTACTTTGTTTAAAGCACTGGAGATCACTAACTCTACTGTTCACTGTAAAAGGTCGAGTAGATCTTCCTTCCTTCCTTGCTTCCTTTCTTCCTGCCTTCCTGCCTTCCTTCCCTCCCTCCCTCCCATAAGGTGTAGGCAATATTTTTTCCAGAGTGAGGTGAAAACCATGGTAGGGAATGAAATGTGCATTCATACCTCTATTTGTACACGAGACACATACATATATCATGTTCAAAAATACGCATTGAAAGGATATGACTGTTTACAAAATCAAGCCCTTAGAATTTAGGAAATACCGGAATCAAGTTTGCCTGTGCATGTTTAATTGGGTTCTGTTCGCATTACAATGAGTGCTCCATCATACAGCTACATGTTTTTTACCCACAGGTGGCTGGGATGGATTAGGATCGCTTGCTGGGCAGCTTTTCAATATTCTGTTTTATCTTCATAGTTCAGCACGTGGCCCCATGTCTCGGGTATTGCACTCTATTCAAGCTGTGATCTGGATACATAATTATTCATTCCATCGGCAGCTTTTAGGTGGCAGGCACTGCTATTGTTTTCAGGTGACTCACAAATAGCACTGAATTCTGTTTTCCCTCTCTAAGATCGAAGGACACTGTTATCTTAATTTTTCAGGTAGAAAAAATAGGAGGAAGTTTATAGTCCAGAGGTGCCACTAATTTCAGCCACCAAAGGTCTCTCCTAATTACCCTTGTGGAAAGCTGATAGTTAGCCACAGCCTTTATGTGTTTCAGTGCTAGCAAAGCCTTGGCAGCAGCCATCACAGCCACTTGGTGACAGGGAAAACATTGGAGCCCCAAAGCTCTGTGGCCCCAGAGTGCCTCCCAAACTCTTTGAGAAACACACCACAGACAGACACAGGCTCATCTGTCACCCCCTCCACAGCCAATGATCCGTGGGCAACCCACCTTGGCTCTAGCTGAAGAGGGCAGTTTCATCCCAGTGCCACTGAGTGCGAGCCAAGCAGGGGCTCTGCTGCCAGCCCGGCCACTGTCTCCAGCCGAGCAGGATGGCAGCTGCTGGGTGATGCTGAGGCACCGCAGTGGGGACCATGCCCTGAAAGCACAGACTCTTCGAGGAATTTAACTGCTTTCTTGTGCTTGGACTGCAATCTTGGGAAAGCATGTAAGATGGCCAAATTTGGCTTGATTTGCACAGGCGTAGCAAATGACCAATCTTTCAAGATGAAGCCAGGATATATATTTTTTCCTTAAATTTGTTCTTAGAAAAATAAAAAAACCCAGCAGTCTGAAATTGGATATTTCCCTAAGTGTACAGAATGCAGGAAATCTGCCAAATTAATTCAGTCCAACAGGTAAAAGTCTAGCAAAATGTTAGCAGATGAAACAGGAAAATCCTGGATGACTTTACTATTAAGTAGTTCCTGTAGTGGCCTTGCTGCTAATAAGAAGGCAGATACACGCACGTATGCACCCACACACAGACTGTGCGTGCATGCACAAGCACAATAATTAGCAGGATGTTGAATGCCCTCTCGTTTATTTTACTTGTTCTTTTCTGTAGAGCTTAATCTTGCAGACAGTTCGCTTTAACCGTGCGCTGGTGGAAACGGCAGGAGTTTGTATAAAATTGGTGTAACTTTTCAGCCGCTGAGAGCAGAACCCATCAGAAGCCAATGCTACATAAATCCAGAAGAACACTGTGGCATTAATTGTGCACCGTGCTGAGCATACCTACTGTGGCAGAAGGTGACTCCCACCCTAGTGATGGATGGAATCCTGAAAAAACTGGGGCCTCCTCATGTTTCACCAATGCAGAATTGCTTAAAGGTGCATGCTGTAGCCTAATTCAAATTACTTGAATTAAAATGGTAAACACAGAATAATACAAACAAATGAAGTACAAAGCAAAGGAATCTACTGCTGTCATTCCTCTTTTGAAATGCATTAACACCTTTGGAGGAAAAATCTTGAGACATGGAGGGAAAAAAAAATAATTTGCTTATTAAAAAAAAAAAGTTAGGTCTTTTAAAAAGCGACCTTCCAGATTTTTTTTAGTATTAATTATATCTTAATGCATAATATAAGTGGGGGTAATGTATGTATTATTAAGGGCTCAGATTTACAAGAAGTGTGAAACAGTAATTTAATCCTCCTGAGTTGTATTGTCAGTGTCAGTCCCATGCTTTTTATATATGTGCAAAATTAGGTGGAAACCACCTTAAGTGTTTTCCTTCTTATTAAACAGTCTTCCAAAAATCTATAATTCAGTGAGACATTAAGCAGTTGGCATTTGTTTCTGTACAATCCCATTCCACAAGCCCCACTGTGAATTCAGCGGGGCATTCAGCACTAGCCAGCTTCTGTTATCAGTAACTCGACATGAAAGAACTTGCATTTTCCTGCTAATGGAACAAACAGAAGAATAATAAAGTTGTTCAGTATTTTAAAACCTTAGTTTGAATTCCAGCTCTGAGATTTCAGTACCAAGAACTGTTGAGATGCTCTCAAGTCCAAGAGTCTCTCACTGCTAAGTGCCTGCATGCTTTTATCTCCTACAGATGAACATATAAAAGTTATCGCAACTATTAGACATCAGTGAGATAACACCACTAAATTCTGATAGGAGATCTCAAATACTCTATGTGCTGTATCTATATTAGGGAATTACAAATTGAAAAGCCAAACTAGACCCTTGGGTCTGAAGAGAGAGAGCAATACAGGCTTCTAACACAAGGCAGGAAGAGCAGATTCTGATACATTCCTCCCCTTATCATCCTAGCATGATCATTACTTTTTAGGACCCGAATTTTTGAAGAATGGTAACAATTTTTGCCCCTCACAGAGTTTATTGACTAATTAGTCTGTCAGCCGCACTCTAGTTGCAGGCACTGACCTCAAATCCTCTTTGGCTTTAAGCTCCTTTTGACCACTTGTGTGTTTATGTGGTGCTTGTCACTGCCTCCTCTGTGTGAACCCAGCTTGGCTTGAGGATCCAAGTTTTTTTCAGTGAAATGGCTGGTGTTGCTCCTGAGATGTGGTGGATGGAAGTTGCTCAGGGTGAAGTGACCGGGCTGAACGTGGTGGCGTGGGGCTGCAGTATGTGGGAGGTCCTGGTTCAGCAGGGATCATGCTGGGATGTCACTGGGGCATCCTTGGTAAGCCCCTCTGGCTTCTGGAAAGATCAAAATTAAGATGATAAGAAGATGAGTCAAAGCTGTTTTAAATTGTGGTCTCTGACCTGTCCTTAACTGTCCCATGCTTCTCAGGCCATCCCTGTACTGTCACTGTGCTCAAGGCAGGTCTCTCCATTCCCTTTTTTGATTTCTGGTAACTTGCCTGAAGAACAGTTTATTTGCCCTCTGCTCTGGCTGGGAAACCACAGCCCTACCGTGGATCTCATTGTCTGTCTGTCTCCATCCTACTCTACAGAAGAAGATATTAATCAGCATTGTGGGAGCAATGCTATGTCACGTTAAGCTGGAGAAATTCTTTCAAATGGGAGAAAATTCAGTTTAGAAAATAAAATACCATTTTGGGGAAGCACTTGCTCTGAATTTGGGCTTTGTCAGGGGAGGAAAGTTTTATACTGATTGTAATCCTACAATCAGTAATTGGGTGTTTGCACTGCTGAAACCAGTTTTGCTGCTTAGCTGCAGATGGGCAGTCCAGAAAGCTGTGTTTTTCTGCACTAGTATTTTTCAGCTCTCTTTTGACCAGATGAATTATTGCTGAAATAGTTGTCAAGAAACAAATGCAAATATTTGCCTTTACAGGAAAATGATCAATCTTCTTCCATTCTACACCCATGAATAGATCCACCTGGGGGACATCACATCAGAGTTAGGAGCATAATTTTGCAGGAGGAGGGAAGGACCAGTTAGCAAAGTTACAGGAGCTGTTGCATGGGATTTCTATTGCCCATCACAATATTGTGATAGCAGAAGGTTTCCAGGCTGTGCAAAAATCTGCAAATAATTAATGAACCTGATTTCTAGTGAATTTTAGAAAGAATTTGTGCTAGCGAAACCAATTTTGCTAACTGCTGAGCAACAGTACTTTTGTTCACAGTTAGTTGTTGAAGTACAATGACAGGCATGCAAATAGGAGCTGTATTTAAACCAGCACAATCCAATTAAATACATGGCTGATAACTACACAATTGTGGGCTTGTAACAATGGTATTGTCAGGAAAGATCAGACAGGTGTTTGAAGACACAGTGTGGAGGCAACTTTGAGGGTTGAAATTTTGCATTCTCTGATGTCTGTGAGAAGAGCTGGCTCTTTTCACTGTAAAAACCTAGACTGCGGGGCTGAATGGGAAGCAAGGAAAAAGGTCACGGACTTCTGACAGTGGAGGATTTTAAGGACTCTAAGTATGCCAGAACAGCAAGGTCTCTGGGCCTCGATTTTGTTCCTTGGTCTACAAAGAGGGCTTGTTCCAGTTATGGACTACTGTGAAGACTGAGCATCAGCCCCTTTGTGCAATAATTGCAACTTTGAACTATCCTGTTTGGATAAGACTTCTTAGGAAGCAAGTTGTTAAAGTGTATGGATTGCTGAGGACAGAGAAGAGCATTGTATTTTAGGAGGTGTCAGTTCCTGAGTCACTTCCCAAGTTCCTGCTGCTGTGAAAGGGGACTCAGATGACACTTTGTGAGTCCCTGATGTTGAAAGCCGATCTTGACTTGCCTGGGTAGCTGAGTTTGAAAACCTTATGGTAAGTCATTCACATGAGAATGGTTATATTTCCTAGTCAATGAGATAAAAAGGGTTTCCGAAGTTTTTTAGAAAAGTTGGGGGAAAGACAGAAAGAGATATGCAGAAGTGGGAGAGTGAGGAGTCCTTGGTCTGTCCAACCAGCCTGCAATCCCTAACAGTCAGCATGAATATCAGAGGACACTTGGAAATACCCAAGATGGAGAAAACACTGGTCAAATCTCTCCTTATCTCTCTATATATTTATTCATCGGCATCTAGCCAGCTGAACACATTGAAAGCAGCTAGTTTATTAGTTCCTCAAAGAAATATCTATTTCTTGGCAGGGAAAATACAGGCTGAGACACAGCGTGACACTCCACACCTGCCAGGAGCAGCAAGGAGATGGGATTGGAGCAACATCCACATCCAGCAGTTAACATCTGTCCTAGCTGCTGGTGCTACAGGGATGGGAGGATAACTCGAGGGGCTGCCTGTAAGCTTGGCACTGGGCAGGACTCCTGCTGCCTGCTGCCTGTCTGTGTGCTGTGCCTCAGGCAGCACAGTCCTGCTCCAGGGCTGCACAGACCTCCCAGTGCTGGGATGAGAGACTGCAAAGGGGTCTTGTCCTCTGTTATCCTTTGAAACGGGGATTATCAGTGCCAAAGATGCATAGCAATTCTTCTGTACAGCTTTGCCATTCCCATTTTACTCCCTCTCTGGAGGAGGCTGCCCGGCCCTGACATGGTTGCTGTCCGACTGCAGTTGTCTGATTTGCTCATTTTGCTAAAGGCTGAAGGGAGATCGATTGGGAAGAGATAAGTCATTGGGCTGATGATACAGACTGGATGGAATGGAAGTGGCATGGTGTGAACAGAACAAAACAAAACAGAATATATATTTTAGAACTGATAGCTTCTTCACCACCCTATTCCCTGGCCTCCTGATCTTGAGGCCTACTCATCTGCTGTGGCAGGAAGATCGAGAGAGGTTAACTGTGGAATTAACCACTCCTTGTACAACCAGCACAGTTTCTGCACCAGAGAGACATAAACAGAAAAATGTACTGTTTTCAAGGGAAAGTACTAGAGTGGATTTCTGGAGGAGTGGGGAAATAAAGGGATTTTAGTGCCCTTAGACTTTTGGATACAGTTAAGTGCCTTTGGGACACTTAGTCTTTGCAAAAAAAAAAAGACTTGACACAGAAGTGTGGAAGGAAGAAATTATTATTAACCAGGAAGTAGTATTTAAATATCAGGATTACATGACAACTAAACAGTTAATTTGTTGTTCAGAAAAAGAAAAAAATGACAACCACACAGATTTTAAGAGCATCCCCTGTCTCAGGTGGTTAGCCAAAGCGCCCTTTTCTTATGCAGCTTTAAAAAGCATCATGGAGACTTTTATAAAATAATTGCATAAACAACAATGGTATCACAATAGCCAGACTTCTACAGTGCCTTGAGCTCCTCCCCAAGGAGCCTGCTGCAGGGCAGAGGGGAAGGGGCTGAGGAGACATCGCCCATTCTTGCAAAATTCTCCGTGGTTAAAAATTTTGCTGCTAGAGAAAAATAGACCAAGACAGAACTAAACCTATTCGATATGCACAGCACTATATAAATCAGCTCTGTGCTTGTTTTGCATTGCCTGTCCTTCCCCCTACACCTCTTTGTCATTCAAAGTATGCTCATAGGAAACTTCAAGAGAAGCTGCTAACAACATTATCAACATCAGGAGAGACAGACAAACCAATGACACAGGATGTGAGTGAAAGGATACCACTGAGAAAAGCTACACAGATGGTTTTAGAGATTAAAAAAGCTGGCATTTCTAAAGCTCAGGATGGTTAAAAACAGACACAGATAGAGGGGGAGAGGGTGAGAGAGAGGAGTAACTTACTTATTCAATCCTTCTGGTTTGGTATTTTTGTAGGCCCCATCTGTACTTTGCAAGAATGGGTTTGTGCTTTTGGTTGCACTCCCAGCTTGTTCTTGATGTTTATAGACTATCCCAAATACCAAGATCTTTTTCACAAACCAACTTGATAGCTCCTCGCTATCAAGAATTGTTCTGTTCTGGGACTGTGCTGAGGCATTTTGCATTTTTAAAGTGATTTCCGGTCCAGAGAAGTCCTGTGAATAATGACTTTGCAGTTCCTAGGACAGAGAAGCACTGGATCTCTCTCTTGGCCCACCTGCCTTTTAGCTAGAAAAAATTCTTTGTTAGTCTTTGTTCATTCATTCTCTCTTTGCCTAAAATAATTTATTCTAGTAGTTCCCAAACCATGATATCTTGTTCAACATCAAACAATGCTTTCTTAGGATGCTTTCCACTCAAGGCTTCAGGAAAGGAACATCTGAGAAATTTTTCTAGTGCAATATTTGAAAAAATTTTGGAAAAACAAACAGACCTTTTCCTTTTCAGAAGATTTATGGGATTTCCAGCTGTGAGAATTCAATAAGAAGATAAAAATTGTGGGAGGGACTCCACAAGCCTTCTAGAATATTTGCTCAAAGTTGTACGGTTTCAGGAGTTCTCACTTCTGAATAAACCACCTGAAAAAAAGTCATCTCCTTCTTGCTAAGTAATTGACATTAAATGGATGTTACTTCTGGGCACCTCCTGGCACCATCTGTCCCCTGGCTTTCCTGCCAGGTTCTGCACCCAAACATATCCCCAACTTCCCTGTGCATACCTCGTGTCTTCCCTACAGTCACAGCCAACAAGAAGGCAACAGAGATCCTGAAATATTTTTTTCTACCTCAGTCCCCTGGCTAGTTTGGCTTGTGCTGAAGTTTCACTTTTCCACCTACATGACACTCATGAAAGGCACAAACTGTCCTTGGGGCACCTGCAGCATCTTGCATGAGAGGCTATTCCAGGCAGCCATTCATGGCATTCCTTTTCCTAACCCAAGCCAAAGTAATACTGCATCTCTGTCAGGGGCTCTGTTTAAAATGTTTGAGGCAGTGACAAGCATTTGGTGCAAAAAACACTTCTAAAGGAAAAAATGTTATTTTATATCTGATGACTGGAATGGAAAGAGCTTCTGAGAAGTAAATAGACAGACAGAAATGTATAGACAGACAAATGGGCAAGTGATAAAATTGTTCCTTTACTCTGTTTCTAACATATTTCAAAATAGCAGCTTTGGAACATGGCACTTCCTTTTACAGTCCTTTTCAGAAATAATAGGTACAGTTAGCTGGAATTTTGGTCTAACTGTTTAAACACCACATTGCCTTTTAGCAAAGGTTTGCCTCCCATAATTAAGTAATTCCCACAAGGTAAAAAGTGGAGTAAAACCAAAGGGATGATATGGTAGTCTCAGATGTAAGCCTTATACTACAATAAAAACCAGTGCAGTTAGGCTTTTCCAGAGGACTTTTTTGTGTTTTCTTGCTGTTACAGCTTGGAGAAAGCAGAGATTGCAATACTTATCTGCTGATCAATATTAGTAGAGTAAAATGTCAAGGAGAAAAAAATTGAAATCATGCTAGATTTCAACACCAACAGAGAAAATCCCAGCATTTGTGAAATGGCAGCAATAAAACTAGCAATTGTTATTTAGTTTTAAGTAATGAACCACATAAAAAATACAAAACTTGCTACATTGCCTCCCAAATGGAGCTTATTACATTGCTGCTTGAATGTTTGTACAATCTTTAATTTAAACATTTTCTCTTCAGGTCTTAATAATAGGCATGGGTTGTTGCAATTTACTCTCTTCAAAGGCAAAAAATAAAAGAGGAAAACAAAATACTTTAACTGACATGTGAACAGAATTGACTCATTTAGCCAGAGGAGGGGTGGAAAGTCAGAGAATTTTACCCCCACTCCCGATTTATCTTTCAGCCAGGTAAGGGCAGGATTAGTATGTGGGGACTCCAAAGCTGCTCCCCCAGTGAGAAGCAAGAGCCATTCATCACTGTTTACTGGGCTTTTGTTGTGCTGCAAACCCTCACAGAGAAGAGATATAAAGAGTAATTTGTGTTTCTCAAAAGGAGACCAACATGCAATCGCATAGATGCTTCAAGGATTTTTAAAATCATTATTATATTTTAATATATAAGCAACTGAGAAAAGCATCTAGAGGTGAATGTTAATATATTCCATTCCTCGTGGCCCACAGGATTCTCAATTCTCTGTTCAGTTTTTTCATTATATTTCTGGAATTACTGTGATAGTTTACTGGTTTGAATGATTTTAGACTCATAAATAGGAGCAAATCTTAACCTTGAAACTTGAATGACAAAATAATCCTATTTGAAACAACACTTGAGTGGCATAGGGAAGAGAAAGAAAGAAAGAAATTAATTCAAAGTTTTCCTGTACATGACTACTTCAAGCTCAAGCTGCTGTTTAAAATTGTTCATCTGATAAAATACCAAATTTTAAAATGCCTGTCTCTGACTTTTTTATGGAGGAACAGAGGTGGGCTGCGGTGTTTATTCTGGGCCTTGGGATCTGTGGATGCATGACCCTCTGTTTCTCCCCTTCCTTTAGGGCACCAGTGCTTACAGCTTCACATACAGGCAGAAATAATTTTTAAAAACTTAAAAATCAGGTTCTGATGCTCACCTGAAAGGTAAATAAGGAAATTTTTCTCTTGGGCTACATTTGGTTTCTTGAAATATTTTTGTTCTTTGGGTTCTGGTGTGCCTTTGCATTGAAGTATGGCTCTTTACTCAACTTACCACACCAGAAGCAGGACCTGAATGGAAGGGCTGCAGCTTTGCAGGGGTCACAGCTACCATCTGGGCATCTGCCCAGCACCTGGGTAGCTGTGACGGCCAGGTCAAGCCTGGGAAGGAGCATTTTGGGAGGCTGCAGGAGCAGGAGAACCTTCCTTCACATCTTGTGTCTTGGCCCAGACATGGCTATGGGGGCTTTTCTCTGAAAGCGTCCCTGTCCTTGTCAGTCCTGGGTAGCTGTGAGACCTCAGCCGCTCCCCCCAGGGACCCACAACATGGCTTTCTGTGGGAAATGTAAAGCTACAATCTATGAGCTTTTTACAAACTACTGGAGTGACATTTAATAGGCCACAACATAGAGAAGGACAGATTGGAGAGCGCTGTACAGCATTTAATGTTAATTTTTATTGTGCTTTCTTTATCCTTCCTTATGTGAAGGATCTAGAATATTATATATTATTTATATAATTTATTGTGCTAATCTTTATCTTTCCTTATGAGAAGGTCTTTCTCCTGATGGTCCCACCTGTACTAAAAATTGAAAAAACAAAAATGTCCTTAGCACAGTAAAGTAAACCAGACAGTAAAACACAATGCCATGAAAGAAGTTCTACAAATAATCAGGCTCTGACTTTCTGCACCTCAGCAGTGGGCAGAAGAGCCAAGAGCTGGCTTGCCCTTTTGCAAGGCAGCTGAGGACACACTGCTCAAATCCAATGCCCCTTGGGCTGAGATCCCACTACACATTCCCGAGTATTTACATCTGTATTAAGGGTCCTCCGGACATGCTGGGACAATCTCCATGCTTCAGACTTTGATATCCTCTTCCAGGTATGCATAAATCTTCAGGACAGGACACATTTCCAGTGAATCTGTGACAGCTGATAGAAGAAACTAGGAGCAAGTGACAATGACATCTGGAAAATGCATTCTGAAGAGTTGTTGCAAAGAATTTGGATTTGGCTTGCTTTTGCTAGGGAGCTAGAGAAAGAATATGTGTTTAGTAAGGAGATACTCTGCCAAGAAGTGTGTTAGAGGTCTAGCATATCTATGTAGTATGAAAGAGAGTATTGCTGAAATTTTATCAGTACTTGCACCTAAATAGTGCTGTACATCCTTTAGGATCTGTTACAGATAGCCTCACACAACCATTGTAAAACATAATGAAATTTTGCTCTTTTCCCCCTAGATTAGTTCAGGAAACAGCTGAGAACATAGTATTCATTTCTGTCTTCCTTATTTTTTGCATTGAGGATTTTTAACACATTCAAACTATTGGTCAGTCAGAAATCTGTAAGCTGCAGGATGCTGGCCATAAGAAATGAGGATAGGAAATTATTTTCCAAATTATGACACAATTTTTCCTCATTTACAGTTAAATTAAAGGGAAAAAGCAATTAGAAAGATATTACTTAAGCCTGAGTATATACAAGGCAAAGAGACAGTTCTTGCTGCTACAAATGAGGATCTGTCAAATATTGAATGTTGAAGATAGACTCTTTAAAATCTAGGACCAATTTTACATCCAGATAGAATATAATTTAAAAGGTACTAGAAATTTCAATTACGTACAAAGATTTAAGAAATGCTACCTATTGTTTTGAGGAGATTATTCATTACTACTTATGCTGAGGGATGAAAATGTTGAAGACAGTATATCAGCTCTGTATGGCAAATTGAGAAAACCGCATCCTAAATCTAACTGGTTACCTGATGAAGTTCAGAGGTATTGTGATTGTAGATAAGCAGGAGAGTGTATTGTAATAAAATCAAACCTCAAGTGCTTACTGTTGTGAGAGAGAATCTAGCTGAGGGAAAAAATAACACATGCACGCACTCATACGTATCTACACACATCCTGTGTTTACAGGAAGCTTTAATGATGATCCATCATCAGCATTAACAGGGAAGCCTTCCAGCCACATCAAGTAACCAGGAGTGTGTTATACAAAACCAGCCTCCAGTTCATCATAGTTTTCCTGCTAATTCCTTGCTTCTTTGTAATCAAGGGCCATTTTGTACCTTCATAGACCTGAGGACCAGATAGTGTTGTTCTGGCCTCCCAGGCCAACACCAGTATGCAAGCCAGGGAATTTCAGGCAGTACTTCCTGCATCTTAGGATACTTTGTCCCTGCCTTAGAGCAGGGGATAGCCTTGGGACCTCCAGGAAACTACGTAGGCACCCACATATGGAATGATTTCACAATGATTTCTGAAGATGCTAACACCTTCCCCAAACACCTTCCCTTCTTTCCAAAGGGAAAGAAAATTAATCTATATTATTAGTAACTACATCAGCAAAAGGAAACAAAGTTAAGAGATATTCAGTATAACTGATAAGACTGAAGAGTTTATATTTTGGGAAGTGTTTCTGAGTCTGGCTCAGATTAACTGTGATACATTTCTATCCTCGGAAGGCAAAGACAATGCTTTCATCTCAGGCCTTTGCTCAATGACAAAGGTTAGGTTTTTGCATCTGCAAATCTGACCTGAGGCTGCAGAAGTGCTCAAACAGGAAAATGAGGAAAGCAAGGAGGATGTATCTGCAGCTAAAAGGCAAGCCTCCCACCACAAGTTAAAGCTTTTTTGCTGTCTCTTGTCTCATGTTGTCTGATCTAGCATCTAGCTGACAGAAACTCCCTTCAGAATGAGGCATAAAAAAAAAGGCAGGAGACAGACAGGAATCGCTTCACTGTGCATCAATGGTTCATGCTCGGTGCCAGTGAGGAGAGGAAGGCATGGGTGTGCAGTCCAAAGGCTTTGTCCCTTCCTAGGTCAAAAGGGAAGAGCCTGTGGGTGGGAGCCTTGAGAAAAAAGACCAGTATTTATAGAGGACATGAAACAGGGAGGAAAATTATATATCAAAAAGAGGGGGCTCTGTTTGGTCCAGGAGAAAGGCAGAAACTTGATACTGAATGAAGGATTTTCTTGGAAGGAAAAAGCAGAAGAGGTGTCACTGCTTATGAGAGAAGACCGAAAGGAAAGACAGAGCAAAAAACAGTTTCTCAGTTAGGGTGGGAAAATTAATCATAGTAGGAGAAATGATGTATTTTGCATCATAAAAGCAAGCACCTAATAGAGAAGGCGAATGAAACTCCTTGAGAGAGACAGTGGGACTCAGTGCTTGTTACAGCTAATGCCAAGAAAAATTACTTTACCCCACCAGGTATTAGTGAATATTAATATTATGTCATTAGCAAGCTTTCAGTACCACTTCTAGTATGTTATGCCTTTTCCAGGGTGAAGTAAAAAACTCAGGTTTTAGCCCTACGAATTTTATATCTTTTATGAACAACACATTCTCTTCTAAAAATAAAATATGACATGTAAAAGTAGTAATTTACAGCTAAAGCAACTGTTTTCTGATGTTCTCATTAAGAATTAAGCCTATTTTATGCACCTGTCTTCAATTCACTCTTTTGAAATTGTAAACCGCAAATAAGTGTACTGGGAGTGAGTAATTAGCCATAATTATTGTTTCTTTGTAATATTTTGGGATGTTGAGAAGATTTCTTACATGAGGGTGTCCTTTGTAAGAAGGAAAATATTCATAATGATGCTGAAGCTTATGACTTGGACCTACACATCAACAGCAGCCTGCAGTGAGGAGAGAGAAAAAAGAGTTATAGCAGGGTGTTTGCAGCAGCGGGTTTCACCAAGGACAAATCCCAATATGGTTTAATCACTGCTTGATTTTAAATAGTTTTCATGAAATATTTGCATTTTTACATCTACTAAAGGCTTTGAGAATTCCAAGCTCTTTCATTTCCTAAATTTGCTATAATGGTGTGTATGTTTAAATACATCTGTATGTATAATGATCTGTAATGTTGCTGATCCTCTGTGTAATGAATTAGGCTTTTCACTGTTTTAAATAGGACTGATGTGAGACAAATAAACCAAGCCAAAGAGTATTGATACATGGAATTGATGTAAACCAGGTTAGAGGAGAAGCTAATTAACATACTTGATTGATTTGCAGTCTAATCCTATAAAAAACATTGGAAACCTAACTCGTGAGTGCTGAAACAATGAATCCCATCTTAAGTATTAAAAGCAATGTTTCAAATTCTGTTGTGATTTGCCCCCTAAACACTCCTTAATATTACACTAGGTATGATTTTGCAGACTAAATATAAGCACTGATATTTATTTTACAATTGGATTTAATGTGAAATATGTTTTTCACAAGGATTTTTTAAGAAATGAATGGATTTCTCCATCTATTTGCAAATCTAAACTATTCAATTCAAACAGTAACTGTGATGGTGTGAAAAGCTGTTTTCAGGTCTGCAGCCATCTCCAGTTTCATCAATTTGTTTTTCAGTCTTTGTTATTTCTTGTTTCTTATGTATCTCCTGGGACAGCTTCTTGCTTGAGGAGAGAATGTTAATAGCTCATTCGTCCTCCAGGATGTTTCCTTGCAACAATGAGAATACTCCCCAAATTTAATCTAATTCCTTTGCCTCTTCTCTGTAAAATCAAGGAAAAAATAGTCAAGAAACATGAACATCATCTGAATAAGGCTGCTGTCTAATAACATCCTGGTTTTGCTTGGTTTGTATAAAAGGATATTAAAATAGATTGTAAGTTTCAAAAAACCATTAGTGAAATTCCAGTCCATTTTAGGTTCTAATTTCAGAATAGTGTGGGTTCTAAATGAAGTTCATCTGAGAAGGGATTTATGCTTTGGGGATTTTTTATTTCCCTAACATATTAATCAAACTTGTAATTAAAGCTTATGTACCTGTAGGTCAGTCTGCTGCAATATTTAAGAATTAGTTTTCATTTTCCTGGGACTGTTAGATATTTCATGGCCCATGCAATATGATGATGCACTGTAGTGTTTGTAGTATTGTTTAAAAAGACAAAAAAGTAAGGAAATATGAGCATGAATGCAGACAAGTATTTCTACTCTAGATGGTTTCTAGATAGAAATAAACTTGAATTAAATGGACAGCTTAAGATTTCTTCAATAGAATATATGGGGAAAGCATCTATTATCTTTCTCTTTGTCTACAATTTATAAGAAAAAATAATTTCCTTAGTTTGGGGCATACCTCCCAGGAGAAATTAACTATGATAGCTATTCTGGATTAATTGTCCAAGCAGATCCTGGATTAATATCAAACAGAAGAAGGGCATTCTTATTTCAGAATTAAAATGCATATGTAAGGAAAAATAGTTTTGCAACTTGCAAGTGTTCTGTTCATGCCTGAATTAATCCAGATTAATTTCCTCACAGTCATCCTGGAAAAAAATACACTCTTTAAGTTTTTAGGTAATGGAATGGCTTGAGTCAGAAGGGATCTTAAAAATCATCTCGTTCCAAACCCCCTGCCAGGGGCAGGGACACCTCCCACTAGACCAGGTTGCTCAAAGCCCCATCCAGCCTGGCCTTGAACACTGCCAGGGATGGGGCATCCAAAACGTCTCTGGGCAACCTGCTCCAGTGTTCTGCCTTCTCAGTAAATAATTTTTTCCTAATATCTTCAGTTTAAAGCCCTCTTTCAGTGCCTTTTTAACTCTTGTGCACTTTCAGATTCCTTACGTGGTCAGAGAGCAGTTCTCTATTCTCCCAGTCCCTGCCTTTTCCTTGTGCTCCTTGGGCACTGTGGCTGGAGCACTTACAGGTGAAGAATGAAAAAAGTCATTGAGTACCTTAGCCTTCTCCATATGCTGGTTTACGGGTCTCCTGTTTCCTTCCAAAGAGGGACTACATTTTCCCTATCCTTGTTTTCATCACCTATGGAAGCTTTTTTAATTGCCCTTGAGGTACGTGGCCAGATTTAATTCCTTCAGGGCTTTGACTTTCCTAACCACATTCCTGGCTGTTCAGACAATCTTTCTTTGTCCCGGGCTACCTGTCCTTCTTTCTTCCTTCTGTAGGCTTCTTTTTTGTTTTTGAATTTGCCCAGGACCTCCTTGCTTATTCAAGCAGATTTCCTGGCATTTTTGCATGACTTTCTCTTTGTTGGCATATACTGTTCCTGAGTCTGGAGAATGTGATCCTTGAACATTTACCAGCTGTCTTTGCCTGTACTATGTCAAGAAGATCCCTGAAGAGGCATGCTCTTCTTCAGTCTGCTCTTCTGAAATCTAGTGTAATGAGCTTCCTGTGTGCCGTCCTTGCTGCCTTAGGGAACTCAAACTCCAATTTTTACATGGTCACTGCAGCCAAGCTACCCTTGAGCTTCACATTCCCCACCAGACCCCTTGCTGGTCGTCTTTGGATGCTTGGAGAAGGAGAGTTATCATCTTGGAGAAGGAAGTTACCATCACGGCAGTCCGGTAACGTCCTGGATTGCTTGCACCTGACTGCGTTGTCCTTTCAACAAACATCATAGAGGTTGAAATCTCCCATGAGGGTCAATGTGGGAATGCGAGGATGCTCCAATCCATCTATAGAGGACCTTATCTGCTTGGTTTTCCTGGTCACGTGGCTTGTGGCAGACCCTCATTATTCCGTCACCTGTCCTTGAGCTTCCTTTAATCATGATCCATAAGGTCTCCCTTGTCCATCCCCAGGCAGAGTTCCACTCATGTCAGCTGGTCATTGCCATGACATCAGAGGATGATGTCCCCCCCATGTCCCTTGGCCATCCTTCCTAAAGAGCCTGTATGCTTCCATTCCTACTTGCCAGTCAAAGAGCCATCCCACCACATCTCTGTGATGCCAATAAGATCACAGCCCTGCAGGCCTGTGAGCATTGCTTCTCATGCTACATTGCCTTGCATAGAGGCATTTGAGGGGCCCCCATAAGGTAACTTACTGGCTGGAAAGAATGGAATTCCTCTGTGCTGCTCTTCAGGTGTTCTCCTGCTGACCTGCAATCTCTCTCTGGTCTCTAGGTATCAATTGCTGACACTGCCATCATCAAACTGATATGAGTGGGATGGATTGAGATTCCCCTCCCCCAACAAGTTGATTTTACCCTCCTTCACCCTCTTCATAGAAATTCCCCAAAGCTGGCTCTGAACTGTGAGAAAAGGAAAATTACCTGTGTAACGATTTAAACTATTTCCACATATTTATTACTTTAGTTCCTATCTGATTATACTTTTGGAGTTACTGAGCAATGGGATCCTTGGGGCTGCAAACAAGTGATATTAGCTCTGCTCTGAACCCATCTGAAAAGAAAACCAAAAAAAACCAAAATTATGTTCCCTGGAATAGATCTATAACAAAAAATAATATTAAATTCATAGTTAAGTTTGTTGTGATAGTAAAGCTGAGACTGTGACTTCTCTGTCCACATCTGTACATATCTGTAAAATCTGTGAAATTACTGCACCTTTTATCTTTCTAGACTCTGATGGGTTCTTTTTGTCTTTGTTAACATAAATGACTACTGGTAAGGGGACCAGCTTCTCATATTAGTTACTTGATTATTGTCTAGCATATTGTAGCATAACCTAACTTTTCCTCCCCCTATTTCCTCAGACAAAAGCCTCTAAAAACCTATGGGAAATCAGGTGAGAAACTGTATTAGAGAAAATCAGTTCATATATATACAGACCAACAACCTTCTAACCTTTGTTGCCAGAATACACATGATAAGGGTAATTGCCAGCACTGTTATTTGTTCTCATTTTATTAAGTCTGTTTTCACAATAGGTGTTTGAGATAAGTACTCTGATGGCTATTTCTCCAGATGTCTGCTTTAAATGTACCATAAAACACGCTGGATGGTGTATCCACTAACACCATATAGTGATAAGAATAGCAGATTAACATTAAACAATGTGTTAAAGGGGGAAATATTTCTAAGTTGCGTTTGCTTGGGTTAATTGCAGCCACTGGAAATAATTAAAACCGCAATAATTAAAAAAATATTTCCTTCCATATGGAGTTTGCTTTTTTCCTTTCTTCATATTTTAAATTCCAGTATGCTTTCAGAGTAAGGATAGTCAGGTTTGGTGTTTCCAATGCTACGCAATGGAGTGAATATGTTTGTGCTTCTAGAGCTGGGAAGGAATCACAGATGTTCTGTCTCTACCCCTTCCCCACTCCCTCATTATGTACAGACACTCTCTGCCCTTGCACGTTGGGTTATTTTATACACAAGTGAGATGCACAGCATCATGGTGGGTGTACACAGTTGTTAAAAAATAGGAGCTTTTATGTTTTCAGTATTCCTACTCTAAATTTTCACCTTTGAAAATCTCTTGTGTATCCTAAACCTAGGTGTTGGACCCACACTGCTGGGAAATAACTCAGACTTTTAGCCTCTGGAAAGAGCCGATAGTCTTTAAGAACCCGTAATGCTCTTTATGAAATATGCTTTCATATGTTCTTCTAAGCAGTGCCTCCCCCTTTTGTTCCCCCAACACAACATTGAACACTTCATACTTTTTGTGTGCATTGTTTTGTTGCCATCACCACTACTCTGGTTATACATTTCAGCTTTGGTGTTCTCTTAAACAATATTTTCCAGATACTTACTCCTTTTCTCTTTTTAATTTTTTTTTAAATTTTATTTTTTATTGCATTGTTGGATAATTTTTCCTTTCTATATTTTTCACCAAGTATTTTTCAACAACAACAGTATTTGATTTCCATGATTTCCTTTCCTAGTAACCTTGTATAGAGAAAACATACTTTGACAGATACTTCAGGCAGATAATGAGGATTTTGGAGATGGGTGATCATGTGGTACTTGAAATCCCTGCTGTAATGAATAACAGCCTTTCCCCAACTGGATGTGTTCCATTTCACTTTGTTTAAGTGTCTGTCTCAGCTTTGCAGACTATAGAGCAGGATGGAGTTCTTCTGAAAAGTTTTCAATTAGCATTGTATTCCCAAACTATCAAAGCAAAAATGTATCAAAAAGGGGAAAAAAAAGCAAACAATTACAATTTTTTTTCAAAATCCTTAAACAACTTTGGTTACTTAGCATAGCAAGAAGCGTAATTTGAACGGAGCTGAATGAAGTAATTTTGATAGTCCTGTGCTTGTCAAGCATTGTTTCTTTTCCTTTAAGTCGATACAGAGCATTGCTTTGATTCCTAAGCAGTGAGCAGAAATAAGTGAAACATTTTAATTGAAAACTGAGCTTGTATATTCAGCATAAGGAATAAAAACCAAACCATGGAGAAGAAAGTGTTTCCTTTGCATTGACAGATGATGAAAATTTTCTTTTCTTCTGTGAGAAAGCAATGATTTTTCATTTCTCAGCACCGTTGCATTATGACCTCTCATAACGCTCAAGAATTTTTTTTGTCTTCACTTTGGATGTTCACCTTATTTTAAACCTGAGAGCATGGGATGGTAGCACAACACCTGCCACACAGGAGACTGGCCCCTGGATTTAAACTATTTGATGAAGTGGGAGCTCCTGGCATGAGGAGAGTAATTATATCGACTGAAACACAGCCCTTTGAGACTGGGTAACTGATGACTGCCTTCCTGTCAGGTGGAAGCAGGAACGGGCATTACCTTATTGAGAGGAAGGATTCCAAGGGATGAGCGTCCTCCTACCTATATGAAGAGATTTTGTAAAAACCTCTTGTCCTCTGAATTGGTAGATTTTTTTAGCTGTATTTTATAACTTCTCACTATAGTTGAGAACCCGTAAGGCTGATGCCCAAGCCAGGCAGCACCATTTTGCATCCACACCCTTCAGCATGGATGCAGGGATTTAGTGAGTAAAAGAGGGCTTTTGGACTTTACAAAGGTGATCTTTTTTCTAAGATCTTTTTCTATCTTCTTTTACTTCATCCTGAGCCTGGGTGTGGGATAGTGGCTGAGTCAAGTTTTCCATGCAGAGTGGCCATTTGTCATCATCTGGAAAAGCTTCCCAGCAGACAGGAATTTGGAGAGATGATGTGAGTTTGACAATGTTTCTTTCTTCCTTGACAGCTCATCAGCCTACCCCATAACATTTACAAGAGATTTTCAGGACAGTGAAAAGCTATGGCATAACATTTTCTTCAGCAGATTTCACTGCTGGGGCTTATTTTCGCTTGTAATAGCCCAGGCATCTCCTGAAACTCCAGTGTTTTCTTGTTGGCTTGGATTTTAAGGCAGCTAACATTGGTGTCCTTTACTCCCGAGCAAGTGTGCTGGACTCAGCTAAACTTTTTATCAAATTTAGCTGATTAAAAAAACAGAGTTATGAGATCTGACACTTGAGTCTGAGATTTGGGGAAGGAAAGCAGAGCTTGGTATCCACTGATTCTTAAAACCAATTCAGAAGTTGTTAATTCCTGTGCTTAAGTTCTTTGGAGTGCTTCAGTTTTTTTTCAGTTTGTGGTGGCTATTTGTGCTCTCAGTGTTGCAAAGACATGTAACAAGAGATCAGTGAAGGCACAGAGAGGAGCTGAAATACCTCAGGACCCATGGTTTTATAATTTGAGAGAAGGTGGGTGAATGAAGGTGCAGTCAGATGAGGAGGGACAGGAGGAAGGGAAAAGAAAGAGATAATGAAGGAATAGTTGCAGTAACACAAAGGGGAGTGGATTAAATGATCATGCAAGAAATTGGAAACTGGAGACATAAAACAAGAATAGAGAATGGACAGGGAAATCAGGCAACCCCTCCATCCTCTGCTGTGACTGCCAAGAATATAATTGCGTCTACAATAACAGAGAAAGCTTCATTATACATACAAACTGTGTTTTGGGGACTGGAGGAGGAAGACCATTTCTTGCTATTATTACCCATTTAATACAGAAGGAAAATTCATTCAGGATTTTAGAGAATGACACTGTTCTGTTCAACAACTTTTTAAGAAGGTGTTCTTTCGAAGTGGTAAATTTTCCTGGCCACAAGCATACAAAAATATAGTCCACAAAGTTACCAATTTGAAGCACTGAAAAATCAGAGTAGCAAATTGCTGCATGCAGAGTGACAAATATAATGAACCCCATTTAAAGATGTTGTGTTTATAATGGATATGTCTTCACAATAATAAAACAGGTTTATTAGATCAAGTTATATGCTGTCCATTTTTTGCTAGCAATGAAAGTTTTTAAGGATTTCCTGTCTTTTTAGTGTGAATGAATTCCTTGCTTTGTTTTGCTTGTGAGCATGACTTTTTCCTAAACGGTCTTTATCTCAGTCCATGAGTTTTCTCACTTTTACTCTTCCTGTTCTCTCCCCCAGCTTCTGGGAGAATGACTCTGATTGACTCTGTGGGGGTTAGTTGCTTGCTGGGTTTAAACCACAACACAGGTTTACCTTGACTTTTAGCAATAAGCTTCTTTCAAATAAATATCACTTTCCCCAGGTACAAATGGATGTTCAGCAAACATAGACAAGAAATCAAAACCCAAATGCACAAACACACAGAAGTCTTATATATTTCAGAAATGCCACGAGTGCGTTTTAAAAGTATATGACAACATGCAGGTTTTGTCCTGGTTTGATAGTATTGAAAGCTCATAACGTGAACCGGGAAAGTTTTGAAGTACTGCCTCTAGACACAGCTTGTTATTGCAGGAACATATTGCTGCTCAACAAGAAATTCCTCTATTGAGCTCCTCTGCTCTAACTTCCCCAGACAAATAAGTAGCAGCTAGACCTAAGGTGGGCCTTTCACATGCTGGAGCATATACCTGCTTTCACCCAGCTAAGGCAGGAGCACTCATAATCTGCAGCAGCTGGGAAAACACGTGTGTGCTGCCAATTAGGAAACCTTTCAAAGTGAGGCTTTGCAGCGCATCTGTGATCTGCAGACCTCAGTTTGGGAACCATTATTCTCTACTAATGGCACCTGTGGGGCAGGAGGGAAGGGAAACTGGGGTTTGAGGGAGCAGAATCTATTAAATGCTATGGCAACAGGTAGCAAAGCAGTGTTCTCCTTCTCTCCCTTCCTAATTAGTAGCTGTTAGCATCTGGAGTTGACTGTTGGTGGTTGTAATTTGCAGCACTCCATCATGTGATGGTGCAAGGACCAGTCAAGTCAAGAGGCAAAAGAAATATTAGGGCTTAGCTGCTGTATACATACTTTGCAATACTGTGTTTAAAATGAAATCATGCTCCTTGAGGAAGTAATGTACTTAACATAGCAATATTTTCTACCCAGTCTTAATTGTTTTGGTTATTTTGCATTCTTTTGGCAGAAAACAGTCCCATACTGATCTTTTCACTTGTTTGAAATTTCCAGAAAATTAAATTGCCTATTGAAAAGAAAATTCCCATGGTCAATCTGTGTAAAATCTTTCCACTTATACAAGTGATCCAAATCCCTTGGAAAGGAGAGGTTTCCAGGTATGCTCTGGTCTGGTGGCACACTGATAGAGGAGGGCTGGGGAAGGAGCCATAGATAGGAGATTACTCCTGTCCATAGGGAGAAGAAGGTTCTATACTATCAATAGAGCAAAGTCAACAGTGAAGTCCTTCTTCTTACCAAGCTGAATGTTTTCAGATCACTGTCTTTCTATTAGATATGATTATATTAAAATAAACTTGGCCTTTAGGGTTCAATATTGTTTGGAGAGAGAAAAGGGAATTTGTATGAAGATGTAGTGTATTTGCAAATATATTTCCTCATTTCCTGAGGAAACCAAGATAAAAAGAAGAATTTCAGTCTTAAGCATTACCTATACTCTGTATGTTTGAAGGTAGGAGGGACATTAGACCACTATGTTCAATTGCATTGATAGTTTATTCCTGGTTGTATTAATCTCTTTGATTTAGTGCTTGGTTACTACCAAAATCCACAATTTCCTCACTGACTGGCTGGAGAGGAAAAAGGAGCTGACACCAAGAGATGTCAAAGGCAAGATCTGTCAGCTGAAACTCTGCCCAGAACCATTTTCTGTACAAAATAAAATGGAGTGGTTGCTATTCATTAGTGAAGTACCAGAGTTTGCCAGGTATGATCCTGACATGCTCCAAAAAGAGAAGATATAATTGCACAGGTCTGGTGGTCCAAGGAATGTTCAGCCTCCTGCCTGCTTCAGTAGCCAAGAGACTGCAGTACAAGTTAGTTATGTACCTTTGTGAGACTTTACAAAAAACTGTGCATTTTATGTCATCCTAATCTGAAAAAATTTATTCATAGCTTTGTTTCTATTGTTGTAAGGAACAGTTACACATATACATCATTGCAGAATGTAGATATCTCATGATATGTGCTGAAGCACAGCCCCCTAAGTTTTATCAGCTCTTTGTTATCAGCAGATAAACAATGTCTACTGATTTAATAAGCACAGTTCTGATTATTCATGTACTTATATTTTCTTTTGTTGTTTTATGTGAGTTTGGATGAATGATGCAGCAGCTCTGCACAAACTTACATATTATGAGAAACTGTAAGAAAACAGAAATTTCTTCTAAAACCAGAAGTCACAGTTTATTTATTAGGTAAACAATATGGCTTAATAGAAGGAGAGCTTATCCAGTTTTAACAGTGCCTAAATAGAAGTTCCAAATTACAAATGTCATCAACTTTGCAAAAATGGATTTTAATTTCTCTCTTTTTTTAAATTAGTGTACCAGCTTGACCTTGAAGGCCTGACAAAGCATTAAAACTACCTTCTGAAAGTGCAGATGAAATTATTAAAGCTATGAGATCTAGGTGATGATGGCCACTTAAAAATGCCACTCGATATCCATCTGTGTTTTTAGGCACCTGAACCAGAAATTCCTCTTAAACTCTGCAAAACTATCAGTTGCTCATTGGGCATTTGTGACAGCAGATTTAGGGATCTGCAGGTGCACTAATAAGAAATCAGCATGATCTGCAGCAGCACAAAAGTTTGTGTTATACAGAAACTGTAAACTAGGGTAGACTGCAGGAGTGACTCAAAACAAAAGACTTGTGAAGCTTGAGGAGCAGAAGCTCCATAAGGACCACAGGGAAATATTTCATTAGGGAGTTTTGGTTATCACTACTGTTTGGTGCATATGTTTTACAAAAGATTTTTTTTTTCCCAATCCCAGATTGAGCAGTTCAATGAACAGCAGTGGATTAAATCCTATTGATGCATATGATAAAGCAATACTGAAGTAATTGCTTGGGATTCAAGCATTGTCTGTGAGACATGAAGATTACAGAGGGGAGAAAAAAATTTATACGAACCACACCAAAATAGTCTTAATCACTACATTGGCTTTTAGTGCCCAAATCCTTGAGCAGGACAAGAATCATAGACAAAGGGCAAATGAAATGAAGGTGAAATAACACAAAATTAATCCTTATGTTTTCCCTTATCTCCAAGTCCTGCCTGTCATTTTTCTACATTAAAAAGGTATTTTTGAAGTACCAATTCATTCAAGAGACATATGATACTTATATCAAAGGTAGCCTAATGCTTTGCAGGACTAAGATATTCCCAGCTGCAGGATTTTCCTGGCTGAGATTATGGAGATTCATTTCTACTGCATTTTTAGCTCAGTGGCCCACTATAATTACACCACTTTTTTTGCCTGCAAGAACAATGACACTCATTTCATGAGAATGAGGTTGTAAATCACTTATATTTTTAGTTCAATGTTTTCTCCCAGCATTTTCCTCTGATAGATCTGACAGAGCTGGGCCTTGAGGATACTGCTTCACCTCTCAGTCCCTAAGAGAGGTGAATGGCATGTGGTTGGTTTTTCTTTGCCTGCATGTTTAAGATAGTTCTTCTGAACTTCCAGTCACTGTCACTGAGAAGTGGTCTTTAAAATTCATGCAGAAAGCAATTATCTCTTGTATGGAATCACATACAAGTTTAAAAAGCAATTTTGGATTTCCTTCATTAATGTAATTCTGATGTGGGTTTTAAAAATCCTATTTAAAAGGAAACCAGATTAGTTAAAAACAAATAAAGGATCTCAAAATCTGGCATGTGTTTACATTGTCTGTAAAGGATTTTCTAAAAGATGATGTTTTATCAATATCCAATGTGTCAGTCATGCCGAACTCTGAAAGGCAGAGAACAGTCCAGGGTAGAGAAAATTCAGTAATTCTACAACAATAAATAGCAACATTTATAATTATTTTAATTGAGAGGTACTTAGATTTTTTTTCGCTTCTTTTATGAAGGTAAATATACAGAATTTCAGCCAGCTTGTGCAATGTGTCTTATGTCTACAAATTCTTTAACAGAGAGCATTATCCTACTGTCTAGCTTGCCTTGTGTGTTACTTTAGAGGTGGAAATGAACCTTTGTTTGCTTTAATTTAACCATAAAGGCAAGCAGTCTGCATAGGGACTGAATATATGATAAGCTTTTAAGAGGAGCACACATGTAGTCAGTGTGAGAGTGGTACAGGTAATTTATTACCATTTTTGATTTACTGTACCATTTTGATATGTTCTGTACTGCAGTTGTTGGTAGATAAGCAATGACATGGTGAACTGTGATGCACAAAGGCATGAGCATTTTCATAGAGAAGTATTGTGATTGTTACAGCCTTAGCATATCTACTGAGTACTAGAAAAAGCAGGAATAGGAGATCTCAGGCAGGGCTCAGTCAATCTGGAAGGTCAAATTCTGTCCTTTTGAAGAATTTTAACTGCACAGAGAAGAGGTGGAATCACCCAAAAATACCTAGACATGGCACTTGGGGACATGGTTTAGAGGTGAGCACATTGGTACTGTGTTAAAAGGTGGGTTCAATGCCTTTAGAGGTCTTTTCCAACCTTAGTGATTCTCTCTTGCACCGCAGGGACATTTTTTGCATTCCATTTACTTGACCTTATTATTTATTATGTATTTTTATTTTTAATCAGAAATGAGAAGAAGTAGAACAGTCGTTTCTTAGCATTGTCATACAGCTGTAAACTTTAGTCTTCACTGAGGATAGTTATGAGGAGTAGCTAAGCTGTTCTGACCAGGGCCTGAACATACTGTCATCTCTGCTGCATCAGCCAAAATAAAAGCATGTGCCTTGTATGTATGGTGATAGGGATTTGCTGCTTTCAATGCTGCAAGAGTCTCTTCATGAGAAGCAGAGAAATTAGAGAGAAGCAGGGATGGCTGAAGAAGGATGAAGGAGAGAGAAGGAGCACCAAGTGGACTGATCAAGTTTTGAGTGTACAGCCCCAGAGAAGCTCTGAGAGAGAGCTTTGTGGCTGAATGGGAACAGAGGTGACTTCCAAGATTTCCTGAAGAGCAGCCCTCCAGGGAAGCAGTGCACAGGCTGGGCTTCTGCACCGGCTGCTGTGCCAAAGGTGGATACAGCTGCAAATGTAGTAGAACTCAACACAGTCAAGAGAAGCAGGAGTGTTTAGACCACGGCTAATCTGCTGGGGCCTTCTTGGAGGAGTAAGGCTGAGTTATTTCACTAGCGCAACGGACCTGAAGTGGAAGTTTATTTCTCTTGACATAGGATGTTTTTTAGTACATTTGGAAACTTTTGCTTAGGCTCTCAGGTAACTGACTTAAAAAGGAGGGGCAGGCAGATTTTCAGCACACGTGGGTATCTAGTGATGCTTTCAGGAAGGCGCTTGTAGGATTTCAGTTAGCAGTCAACACAGCACACCAGAGATGATCATCCGTGTTCTTCCTGCAGGCACTGCAGTGCCTCCAAGGGCCCTCACGTATATTCATAAAATCATAGAATCAATGAGGTTGGAAAAGGCCCTTAAGTCATTGAGTCCAGCTGTTACCCAGCACTACCAAGTCCACCACTAAACTATGCCCCTAAGCACAACATCTTCACGTCTAAAGAGCTCCAGGGATGACAATTCCACCACTTTCCTGGGCAGCCTGTTCCAATGCTTGATAACTGTTTCAGTGAAGAAATTTTTCCAAAAATCTAAACCTCCTCTGGTATTACTTGAAGACATATATTTTTTTTTCTGTCACCTGATACTTGGGAAGGGATGCCCATGTTGTTTCATCCCACTCATTGCTAAGAATCTCAGTGCTTTTGCTACTTCCATCCTGCTGCAAGCCATCTGGGCTGCCTAAAAGTCTGATATCCATCCGAGAAGCACTCACCCCATTGCTAGCAAGGACTTTCTTGCATTTGTCCTGTTGGTAAGTGGTCTGCAACATACTCATCTGTAAGAGTCTCCTGCAGACTTTAATGGGAGGCCCTGGGGCTGAATGAAGATTTCTGTGTTCACTCCGAGCTCCCTGCAGCAGGGCAGGTGGGCAGGCTGAGGCTTGTGAGACCAGAAGTAGATGAATGACGTGAGAAGCCGAACAACCCATGGAGCTCACAGTGAGGGAGTGAATATCCCATTGCCTGAGTCAAGCAACTAGCTGATTTCAGGGACTTTTCAACTGGTGCCAGCTACATTTTGTAGTTAACTGCTTGAAAATACTTTAATGTGACCAAGTCATTACCTAGACTTGTAATGATAGACACTGAGGTGCTAATTTGCAGAATGCAAAATGGAGCCAGATGACTTCTGGTTGAGGAGATGCTTTGCCTTCATTTTTGGTTCCCATCAAGGTCTGGATCTATATGCTCTCTGCAAGGTAGCCATGTTATACAATTAAGGCACAAGAGTTTGGCATCAACTAAGACCTGCATCATAGCAGAGGTCTGCAAACCCGTATGCCATCTGTTCTGCTCTCTTCAAAGTTTTTGGCTTTGTTATAATTTTGGCAGTCAACCCAAAAAGGAAATGGTTTTTGAAATCTGAACTTCAATTTCTTGCCAGCAGATCACTGCTTGCTTGACCTTGAAATACTTGATGAATGATCTCTACTCTGTTCCCAATCAGTGTAGATGTAATGGGCGTAAAATAACTTTGTGGTATAACATGCAGTGAGTGGGCATTTATTTGTACCTGCAGCACTTCTGTGACAGGACTAGGAAGATTCGTGCAGCCCTCAGACTGGACGAGGGGGTTAGTAGTAAGAGAAGGATATCACCAAGTAAAGAGAACAGAAAAGCAGTGGAGGTAGAAATATTGTTAAGGCAGACTCAAATGAAATCCAGCTTTCTCTTTTGCATCTGTCTCAATATTCTCCATGTTGCTGTCTCAAGGAATCACCTTATGCATTTCTTTATATTATACTCCTATCACAAGTGAAGGATATTAATAGCTCATCTGCAACAAACATGGAAATTGAATAATTAATGACAGGTTACAAGACTGGATTTTCAGCCTCAGTCAGTCCTGGACATTTCAGTTTTCTCTTTATTTTGCCTGTTTTCACATGTATGCTTTATTTTGTACATAACTTGCCTCCAACCGAGAGGACAAGAAACAATAGAAATAGAAACATTGATAATGCAGGCTGAAATGAAATCCAGTCTCTTGCTATACGAGGGGTCTCTGTATTGCTAACATGGTCTACAAGACCCTGACCCAAGTCACAAATTTCTCTTTTTGGCTGTTAACCTTTTTAGCTTGGGCTGACCTTCCCTTATAGTGTTTTCTTTAAAGCAGAAGAGACATTGAACTATTAACTTTAAAAAAAACCACAACACCCCTTCTCCCTCTATCCTGAGAAGTTTAAAAATTGCTAAAGAATGTGAAAAAGAAAAGTAGTTTGGTTTAGAACAGAGCACCATTCTCACTTGTATAAGACAAATCACACTTCTGTTTGTGCATGTGATGAGACTCCTGTGAATTTCCTCAGGGACTGTTTTCACCATTCTTCAACCTGGTCCTGAACAGAGGGCGTGGGATGGCATCACAGAAGAGCTGGGGCTTGACTCTATTCTGCTTATATTTAGCTGAAGGTACAAGCATGCTCATAACCAATTTTTCAGATATTTTAAATTTTTTTACTCTTATTACCTAATTTCTAGGAGCTTCACTGCGTAAAATCAAGTCTTACATACAATGCCATGAGTATTATTTTAGATGTGAAATCAGAATATGTTTTAAATATCTTCACAAGCCATTGAGACTCAAACCATAAAACTTATGTGTAATTATAAGGGAAAGAAAACTGCAAAGGCAAATAAAACACATCTCAGCAGACTTTTCAGAACCGACCTGCCTGTGTAAGAGATCTAGAATAGTTGTTTCTCTCACATTAATTTTTTGAAGGTTTATAGAAGGTGTTTTTCAAGTTTGGATCTCTTAACTGGAAAATATTCTAGAGAGAATAACTTTTGGCTCCTGGGTTGATTGCCAGTTCCATACCCCACCTTTTTGTAGAGAGTTTTTTTAGTAGAGATTATTAATATTATTTTGATCAACGTAAATTAAAAACAAAAAGAAAGTTCTTAGTAAAGAACTTTCCTGCTTGATGCCTGAATTTATCAGATTTAGAAGCCAAGATTAAGATTTTTTCTGAACACAAGTCCCCTTTCACATTTGTTCTCTAGACTAGCAACAAGTCAAGGAAATGAGGAGGTGACCAGCATGAAGGAGCAGGAAACTCCTGATTACGTGCAACAGATAAGGGCATGGAAGGAAGAAATAGGAACACCTGCCCAGGTGTAATGGGGAGACATTGCCCCAGTCTGCAGGGATGGAATTAAGGAAATCCAGCTGGAGCTGAAACTCCAGGAATGTGAAAGGAAGATAGATGTAAGCTGGTAGCAAAAAAAACCCCAGTAAATGAAAACGGGGTCCCCATATCTCACTGGAATAGGAAACCTAGTAACAAGGGGGCATGGTAAAGACTGAGGTGCTAAATTTCCTTTTTTTGGCCTCATTTTTTACTGGAAAGATTGTCTGGAGGGACTTGTGGGCTTTGGTGAGGAAGAAGTTGAACTTGATTCAGCAGTGAGCTCTCAAAGATCAGCCACATACAGGCTATACAAGCAGCAGTGTAGCCAGCAAGCCTAGAAAAGGAAGCTGTTGTCTCCCCACACTTAGTACCAGTGAGACCTTAGCTGCAGTCCTGGATCCTGTTTTGCAGTCTCAAGTATGAGAAAGATACTGACAGGAAGAAGAAGAGTGCTGTGGAGAGAAGTAATACTAGGCACCAAGATCAGCTCATGCGTTTTATCCTTAGCCCCTCAAACTTTGTCTTCAATAACAAACATTCCTTCAGATATTTTCACAGATGGAAGAATGAGCTCCCCAATATGCTGTAGGAGTCACCATGAAGAAGAGATTCTATATCGTTACCAACAAGCCTAAGAAAACCTCATCACTGGATTGAAAACCTAGAATACCTATTGATTTCCACCATGGCTTCATTAATCACTCTCTGTAAAACACTAATTTCCTGCTCACAAGCAGCATAAAGAACAGATGAAATACACACAAAACCAGGATCAGTGCACCCACCTCTGCAATAATTTATCCACCAATCAATAATTTAAAACAAAGCAAAAATTTTGGGGCATACACTCAGAACCTGAAATGCCATTGTATTAGATTTGAGGAAATATTACATTTGCCCATGCCCCCCCAGGCTTCCCAAAAAGGAAGCTACAAAGTCTTTTCATTTAAAAGATCACCTCGATTGTATGCAGCTACCTGTGTAACACCTCAGCCTTGAAAATAACTCTGAATTATCATGCACATTTGAAGAAAGTTGGCATTTATTTCCTTTATTGGAAAATAAATTGGCAGCACATTCCCTCCCACCCTCTCCACCCCCTCCAGTCTCACTCAGTTCATTGCCCAAAGAAAATTTCCTGGAGATCAACATGCACCACTGGTTCAGGGCATTGTTCAGGAAGACTGGGAAATTTGGCAGGAGGTCCACTTGGCTAAGCAAGGAGCTTCTTAATGAACTAAAATGCAAAGCACATAAGAATTGGAAACAAGGGCAGACAACAATGGAAAAGTATAAAAGTACTGCTCAGACATGTTGGGACAAAACCAGAAAGACTAAAGCCCAGCTGGATTTAAAACCGGAGAGGAACATAAAAGCTAACAAGATGTGATTTTACAAGCATGTCAGAGGTGAAAAGAAACTCAGAGAAAATGTGCGTCCATTTCTGAATGGAAGAAAACCTGGTGATGGACAGTAGGGAAAAGGCTGCTCAGTGACTCTTTGTCCCAGGGAAAGCCTGCCCCCAGATGTCTGCACACACCAATGCTGTTTGGGAAGCCAACAGTGTATTAAAATCCGTAGGGCTGGATGGGACTCCTCGAGAGGTGCTGAAAGATATGGCTGATATGCTTGTGAGGCTTGCCATGATTTTTGAAAAATCATGGTGTTTGGGGAGCATCCCTGATGGCTGGGCTGATGTTACCCCCAGTTTTAAGAAAGTCAAGAAAGAGGATCTAGATAACTGCAGACTGGTCAGCCTCACTTCACTCCTTAGGAAAATAACAGAGCATATCCATTACTGAACACAGGAGGAGCATGGCCCAGAGAAAACAAAACTACAGAGCAGTCTGATTGTTGTTTTCTTCCACCTAATAAGTAAGCATGAAGAAGGCAAAGACAGAGACTTCTTGAAAGTGCCTGGCAAAAGAACATGCTATAGAAACAGCAATTTTTGTGACTGGAATAATCAGACATATACAAAGCTCAGTTGGGAAGGTCCCTGATCAATCTGATCTCACTTTTGAAGTCAGCCCTGCCTGGAGCAGGATTCTAGACAGTATGATCTTGAGTTCACTTCCAACCAAAACCCTACGATGTTTTTATGATTCTGTGTATAGACAACCTGATTCCTTTCTGTGGTGAAAGAGCTGGTGACATGGATACTGCATGGTACATGCAGGCTTGTATCCTTCCTGTCTGGAGGCTGAAGAAGAATAGGCTGGACAGACAAACTCCTAAATGAACTATAGATTGTCTGGGCCACCAGGCTGAAAAGATTGTAATCAATGTCTCAAGGTCAAGGCAGCAGCCAGCAGAGTGCCCAAATATTTGATAATGAGGCTGATACTGTCCGATATCTTCACCAGCAAAATGATGATGCAAAATGCACCTCCTAAAAGCTGTGGAAGGTTTGGTGGAGTGTACCATGACAGTCCTGAACCTGGGGCATGTGGCAAATAAAAAGAAAAAGATTGAAAGGACTGAGTTTGTTTAGTCTGCTAAAGAAGACCCATAGAGGAAGAATCCAAGAGTAGCCCACAACAGCTTGAAGGGGAATTGGAGAGCCAACAGAGCCACAATCTTCTAGCAGGCAGCAGATGGTATAAAAACATGCAATGGCCGCAAGTCACAGATTTAAATATTGAGAGTGGACATTGGGAATGACATTCATTAGGAGCATAGGGCAACAGTGGAACAGGCTTCCCAGAGAGATGCTGAATCTCTGTCTCTGCAAGTTTTTCAATATTTGCTTGGCTAGACAGAGCCACAAAGTGTTCTTTGGTGCTTGTCATACACCTGCTTAAGCAGGTTAGACTTTGGACTAGTTGAGCACTCTTCCAAATCAAAATTCCAATAGCTCTGTGAGCCATGCTGCATCTGAGCAACACATGTGAAACCTGCCAACATATCTCCATGTCCACGATGTTAAATGCACCACTACAGAAGCATCAAAACCTCTGATTCCTGCACAAACACATCCCAGAACACACTATGCACTGTCCAGCGAGGCAGCTACCAGGCTGTTTCCATGGCAGTAAAAGCACAGTAACCGCACACTGGAAAAACTCACAGAGTTGAATAGTAATGACAGAATCTTCCAGTTAGCAGAAGGTTTGGGTGGGTTTCTTTTCTTTCTTTCTTTCTTTCTTTCTTTCTTTCTTTCTTTCTTTCTTTCTTTCTTTCTTTCTTTCTTTCTTTCTTTCTTTCTTTCTTTCTTTCTTTCTTTCTTTCNTCAGAATAGCAGTTTCATCTGTGGCTGCTCAGGCCTAGCCATCCAGGGAGATGTGCAAAGCACCTTCAGAAGGAGAGTATAGGAAGTAAAATACATGCCCCAGCTGGACACAAAAAATTACAGACTAAATAGAGAGATTGGCTTTATAGCACATTGTAATTCTCTCCCCAAGCCCCTCTATCTTTCACAGGCAATGAATTACCTGTCTTTTTCTCTTTTGCCCACTAGGAGCTAATGACCTTTTCAGCTTTTTCATTGCTCACACCACCCATATGCTCCACAGGTACCCACCCCTTTCTTGCCCACATAGTCTAACTATTTAACATAATCAAGTTAACCTCAGACCAGCTGTTGCCTTTAACACTGAAGATGCTGCATTCATTTCAGCTTTGAAAAATGGCTCTCATAGCTGAAAGTCTGTCTGCTTTTTCCAACAAGCTGCTGGGTCCAATAAAAGATATTATCTTTCCTTTCACCAGTTATATCCATAGGCTACTGTGATTCAACGACAATACCACTTCGCTGAATTAAGTAATTTGAAAGAACCATGTTTTCAAAACAAAAAAAAAGCATAATGCTGTCTTCCACTGCCACCCGTTTCCATACGTGGAGGCACATGCCCAGACTCTGACTGTAAACTGCATTTTTTAATGAGGCCAGGTGATATAAAACAAAGTTTAATTTACTCCAATTTGGAATGCTGCCAGTCTTAATCCTGATATAGGTCAAAACTTACTTCTTACAATCTGCTGAAGGCTGTGGTAAGCTTGCCTTTGAAAGTCACCTGTTTGTCTTTATGAACTGCATCAATCTCAGGCTCCTCAGACCAAACACAAGACTGTGTTGTAGCAGATTTCTGTGCTCTTGGAAATTGCAGAGCTGAGCAATTTATACCAGTCAGATGGTCTGTCAAACCTGTATTCTTTAGGGCAAATGATTTTGATTGACAAGGAATCTTTTTAAACATTTAATTTTTAGGGGTTTTTTTACTGATTTAATTCAACCCATTAGCTAGTTGCTAGAAATGCAAGGGAACTTTTGAGGCCAAAAAGGAATCACACTCCTCTATTGATAGATTGTATCCCATGACACAGACATGTCATTTCAATGCAAGACTAATTTAAGATGAAAAATTGAATATTGTGTTAAAAGGATTGAAGCAAAGAATAGTTAAAATACACTAAATTATGTAACTTTTGTGTTTGTTTATAAACCAATTATAGTCTTGCCAGAAGCCAGTACCATCTTTGGAACTGTTCTGGATTTTCACTTTCAACAGTTTCACTGTAGGTCAGAGTTCATTATAAGCTGCTCCACTGTATAATGAACCAAGCCAGAGGGGTCGGCTTAGTGGTGTCAGTATCAACTTTGAAATATCCAGATGCCCTGCAAACAAAGGTTTAAATTCCAACAGGGCTGACTCAACCCTTCTACTTTTTGAGGCAGATAAATGGTGTGCAGTGCACTCGACTATCTCTGGACCTCTCTGGTAAGGCGAGACCTGAAAAAGAGACACACTATCTACTCTGCACACATGAAAGGACTTACTGCCTTTTTCTCAAGGACAAATTTGTTTCAAGTTCATGTCCAAAAGTTTTCAGCTCCAAGAGCTGTGCAGTTCAACCTGTATTGCTTCTCTGAGTGACTGTTACCCCCTGAGTTAGAGACAGAAATGTTTCAGTGAGACTGACTGCACTCAACTTGATACAAAGCCCATCAAATAAGGTTATTCTTGTAACCTTTATATTGATTTTTTGGGGGTGACACCTTCCATAAAACTCTAGGTGTCCCCCCCCCAACACAAATATTATTAAAGACAATCCCTGTGGTACAGTATATCAGAAGTACAAATGCATGTATAATACCATAAATTCATGACCTCTTAGATATGCAACTGTGCACACACCTAATATGAAAATGAAATCAAACAAATGTGATTCAGTCCTTCTAGATACCTCAGCCCACTTGTCCCAGTTGTGTAGCATATTAGCATTCATCTCACAGCGATTTGCCTACAGAAATTTTTCAAGATGAAAGTTTGATGCATAAGAAGAATCTCAGGACAGAGCGGTTCCCTTAGCAACCTTGCAGCCAGCTCCAGCAGCCCTGACCCAGCTACAAAGCCCTTCACAAGCAAAGGAGACACACTTAATGACAGCTGGATGAAATTTGGGAGTACTGATAAACTGCCTTCTTATCTGGAAAACACCTTTGAGGAATATTATCTTTATTGACTTGCTTAAAAAAAATAAGCCCACAAACTACTGCTACAAATTAGTACACAATAATAAGCAGCAATACCAATTTATTAGTGTGCCCTCCCTCTCCACCAGTAAAGCACCTGGGGCACTGAATAACAGAGTAAAAATAAACACAGCATAATTAATTAACACTGATTACACTTCTTCCCTGCTAGACCTTCTCAAACATAGCTATTTAGTCCTGTCTGTCTCACCCATGGCTCTCTCCATGCCACCTACACCAGGAACCCCCTTGCCACATCCCCAGCTCTCCATTTCCTTGGCAAGCTCTGGCCTTGCCTCATCTTGTGTCTTGGAGTCAGTGTACAACTTTGTCCTTTTGCTATTTTTGTCCCTGCCTTCCCTCCCCTGCCACCATTTAATGAAGAAAAGGCCAACTTTGTTTTTTGTTGGACAGGGAAATCAATTATGGGTGTGACTGAATTGGAACAGCAAAGAAATATTTAGAGAATAATATGGGCAAACGTTGCTATGATTTCCCAGGTCTTTCTTTCTGCAATGCAGAAAACAAGTAGTATCAAAATTTTGGCTTTTAATGCCATATTCACATGGTGTCTCTGGGCCAGTTCTGAGGCTCCTGGTTGACTACTGTGTTGTCTAAACATCTCCTCTACAGAGAGGTTGATGACATTGACCTCTTTGCTCGGTTACAAGGTGTTACCTTCTAGGCAAGTTTCAACTTGAGTTTTGTAAGTCTTCCCAACTTCACACCAGGACTGACTCATGGACAAAGGCAAGCTTTAGCAGGTAGGGATAGCAACAGAAAATTTTTGATGTGTTTGTGAATGCGTGTAGAATGCAAGGGAGGTTCAAGAGAGCTTTGTCTGACACAATGCGAGAAAAGCCATTCTCTATAGGTCAAGGCAATCCCTTTCCACTGTCAAAATAATACTAACAATTTAAGAATATTAAATTTTTAAGTGTCAGGAAAAAAAAGGCCTTTAGCATCCTAACTTTCTCCGATGTGCTCCTTTTCCTGCTTAGCCTGTCACCACATGCCAGTCTCTGCAAGGCTTAAGCAGTAAAATCCCCACTGAAGACCCCTGTGCCAGGGCACAAACACCTGAGAAATCTGCTGTGCCTTCCAGACTCTTAGAAATAAAAGTAGGAAAGAAAAACTGGGAATTTTGTTATATGTTATAATAGCTATTACATGCTGTAAACTCCTACATGTTACAACAAATTTGAATGAAGCTTGTAGTTACCGCCATTGCATTATTCATATTACTATTAAGAGAGAATGATAATGAAAAAATCTTAGCAAGGTTTATAAAATTCTGATGGGGATGGACCTCCTGTACTCCAAGATAAAAGTTACATATGTAAACAGAAAATCTGCATGTCAAAGGGAGATATTCCCTTTCACAGCTTGTGTTAGGCAGGAAACTGTAGAAGTTGTGGCTGAAAAATGAGCACTGTGTACCCGTGCAAAACTATGGCTGGAGATGTGACAGTGCGTGTGACAGCAGCTTCAGCATTCCTTCACGCTGGGGTGAGCATGAGCCTTCTTTCCACAAATTTGAAGGCATTGTTTGTGGAAAAGATGAGGTTTTTTAGGACAAATACACTGAGCCTAAACCACCACTCATTCTAAACCTCAGTTTCGCATCTGTAGATGTTCGGAAACAGGTATTAGTAGGTTTAGATTAAAGGCTGATAAATAGATCTAATTTGCTTCCACATCTCATGTTATTTAACGATATTTTCCCAGCTCACTTGACAGACTCCAAAGCTAAAAGATATCCCTTATTGCATGTAAATACACATACACAGTTATGGTTTCGGTTCATCCTTTCACCTTCAGATTAGCTGGGCAAAGTTCAGGCACAGGCAGAGCAGGTGGCTGTAAAATTGTGATTGGCTCTGGCTGCTGCAGCTTTGGCATTAGTGCCAATTTTTGTCTGTCCTTTCTCCTGGAAGGGGTGGGAACAGGCTGTCTGAGCCACCTGAGCTACCCTCAGAGCAGACATCTCTCTCTCCACATAGCTGGATGTGCCACTGGCCTGTGGCTGGGGCCAGGGTGTGGTGCTGGCAGAGATTTCACCAGGGTGGAGAGAGACAGACAGACAGGCTGTGGGAGTCCCCCTGGGAAGAGGGGACCCTGAGAGGCATTCCTCAAGCTAGGGAGACACAAGAGGCTTCTCTCACAGGATGCCCTGTTCTGTTATGCTGATGTACCCTTGCTCTGCTCCCTCGGTCAGCCTGTTGGTCCCACCCCATCCCGGTTCCAACCTGTTCCTACTCCCCCCCACAGACCCCTGTTCCTCAGCCACCCCCCTCTTTATTTCCCCGTTGGTTCCCATACCCTAACCCCACCTGTGCACTGCCCCCATGCCCCCAATTGTTGGTCCCCGATGCTCTCTCCACCCCTACCACCCCATACATAACCCTGGACCCTTCCCACGAGTCAGGTCTGTCACTGAACCCCCACAAACAGAGCTGGAATGAACATCTCTTTGGACCCCAGACAAAGACCCTTCCTGCCTCTTTGCCATTGACCATATTAGCAGCTATCCTGGCTTGCTACAACAGGCCACTCTCCATGTCTTTACCTTCCCCCTCCTTCCCCATGCCATTAGTGAGAGGGCAGAGATGCAGGGGGAGAAGGGAGGAGGAGACAGCAAACCATCACCTCACACCAGCAAAGGTCTTCTGCAGTCTCCCCCGACCACTGAAACTTTTCAGGCCTCTGCACCATTCAGTCCACTTCCTTCTCTCCCTTCTCCCCAGGTATTGCCCATTCCTGGTCCCTGATACCTCTCTGCCCCAGCCAGCACATGCCTTTCCACACAAATCCCTACACTGCACCTGGGTGTGGGGTTCACAGTGCACTGTGCACTTGACATAAACATTTCTGACCTCTGAGCAAAGCACTGCTATATTGTCCCTCTGATGTCTTAGCTCTGCCCATGCTCTGCCAGCCTGAGCTCTTGCTGAGAAGCCACTGGGAGCAAGTTGGAGCTGTCAGCTGTGCCCCAGCCCCACAGCAGCACAATGCCAGCCCTGAAAAGCTGACAAAAGCTCTGCCCATGAAAGCTGCTGCAAAACAGAATTTACAGTCTTGGCAGACACTGCTGAGCACGGTTGAGCAGAGGTTTGTGAGAAGGGAAACAGGAAAGCAGAGAGAAGAAAAATGACAGCCCAACACAGAGGACATCGATAGTGTCTTCAGAGCTAGATGTGCTAAGATGGACCTGCATCTCAAAAAGAACAGGGCATGTCTAGGGGACCATGACTCACAGAATGCAGGGTTGCAAGGTTTTATGATCAACCATGTGATCCTCAGAAATGTTGAATTTAACTCTCTAAACACTTAGCTCAAATAAAAAATAATTTAGGATGTTACAGTCTGAATAAAACATTGAGACATATTAAATATTCACAGTGGTCTCCTCTGAATTTATAAGCCATGACTGTTGAAAATTTTAGACGAGGATGTGTCACCTCTGAAGTAGGCCAAAATAATTACAGCATAGATGGTGAAATATATATGGGATAGGAAAAAAGGCATCCTTGCTAGTACGGTGCTCTAAATTCAAAGTGATTGTAGAATTTAAGAAAGATATTTGCAATTTTTCATGAAAAGGAAATTGAAAGAAAAAAATGTATCTCTCTCAGATATCCCAGTTTTGTGTTGTTTTGCTGATTAGAAACAGCCCAATTTGTTTTATGATACCATTTGTTACTGTACCACAAGGTCCCAATAAACATTTTAATAAACCAACCCAAGAGCTCATCATCTCTGGTTATGTCTCCATAAAAATTTATGACAGCATCATTCTGCCAGGGTTTCTGACTGAAAAACTTAACTTAGATGGTTATTTATGAATTTTGGCTGGGGGGCACATATTTGTAGAACAGTTGGATGCAGCTGGCTAATCACATCCTCCCCACACATCCATAGTGGAAGCCATCTAGACTTTCATTTGGACATTTTGTGCCTTTTGCCTCCCACAGTGGCCTGGTGCAAAAGGGAATGAGCAATGGAGTGGTTAGCTCAAAGCGGAGCCTGAGCTGCAGATCAAGCCTGTGGATGAGACACTGCCTGTACCTGGCTATGGCCCTGCTGGCTGCAAGTGCTGCTGAATGGCTCCTTCTGGACACCAGAAGGTGAATTCCAGTCCAGGCCTCCTGCCTATTACTTTAGATGTATCTAGAACCTGCCTGACCTTTCAGGTTTAAACACTGATGAGAAAATGCTTGAACTGACTTTACCCCACAACCCAATTCTGTTCTTTTCTTCCAGTTCGTAGCTTAAGCTGATAGTTTTGCACCAAGTCATGTTGAAGCAGTGAGATTGCTTTCATATATATCTTAGCAACACTTAATGCCGTCAAAATCTTCGAAATAAGCTCTGGTATTTCAGGGGCTACAGGAGTGAAGGAGTAGTTCAGCCAAAAATGAAGTGGACTTGCCCAAGCTTCTGGGCTTGGTGAGAACCAACAGCATCAATGGAACAATTCATAAGAAGGGTTAGAAAAACAATATGCAAGCAAGCAAAGGTCTTTCTGTCAGCCGTGGTGAGGAGGTCAGGCATGGTGAGAACCTGGTCCCAGTGCTCTGGGCAGGTGCTGGGTGTCCTCAGCTCCCATTTGCACCTGCATGATGGGTGAGACTGGGAGCCTCAGCTCCGTGCAGCACCATCCCTGGGAGCTGCTGCTCAGTCTCCTCTTTTTAACTTCCATTTGTCTTCAATTTTAGTTGCAGCATGAAGAAGTAAAACAGGAGGAAGGGATTTGATGCACACAGAGAGAGTTCAGTTTAATAGTGGCAACAATCTGCCAAATTCCCAATATTAATTGGCCATGTTTGTCTCCTCAGTTGAAAAGAGACTTTATCAGGAATGTGATTTATATAAAAGATTGCTGGTTTTTATACCTCTTTATACAAAGCAGGCAATCTTGGCATAAATCAGCATTAAAGCATTTAAACAATAAGTTGTTAACTCATAAAACAGTAAGTCAGCTTCCAGCACAAGCCAGAATCAGTCACTGTCAGGTTCTGATCACTTGGTAGGAGTCTCCAGGCAATTTCTCTCACATCTGTGCCTTAAAAATAGATTTATCTCAATGCAGGGGGGATTTAGCTCAGATTCTCAGTGGAAAGAGGTCCATTTCCAGGCCATTTTTATAGCAAAGTCATAGTCACACACAGGTGTAGGGTTTTTATTGGTTTATTGGCTTGACTTTTTTGTTTTGTTTTGTTTTTTTTTAAAGAAAATGTCACTGTTTTATTTTTCATGAGTATTGCACCACAGAGACAAAGGTATATGGGCTTCACCACTGTGCCTTCATTTGTAAGTTGTTCTGTGGCTCAGTATATGACTGTTCTTTACTATGTTGGCTTATGCAGCTTTTTCCTTTTCAATTTTCTTAGCATTACTTCCTACTGTACAGCTTAAGACTAAAAATAAAGAATGAAATGACAATAAAGGCTCCCAGGGAAAAACAAAAGGGAGGAAACATGAAAAGGACTTGAGAAGAAAAGGGTATAAAAGCACAAAGTACAAAGGAACCTAGAGTTGAAAAGATTATAGAATTAGGGGGGAAAACGTGCTAATGTAATCTTAAAAATAAAGGGAAATAATTCAAATGAAAAGCCATCAAAAGGAAGATAAAAAGGAGGAACATTAAAAAAAAAGGAGATATTTTTAGACAGCCTGTTTAACCTGAGGGGACCACCTTCAGGAAAGCCAGATGTAGTTTACTGAAATTATTATCCTAATAAAATATGTAACAGAACAGAGAGCACCATAAAAACACTTTTAATGGAGAACACAAAATGATCTCCTTCCTTGTTGGTGACACCTCTGCTTTGAGCACAGCTTTTGTAAAGGGCACTGGCATTCCCAGCTTGTTAGTTCTCTGCCAAAACAATGCATGTGCAGCTCATCCATCTATTTTTATGTCCAAAAATTCACTTATCCCACCTATAAAACATGAGTATTATTTCTGGACTTGTTTCTCCCTGGGGAGAACATGTGTATCAAGGGCCAATGGGACCAGTCCTCAAGTCCCCTGCATGTGGAGAGAGCCATGGTGATGGAGCTGTGCAGAGTGAAAGCAGTGTCTCCTGCCCGTAGCTCTTTCCCCAGGCTCATCCCAACAGGTACCTTTATTTATGTGATGCTTTTAGCAGGGTTAAAATCAAATGGCCACTCTGAGGGCAGAAGGGGAGAATCAGTTCTGCTCAGTAAAACACAGTCATTAATTTTCTACATGATAATCCTTCATTACAGTGCTATATTTAAAGCTTAGAAGTCTTCTTTTTTTCCTTTTCCCTGTGTTCATAGCCCTTATTTACAGAAATGTCTTCATTTCCTTAAATACTACATTGTTGTGGGAAATTACAATGTATCTCAATTTCAGAAAAGAGCTGTTCTGAAAGATTAAAAAAAAGTGTAACACCTCTGTTCAAATGATATCGATACAAAAAAAAGTGAGAGAGTGAGTAGTCTTATTAGTTAAGTCTGCATTTCCCATTTATTTTTACTGGGGCCATAGTGTAAAGCAGTTGAAAGGGCAGTTAGATAAATCAACAAAAGAAACATTAATCAAGGACTATTAACCACAAAGGTGTAAACTCAGTTTTTGGCTTTGGGAGCCAGTAAGTTCAGTCGCTAAGACTAGTGAAAACTGAAATATCACACGGTTCTTGCCTTGATTTAATCTTGCTTTAGACCCGAGGGAGACGGCTTAGATGCACCATTGCATGCAGCTTGGCATTTTAATGCTGTGAAACCAGAAGACAAAAATACCTTTGAAAAGCATTTGTGGTGGGGATTTCGTTGGCATGCGTTGCATCAGCAGATGCAGGCTGTCGATGCTGAGCACACCACGGAGGGCTGAGAGAACCAAGTCTGTGTTTTGTGCTGCCGCACAGGGCTCTGCCTGGGTGAGCAAAGAAGGTCCTCTGTGCAGCCTCAGGTCTGCACACGTGCAGGGAGAGGCTCTGACCAGGAAGGTGGAAGGCCGCCGAAGTGTTCAGAAGTGGCAAGTGCAGCTCCCAGACGAGCTGGGCAGCTGCTTCTGATGTTGATGAAAACTTTCACACCGGGGTTACACGCAGCTGAATCCTATCAGTGGCTGACCTAATCCTTGCTGGGATGAGAATAAGGGAGGGGGAGAAAGGCAGAAATCAGGAGAGCCTAGACAGCAAGGGAATTAAAGGTTAAAAATAGACCACTTTCAAGCTGTATTTGACATTTCCCACATGAAAACCCCTGGTAGTTTAGAGCACTCAGAAGCAGGTATAAAACCTAATTTCTGCCTATGGTCTGCTGTTGAAGCTAGGTTACATATCTGACGAACCCATGCTGATAAGCCCTGGGAATGACATTGCTGTTATCTAAGGAAGGACACAAACACCTCTGTCATGTGTGGCATCGTGTCACCAAGACATGCAGCCGAACCAGAGCAGTAATGAAGACAAATCCTACAACCACACTTTGCCTACCTTGTGGGCTGATGTGCGTTTGAGTAAGAGGCGTGGAGCTCACCACTAGACAAAATGAGAGGTGTTTTGGGCAATTCTCAGGAATGCAAAAAAATAGTCTGCTGATCACAACTGGATCTTTGATGAACTTTTTGGCAATATGCAGATAGGACTGAATGGGATGCAGCAGGCAATGCCTTCCAGAAGAAGGTGTTTTGGGAGCAGACAATAAAGGATGACAGAGAGAAAGCAATCACAATGTGTTGGCTAGTTTACCAGTTCAGGACCCCAAGACTGGGATTCCACCTGAGTATGTGAGTCTATCAAGGTAGGACTGTGGCTCCCTCAGTTAAAAAAAAAAATAGTTCAGTCTGTTGGCATCAGTATAATCATTCTCTGGAAATGAAAATACATGAAGCATTTCCCAAATGGTCATGAATATGGTTATGCTTGACTTCAAAGATGAGTGCATTTCTATGACCTCTCTCCTCGCACTCTCCCTTTTCCCAAGGGAAGAAATTCTCCCATTCTTTTGCACCTTTCTTTATGTTCCTAATGTTAACTCCATTCTTCTTTAGCAACATATTCTCCTTTCTATAAGAAGTCTGAAAGCAAACTCCCATGTGAAGAATGGTGTCAATATTCCCCTCCACAACCTCCTTGTCTTTAAACAGTAAAATTGTTGACACATGGCTCAGAATATGAATATTTGATCAAAATGAAGCTTCAGTGATTCCAGAAATTTCACGTCCCCAAGCATCTTTTTGGCAGATGGCCAGTAATCATCTACATTTTTTTCCATTTGGATCCACCTTGTTTCAGGTTTAATGCCCTTAGAATAGAACAACCATTATGGAAATTAGTTAGCAGCTGCTGTACATCAATGTTTAGAAAATTAATATTACCCACATTACACAGCACAGAAGCTGAATTTTAATGAAGCATGGAAACTATAAGCAAATTGACCTTTCACCTCATCAGAGAAATAGTCAAAAGCTACTTTTTTCTGAGAAAACTTATAATTTTCGCCAGAATTCTCTGGATACTATAACAGAAATACAGTATTTTCGTTATAACAAAAGGAATTAAATGCTTCAGCAGATTAAAGATGACAATAGAATCTAAAGTATTATATCTTCTTACTGCTAAGCTTTAGAAATATTTTCTCTTAGTTGTATGACAGTGGAAATTACAGTGTTTTATAATAACACCTCTAATGCATGAAATGATCAGATATATGCTGGAAAGAAAACTGATCTAAGCAGTCAGCTGAGGTTTGAGGTTTCCCCTGGCTTAGGAGCCATTACCAGCCAATACCAAGAAGGCAGCAGCATCAGTCCCTCACTGACTTTTTGGTTTCTGGCTTCTTTGCTTTGCAGCTTTTCATCACCATTTTCTTCTCCTTTTTATTGAATTCTCAAAAATGTTCAATTCTGACCTTTGTAATTTAAATCATATATCTTCTTTTATATTCTAACATAGTTATAACTAGATAACAGGGAAAACAGAAGGGGTGAATTTATTATACTCAAGCAATGTATCATGGACATTTTAATTTCGGCTAGCAGCATTTGGTTAACGCATTTTTCTCTCCTTTCGAAAAAGAAATTACAAAACCCACTTAAAAAAACTTGCAGGGTATCTTTTTGCAAAGACTTTCTGAAAATAGTTTTATAGCCTTTTTAAAACACCATCCTAGTGTGTGTTTCTGTGTATGTTCTTGTGTGATGTTGTGCATTTTGTAAGCATGCATCAAGACTGCCAGTATAAATTTACCTTGAGGGTACATTCATTCTATAAATTGCAGCGAGTACAAGAAAGTCTTTCAATGGAAAATAATGCAGTTTCTAGAAGAACTGTTTACTGGAGTACAAAGTTAGAGGAACAGTCTGAATGCTGTAGCAGCCAAATTTAGTTTTTATTCACATTTAGTTGGCAATAAAAAAGGTCTGAAACTCTCAAAAGTTAATAAATGTGAAATAAAAAAAGGCATCAGGAAGACATTACAAGACTCAAATAACTGTACTATAAGCTGACTCACCTGGCTGCAGCAGGAATGCTTGGTGTGTAGGGATTCAAATTAACAGAACTTTGGAGGAATAAGTAACTCTGCTTATCATCTTCCTCAGACACAATGCTGATTAGAAGACTGCAGCGGAACCATAAAGTGCTATAAAATTACTTAAAGGTCATCGCATGTTGTAATAAACTGTAACCTAATTTATTTTTTCTTTAATGCTGACATGAATCTGCTGAAACGAAAAAAGCAGGTAACTTTCTCAATTAATGTCAAAATGGTCCATTTTATTTTATAGGTTGTTTTACCCATTCTAAGTTGAAATGATGCTTTGTTATGGCATCATTTTATGAGCCCAAAGAGACATTTTGACATTTAGCATAATCTTCCAGAAAATCAGTTGAGAAATGGTTACAAAAGATGTACTGAAACAAAATATAAGAAAGATTACATTATAAATAGGAGTGGTGAATGAAGTATTGTTTTTTCTCCACTTCAGATGTGGGAGCTGTATTTCCCCCTGCTTTCTCTATACTCTTCAGCACCGTCTTTGAAATAAAAAGCAAGCAACTTGCAAGAGACCTTTTAAAAGCAATAAAAATCCTTCTTCAGCCTTCATTTTTGTCTCGTTATTTTACCTGGATTTGATGACAGTCTAGTGCAAAGGTATGGATTTAAACTGCAATTTATGGGCAGTCTCCGCTCCTTGCTGGGGGCACTGTGGGCGCAGAGACGAGACATAAAGGGTTGAATAGTCTCATTTAAAAGGCTCTTTCTCGTGGCCCTCTCTGTGGCTGGGCGCTCGAGCACCCCCATTCACGCCACCACAATGCAAAGGCAGGAGGATGCTGGCAGCCCCTCTCCCTCCACTGGCCTTTGTCCCCTGCCTCTCTGCTGCGTCTCCACTCAGCTCTAATTCATTGCCGTGGCTCAAGGGCCGGCAGAGATGACTGACCTACTCTGCTTTGGCTCTTCAAGGACGTGGCCACGCTATCCCCACCACAGCCCCCTTCCCTGGCTCCCAGCCACAGCTGCCAGTGTGCTGGCCACACGCCCTGCACGTCTCAGAAGCTAAGGGGTGTTTAAAAATACCCCATAAGGCCCATTGAAGCCTGATGCTTTAGGGATTGGCAGAGAATCAGTTCTTCCCAATTAAAAGTTTTAATTTACTTTTGAACCACCCCTCAGGTCCCCAGAACAATCCTGGTTTACTCTACATGTCTTCAGAAGGGCATTTCTCATTTTCCCATGCCCACCAGAGACCTAAGAGCTGGAAGTGACTCTGGGAAGATGCTTTCTTCTGGAGGTAGAGGTTGGAGTGGCAGCGGTCTGGAAATACCCCCCAGGAACCAGGGCTAAACCCAGAAGAGTCTCGCTGTCCTTGGATCTTCATCTCTCCTCACTGGCAAGGAAATGGGAGGTTGTACTTCACCAAGTGTTACTCACTAAATGCTGATGTCGTGTTTTAACAGCAGCTGTTTCCAGGGACCCAGTAGCAGCTCACAGTTGCCTAAGACCTAACAGTGGCTCCTGTCTGCCAATGGACATCAAGTGTTTTAAAGAACAGGATATGTGTGGAGCCAGCAGTCCAGAAGGGTGAGGAGAGAGGTGTAAGGAAAGGCCAGTGCCAGTTCTGCCTGGGGGACTATGAACATTTTCTCAGTGCCAGAGGTACCCTGGGCTAGGTCTGGGTTTGGGAAGAGGTGAGGATGGCAAGCCATGGAGGGCTGGACATTTGGGGGGACATTGTGAACACAAAATTCAATCCCTACACAGCTGACAAGGTATCTGGGCTCCCCAAATAAACTGTGTGTTGGGCACTGTTAGAAACAGGACCAAGACCTACAGTGTGCATGGTGAGTGGCCAGGGACAGCCACCTGGAGAGGCCACCACTGGGGGGGAGGCGTGGAGCTCACATCAAGAACAATTTCACTCTTTTCTTCCACTAGGAAGGAGCAAGGGGAGAGAGTATCATGCACTTCTGCACACGCTTTGGAGATCTGGAGCTCAAGTCATTTGGGCAAGGGAAAATTCTCCACCAATCTCAGCACCACAGGAAGGGTGCTTGACTGCTGGGGGGTTGGAGAGGGATGTGGTGGGTCACCATCACCTCCCCCTGCTAAGTACGTGTTATTTGGGGTTTGGCATGGTGAGAGCACTCGGTCCCTGCATGCTTGTCAAACTGCCAGCAGCATTTGTCTTTGGGAATTCAAAAACTGCCAAGTGATACAGAGGACAGTGAAACCATCATTTTGGACAAAGAAACTTTCTGCTGAGTGAATTACCTTTGGTTTCCCTGTAAACCTCAGGTATTTTCTGCTCTGGTGATGCTTACTAGAAAGGCATGAAAATGCACAGATGGAGCAGAAGGAGGGGAGAACAAAAGAGAGAAAAGAGGAATAAAAAGAGGAAGGCGTGGGTGTTGCACAGTAAAAGGTGAATGTTAGAAGAGGGGGCATATAATTTGAGGTATAAGGCTGGAATCCCCATTGATCTAATGAGCCTCACAAGCTGCTTTCTCACCATGTGTTAAATCACCAGATCCCTTCCCCAGCACACCTTGTAGTGCACAGCCAGCCGGTTTTCATCCTGAGTGATACGCCTGCAAAATCTCCAGTAGGCCTCATTAGCAGGGAGCTGCTAGCGTGTGCAGACGTGTTGGATTGAACTTGTCTTTCACCGGCACGTTTTTAATGTTCTTGCTATGACTGCAGCTGCAATTTTGAAAGATTGTACCAACTCCAAGTGACTGCAACTTTCTGTCTGTCCCAAGGGAGAGGACAGCAGTCACAGGTCAGCCAGAACATGGTGAATTTCTGCTTCTCTATGTTAATAAGAAGGTATTATCTGAAGGGCCACTTCTGTAAAGAACCCTGTGTCCAGTTTTCCTCCAGCTCTGATGCTGAATCGATCAGTACTAAATCTAAATTATAACGATGGCCCCTGTGAAGCTTGCAAATGTTATGTCAACATGTCTTAATAGCTTTGGCTTCCTGAGTGGCCTTATTAGCTGCAACCTTCTCTGCTTCTGCTTTTCTCTTAACTACTTCCACCTATGGAGCCCCATCTCTAACAATATTGACCACTTCTTCCATCCTTCTTGCTCTCTTCTGCCAGTGGTGGCTTCTGTGCTGTTGGTTCCTGTCATATGAGAGCTCTCTGACAAGGACATGTAAGAAAAAGAGAAGAAGAGGGAAGAAAACAAAATTAATTCCCCTGCCTGTTCTCCCCCTCCCTGCAACTGATGAACCAAAGAAGGAAATAATTGCTACTCTCTTTTAATAACGCCACGTTTACAGAAATTTCCATAAAGATGATTCAGAAAGGAATGCATGGATTTCTTCTCTGTGGGGTGTCAAAAACGGTTTGCATTGTTCTGTAATGTAATGTTATTAGAGTTCCATCTAATTTATATTTGCATTTCCTTGTCTCCAGGGCAAATTTTTACAACTCACTTGCAAAGCACTAAATGAAGAAGTGCTGCAGTGCTAAAGCACATTTTCTAGCAAGCTTTCAAGCCATTCATTAATTGCCAAGGGGCCAAAGCTGAAAGGTGTTGAAGGACTCCAAAGAAACACGGAGTTTTCTCCATCCTCATGTGGAGTGCAGAGCACACAGCACTGCAGAGGTGTTTGATCATTACGGCTGTAACACGGAAAGTGGAAATGGACGGACTCTGTGTCTGCAGCCCGAATTTGCTGTAAATGGGAAGGGCTGCCTCCCTGCCTACAACAGGAAAGGAATTTGAAAGTGGAAGAGAGGCAGGTGAAAGATGAGTGACAGCTGGAGAATCACTATTTTTCTGAGGTGTCTCATTGCCAGGGCATGTGTCACATCCACGTGTATGGCGAGATAGTTTAGGCAAACAAGCTTTCATTAATTGAATACTTACAAACTCTAAACTGTACAAATTCTAGTTGTAGCAGAGTTTCTCCTGCCAGTTACTGTGTAGGCACAGGGTCTCTATCCCAACAGAGCAATACAGGGAAGATAGGAAATAATGTTATTAATGAATTATTCTAAAGTAGCTGTAAGCTCTCTTTTATGTGCACTGGTAAACAGATGCAAAGAAATGTAAATAACTTGCTCAAAACTCAGATGGGAAGTGAGTGGAAGTGGTGAGGAAGACATGAACCCCATGAATCTTAGTTACATTCTTTATATTCAAATCATTTTCTGCTTTCAGATATCATCTGTATCAAGAGTATAAATATCTGTAGATAAAAACCCTACATAAATTAAACACTGCCAAGTGGATTCTTAATTCTGAGAAGTGTATGGTATTTCAAGAATTTGTCCAGCACCTCAGGTCAAGCTAATTTGGGTATAACAATGAAAGCTGCAGACACACCTGAGCAGTCACCAAGGGACAATGGTTACTTTCTTCTTCCAGAAAAGAGCTCAGGCTTCACAGCCCGTGGAAGAAAAAGATGTGCTAAAAATCACCAGGGCTGGGAGAGAAAGAAACCTAATGTGAGGTTTCTGCTGTAAATACCTGATCAAAAGGCAGGAAAAGAAGAAAGCAGCAGCTTCCTAACCTTTCTGGGCAGCAAAAAATCATGATGATTTCTGTGTCTGTGATGCCAAGGTGGCTGCTTTGCTTTCTAACAAGAGACTATTATAGTCCAATTAAAACAGGATGAGGTTGTTCCACCTGTTCTTTTATGTCAATAACTTATGACTGCAGTTTATGGCAAACTCCATCCACATAATGGGGAAGCTGCGCCTGCTTAAACATCAGGTCTTAATTTGGATAAGAACCTTTACAGATGCACCTCAGATTTTGTTTCATTAAGATGACTCTGCATGCTTCACTGGGTGCTAACCTTTCAGATATATTTGCAGAGCAGAAAAGTGTAATATTTCAAGATTTAACCATGTGTCCTACTTAGCAACTCAAGCTTTATGTTCCAATATTTTAAGAAAACCCTTAATTAATTCAAGGTAAGGAATCAGAATCATGTAATTTTTTCTTAATAGGGATTCAAACAATCCCTCCACCTGTTCAAAACAGAGGATGAGCCAAAATTTCATATTGGAGCAACAATTGTGTCTGTCCAAAAAAAAAAGGTTCCTCCACTCCCCCTTTTATTTGTCCCATCCTTTCTGTTCTGGAGTGAAGGTGTAATCTGTAGAACAAGTCTTCAGCAAATCCAGCCAGTATCATTTGTGAAAATCATGCCAAGTTATAAAGAGAAACTAATTTCCACTTCAGCAGCTTGAAGTTTAGGTCAGAGGTGAAGCAATGCAGACGCTTGTGTTTATAAATATTATTGAGCTCTAATGCATAATTAAAGTTGTATTTTAAAACTGAAACAAACACTGGTCAAAGGACTGTCCTGTTATGTAACTGTTCGGACTCCAAAAATAATGAGAATGGCTTTCACGATGGAAAAGAACATCCATCTCAGGGCTAGCCTCTCCCTTTGCTTCTCCATAGATCCACTTCTTTCTCTTCCTCTGGCTTTGGTAGTCAGCAAGCAATTTTGTCTTTGGCAGGAGGGTTTCTGCATGCTGGTGATAAACATCTTGCCGCTCACAAAAGTGAGATTCTTCATAAGGGAGAAAAATCTCATACAACGTTGTCATAAATGAAGTTCTGTGTACTGGGATCCTAAGGGCAATGGAGACTATATATGGTTTATAACATTTAGGTCCAAGTCCCTGAGATAAGAATTTAATAGCTGGGCCATGTTTTTAAGAGGAAGACCAGAAACTCACAGTAAAACCATGGAAACTGACCTACAGCTCAACATTTACAGTTTCTACAAGCTGGGTGGGTACCTGCAGGCTTTGATTATGACTTTCTGTAGACCCAAATTCTGGCTCTGCGTGGAAGGTGCCTAAATGAATTCCTGAGGATCAATGGCAAGACAAAGGAGCAAGTACACTTTTTCTGATTCACTTCCCTGGCTGCGTGGATCTGCCCCCATGTCCTCTGAGGACTTTCTTTTCTCCAGTATTTGCTCCAGGCACAAACCTGCAGTTCTGGCCCAGAAAAGACCCTCACCAAGGTGGTTTTGTTTGCTAAGCAGATCAAACAGACGCCATGCAAAGAATTTTTTCTGGTTGAGTCACATGCAGAAGTTTCCATGCTTTTCCTCTGCCTCAGTGCAGTATCTGCTGGCTTAGTATGGACAAGATTAGTGGTACCTCAAGCTAATGCTGCGCTCAGAGAGGGAAAAGTCCTCTGATGTGATGTTTCAGCTGCATAGGAACAAGGAACTGGTGTCTGGCAGTAATACCCAGTGCCCTCACAGCCACTGCTTCAGCGGCCGAGCAGGGCCATGGACATCTGGGACACAGTAGATAGGTCAAATCAGTATTCATTACAAGCATTCTCCTTAAAAGTGCCCGAATTTTCACAGAGGTTAGAAACGGTGAGCAAACATTTGCAAGTGGATCCCTTATAGACCCTGGTCTAGACTAAGCCAGTGAATGGGTGTTTAAGTTGGATTTGGAGGATTTGGCAACCAGCCAGGCCACTTCCCTAATTGTAGCAAGCTGTTAAAAAGAGGATAAAGTTCAGAAGGCTCAGATCTGCCCTTCAAAAAAATCCATATAATTGAGGAGTTTCTCTCACTGACATGTTTCTATTTCTGTTGTCAAAAGGAAAGAAAAACTAATAATGTTGGGGTTTAATAACAGAATATCCCTGACATACAGAAGGTCTTTAGATTTTGATTGGGAGATTACAAGGTAGGCTGCTGTTACCTGTGCGTAGTAAATGGTGCACACTGAAACCATAACTGAAGGGCTGAGGTGCAGGTCAGACATGCCACAAATAAAAATATAAAAGAGGCAGAGAGCTATAATATCTTTCATTTCTCTTTCACCCTGCAGGGATTTAGGAACAGTAATAAGTAAATAAGTTTACAGCTGTCCACAGCTGAGGGGTTTTTGAACACCAATATGGCTGTGTTTTACAGACACGGTAAGTTTAGGACCAGGGTTTTTTAAAGATCAGAACTGGTCCAAATTTCAGCCTTAGTATCTCAACAGAAGTTCACGCTTACTGTCTAAAACGCCGACAAGAATGAAAGTGGTAAAATACCCATTATAGGATCTGATTTGCTGCCTTGTATCCTTATTATTGGTGGCAGGCAAAAACAAAAAAAAAGAGTACCCATCTTAAAATGGAAGCTCAGTGCTATAAATAACCATTCCCCATGAGATTTTTGTAAGATATGCATTCAGTTTACTGAATAAAACCCCCATATTTTTCTTTCTGTCACCAAAGTAGAGACAATATAGCTACACATGAACATACTGCATTCTGACTCAAACACTTCCCTGGGGAATTTTCAGTTAAGTTTTTATTTTACAATTTTTATAGTCGACAATGGTACTTAAAGCACAGAAATAACACAGTTTAACTTGAAGTTATCAGGCTGAATCTCCACTCTTGATCAAAAAATCCTGAATTGACTTTAAAAATGAGTGAATTCATATGGCATTTATGGTGCAGGAATATGTAGGGAGTGTTTGGATGTCATTTTTATAAGGACACTTCTTATAGTAACTGAAGCTGCAATAAATTGAATTACAGAATATGAAAGTCCTTAAGGTTTATGGCAGAGTTTGTGACTGCTGAAATGAAGACAAAGATCTTGAGATAACAGGTGTGTCAGCAGCACAATGGCAAAGTATGATTCATTTTGCTGTAAAATTAAAATACAGTATTTTCTGTGAATATTTGAATTCCATTCTGGTGAGTAAATACTGGTTTTCTATTAATTGGTACTGAAAGAGATATTTTGCCTCTTTGATGTTGAATAGACTATATTGCACTATAAAAAGTTAGTGCTGCTATTTCTTTTACCATTAATACTTTTACAGTTTCACAGCTATTACACTGCCATGCTCCTTGGACTTGAAAATATGTTCTGCACACTGACTCCACGGAATCTGTTTATGCATTTCACTCTCCTGAGTTTGTTCATTAGAGCAGTAATTACTTGCAGGAGCAGAGCTTGCCTTTTCAGGTCCTAGAACATGCTACTCTACTCTAATTAGGTTCTTTGAAGCCACCACGTTCTGTAAATAATTCAAACATATCTGATTCATGCAAACACATCCAAATGACCTGTAAATGTAATTTCATACAGAACAGATATTGGGATACCAATTCCTAGATTTCTGCCTCTTCTGAAGTGCTGGGGATGAAACAGGGACTGCTGTTGTACTGGGATCTTTTGGGGTCAAGAAGTGGCCTGGTGTCCCAGGGTCTCCCCGCCAGCATCAGGCAGGGTCCAACTTCAGCTTCAGCAGGAAGACAGCAACTTGATATCCACAGGATCATAGAATCACACAATAAGCTGAGTTGGAAGTGATCCACAAGGATCATTGAGTCCAGTTGTGGCCCTCTGTGGTGGATAAGGAGAGGAGCAAACCTTGGACACTTGAAGAGGCAGGGTCGAGACAAGTGTCAGCTGAATGACAAGTATGATGACTGATACTGCATTTAGTTACTGCAGGAAGAGGTATTTATTTTCAAAATAAAATTGGAGGGATATTTAATGTTGATGAACACAGTGCCTCTGAAAGACACCACAATGGAAACTCCGACTTCCCTCCCACCCCCAGACAAATGCACCAAAGGTACAGGTAAAATACTGCAAAAGTAGCAGCCAGACCAACCCGGCAGTGTGCTGCCCACTGACTCTGAAGAAACTTCAAAGCCATAAAAGCTGCTTACTTCTATGGCCAACCTAATCTCTGACTTGTCCATTTAAAAGGTGCTATTGAAGAGTACAGTAGCGTATTGTTGTTGTTGTGGGCTCTCTCTGTTCTCCCCTCCTTTTTTTTTTTTTCTTTTCTTTTCTTCAAGCCAATTCCTGCACTGGTAGGAAGCAAGCAATCCTATTTCTCACATAGCACTAAAATATTCAGGAAAAATAATTTGTTGTTAAGGCTAGAGTTGGATACTCAAACATGAACACCACTTGCTTGTCTTTCATGTTAAGGGGACCATCCATGTGCTTCCAGCTGTATGTTTTTAACTGTCTCAGTGGATCTTTTCCACTGAAGTGGAAGATCTTAAAGATCTTGATTCAAACCTGTCTTTTCTAATTACTCTTTTAATATTAAACAGCAGCTCCTTGAGAAGGCAAGGAAGTCCAAGCAGGGGGTGATACCTTCTAGATATTAAAAGCAAGTACAGAAAAGTATCAAAAAACATACAGTGAAACAGAAATTATGGAAATTCCGATAGATTGTTCATAATGAAAAGAGAAATATGATAGCTTAAGATACTTTATGAAAATGTTTAAAAAATTGCATGGAATACTTGCATAAAAATGACAACTTGATTTTTAATTCCATTGACACAGTTTCATTATTTAGACATTTCTAAGCATTTACTTCAGAAATATTTTGTGGTCATGTCTTCTGAAACCATGCTGAAACCCATTAGAAGGCTGGTGCTGATACCTTTTAACTCAACAGCAGGGATCTCAACAGTAGTAGATGTCTGAGCATGCTTGGATATGCTTTACATAATCAAAGTTTAAGGGAGTACAATTGCACAAAACAAGAGTAGAGTTCTCCATTAGAAAGATAACCCTAGCAAGACAAAAAAATTTAGTGGTTAGATTTTGGAAAAGAGATAAAACATTCCCATACATTCGATAAGGACCCTTCTGATTTTCTTCTGTGACCTCTTTTCAAGCTCTGGCCAAATTGCCCTGTGAGCATCTTTATGAGCTTGAGGACAGCCAAAAAACTACCCGGTAAGAGCTACCTACCACACAAATTTACAAGAGCTCTGAAATACATTTATTTAAGTTGTTTTTGTAACTCAAAGCCAATCTACTTTGTTCAGCTTCCCTATGAAAAGGACAGCTGAAGCACACAACTATACAAGAAATTCTTACTACTTGCCTCATCAACAAAATCACAGGACAGATGGGATTTTGTGACCTTCCAATTATATCCTAAAACTCTCCTTTCACTCCATCCAACCTGCATGCATGTGCCCACACCTGTGGCCTTGGGAATAGCTGGGGAATTTGCCACTGTGTGTTTGCTTTCACTTCTGCTGTGCTGTGGTGCTGGATGCTGCTATGTGCACCAGCCATGCCCACCACAAGCAGGGGTAAGACAGATTTTACAAAGGGTTATGAAGTTGTTGTGGGGTTGGATCCCATAACCTCCAAGGTAAGACCTCTCCCTGCTCCACTACCAGAAATACACTGGTTGGCACAATTAGTAAAGTAATCTACAGAAAGAAAGGTTGCTGTGGAATTAAGCAATCTAAACCTAATATCTTAGAAACTCTGAAGTAATCTGTTTAAAATAATCTATGTTTAAGGAACTGGTGAAATACAAATCATTTTAAGATGAAGCTGACCTATAACTGCAGTATTCACTTTGACATTTTCTCTTAAACAAATAAAACCCCAAGTACATAACATTGTAAAATAGTGGGAATTTAGAGTCTGATAAATGATTAAAAACAGCTAAACAGATAATGAAAAGCAATACTTGAATGATCTGTATTTCAAAAGCCGAAACACAGCCGAGCTATATTTCATACAATTAGTTTTGCTGTCATGCTCATCCTGTGCAGAACTTAGGAGATCCACCGTAACAGTGAACTTTCCAAGTGTGTATTCTACAAAAGGCCATCTCATTACGCAGCCAATTAAAACGATTTGTTTGTTCATGATGGAATCTAATGTAGAGATTTGTTTTCTTCCAATAGATACCTTCTGCTAAGAAGCCAATTTGGCACAGCTTTATAATTGTGCTAGTTCCACTGGGAGCTACAAAGAAGTTTGAGAAGCTGATAATTCTTTAGTCAAACGAACAAACAATAAAGGCAAGACACTTATGAAATTTTCCACAGTGAAAATTCAGAAACATTGCAGCATCCAAAGAAAATGATGGAGATTAAAAACCCTGGGATTTTGTTTTATTACCATCTTTATTGTATTACTTATGTTATAATATTTATTATATTATTATATTAGCATATATATTATATTATCAGCTTTATTGTTGATGCATCAATGAAGTCTTTGGCTTGAGGATTTTAAGACCAACAAATCGATAGCGCAAAACCTTTTTCTTTCCCAAGCAAGACACCAAAGATGCTGTAAAAGTTGTCACAGTGACAAAGTTTTGGGCTCTGTTTCTCAAATGAACACATTAACCATCATAGACAAATTGGGCATAAAATTCGGTAACTTACGTGAATGCTTTTTGAAATTGCAAAGAAAAACCTTATAGCCTTTGCTTGTAATTAATGTAAATAAAAATTTGCTGTGAAGCACTCAGAGCAAAATGCGCCCTGCACAGTGTAGCCTCTTCATCAAAACTGCAGTGTGTACAAACCCGCAGATTAAAGCATGAGGCATAGAGGGAATAGGAGGAAAGAGACTGCAATTTTAAAAAACAAGCTGAAAGGGAGCCAGGACATTTCTGGGGAAAAAATAAGGGTTTCTGTTTCTCAGTGAAGTTGAGTTTGGCATAGAAGCTTAACTGGCATCATTGCTGCAATAGAAGCATTCAAGAAACACACAGGTATTTTTTTAGCTCCAAAGCTTGTTTTTAATTTCCTGGTTTGGGGAGAAAGGCAGTAGAATGAGGATCATCAATATGATCAGGGACAGATCTGATCTCCCAAAGCTGGTGGAGAGATTGATAGTCCTTTTTGCAGACCACATAAGCCCAGAGGAAATGCTGAGAAAGCCTGACATGAAGGACTTATCATCCTTCTGGGCACGGGTCACTCTGCAGCAGTGGCAGCAATCTACCTTATGGATGATTCTCACACTGCTATCAAAGTGATGAGAAAAGATGGGTGCTGTTGGCAGTGATGGGGAGAGGATGTGACCACTGATGGTCCTTACAAGTTGTATTTATGGGTGTCCAGAACCTCACATTCTTCTCTCTGGGACAGTTAGTATGTCAAGAGAGACAAAAAAAAAACAACCAAAAAACGAACTGTGGAATACTAGTACTGAAAGAATAAATATAAGTACTGTAAGTACTCCCTTTCACCTCTTCTCCTTAGTCCTGGGAATCCAGCCCGAAAATGAGGAAGGTGAAGGAGGTCTCTGACAGCTCTGGGGAAGAGCTGCTGCACACCTTGAAGATAAGGAGAACTCCTAGGGTGAGACACAGGTTTCATCATAAGCAATTCAGTGGCCCAGGCCTGAGGGTTTTATCCACACTGCAGTATTAATCAGAGAATCATGTTTCCTTTTCTTGGAGGCAAAAGTTTGGTTTATATCATTAGAGGATTAAAATTAGAAACTGAAAATGTGGTGTATGCTCATATACATCCAAAGGTAGGAATTTTCCTCAGGGTATTTAAATTGCCTCAAGCAGGCCTCCTTTTATAGCCACAAGTGTGTGGAACTAGCATTTCCCTTACCTTGTGACTTTATCATCTTTCATGTTAGTGCAAAGTAGCAGTCAAGTACCACAAACCCAGAAGTTTGTAACATTGCATTTTGGGTCGGTAACTGTCTGAGGAGCAGAAAAAAAATTACAGTATTTGAGCTATTTTCCTTTGGACAATAAATGCCAGTTTGAAACATCATTATCATTCTTGTTGTAGATAAAATTTAGAATTTAAACTTGCAAAATATATGACAAAAGCTTATGATATAATAAAATGAAGTTTTGGAATTGATGAATAGTTTATACTGTGGATGCTCAAACAAGATAAAGAATGGAGTTAATGCTGAAAAAAATGAGCTGGATACATCTCATTAAGAGCTTACTGCTGTATTTGCATTTTTGTTTAATACTCAAATGCTGAAGCACTGCAAATGAGCTGTAACTTCGCAGTCTTTAAAAAATAAATAAAGATTAGATAAATGCAGATGCTGTGCAAATAGTCAAGTAGCAGCAGGCTACTGGGTAGCCATTAATGAGTGCTGGGAAGTTACACAGGTGATCATGAAAAGCCTTTCCAGGAAGACTAAATGCCACGGTGATGTGTAAGTTCCTTCTGCTTCTTTCCTTGAATTTGTCATACAGGCTATTCAGAAGTAATCTGGAGTTATGCCTTGTTAGTTAGGGAAAGTTGATGTATCTGTAGGTGGGGAAATAGATGTAGCATTGCAGTCATGTACAGAAGAGACAAATAGTATAATTGCACAATGCCTGAATTATTGCAAAGGAAAAGAAACAACCTTTTCTGTTATTTCTAGTTCTTCTTCATTATCAAGAAACATATGAGTATCTCCTGCATTTGCAATCATACCCAGACCTTCTAAAAATTACTTTTCCCAAATCAGATGAGATAGTTGTTCATTTACACCCCAGATTACAAAAGCATTTCAAAACTCTTTCTTTCACTATCCATTTATTTGTCTTCCCCATATGTTCTTATTGGTTGTTCATTATGAAAGAGATTTATAGTTTAAAACTCCATCTTATTTATCCCCTTCCTTTTAATGAGTAACTATAAAATAAGCATCATTTTCCTAATGTGCATTTTGAGTGTCAGAAATAGGCAATTTAAATGTGAAGCTTCAAAGCGCTATTAATGCTGCAATTTAGTGACAAAATATCTCTCAGTTTTCAGTGCCTCTTGCCACTCTTCATTTCAGTGATTTATTGTATTATTTCTCTGCCTGTAATAGTTAGTGCCCTAAGTAGCCAGTTTGTTTTTGTATGTCTCTGCACATTAATACCCTTTGGTAATGGCTGGCTCTACCTTTGTTTGACAATCAGCCAAGGGGAATGTGACATAAGCCCCACATTGTGCCAGGCCCTTCACGACACCTTTTTGAGATTGTCTCTCCATTCACCGACTGCGTATGACTCCTGAATACTAACTTGGGAAAGCTCAGCCTGTCATAAATGGCTCCAGTCTCGCCAGAGAGTGCCAACCACTGCTTTCTCCCCCTGATGACAAGGGGGAAAAGCTGTCACAATGACTAACATGAAAACCTAGGTAATGATAGAGATTAGAGAGTTTCTTGATGATTAGCTCAGCTTCATCTGTTCTGAAGCTTTTAGAGGGGATGAACTCTGTCTCAAGAAAGGCACTGTTGCTCGGTGAGTTTAGCAGCCTCTCCTCTACAAACACAAGTAAGTTCTTAGCCCACAGTTTCTGGGCGCTGGATTTTATGCCTGCCTGCATGAGACACAGTGTAAATTATCCAGCAGCCTGCTGCTATTTGAGGATATCGAAAGGTTTTTTTCATTTTAAATGTGCACTCAAAACCCAGAGACTGTACCACCATGCCTGCATTAGGTATACACTTGTGCTGAAAATGTTTTCAGAGAGTTTCATATGAACGGGTCTTTTGTGAGATGTGGTGCTCTGAAAACTGCAAAAGGACAAATTGTGTTTGTCAAAGTCCTTCCAGAGTCTTCTCCTCTTCTCCTCAGACTTCAAAGCCGATAAAACTGTATAGGTACCCTCATCATACACAAACTGCATATGATGGATAGCTTAGCATCAGTGTTGCCATTTCAGGCTCAGGAAATAAACCCCAGAGTTTTGAAGTACCTGTCCTAGTGTTGCAAGCAGATCTATTACAAGATTTCCTTGCTCTGTGCCCTAATCCAATATTGCTAATTGGCTGACATAAATGCATTCCGGGGATGGGATCTCCAAACAGCAAAATCAAGTAAACAGCAATATTTGCTGCTGAAAAAAATATCTTTTGCCACAAATTTGGTCCTGAATTTGACTCTTGTGTCCCAGCATATCACAAGCCCACTTTTGTAGAGATTTTTTCCAGTAGTTGAAATGTTGGCAGAAATGCAGGACTCCAGTTCTGAGGGATAAGTACAGGAAAAGAAAGCCTCCTCCTCTGCCTGAGTGTTTAAAAAGCCTGGGGGGTTATTCCTAGAGGAGAACAAAAGTGTTCATTAATGATGTAAAATAAAAAAATAAAGATACTGGGAAACTGAATGATATATTGAGATCAACAGCTCATTTTGATGCCACAAGAGCAAATTTCCTTTCAGCTTCCTTACTGGAAGGATAATGTCCCATTGACGTAGCAGAGGATGTGATGGGCATGAGTCTCATAGGTGGTGAGGGAGGTTGTTGCTGAACTAAGTTCCCTAAAGGAAAAATCAATGCTGTTGCACCCAGAAAAAACATCTGCCACTATATTTGTAAAATCTACCTAGGCTTGTGAGTTTTATTTCTACTTAGATGTATGCTTGCACAGTATTTATCATTGGAACACACTTTTTTTTTTAATTCCAAACTGCATTTCTTCCAGGAGTAGGAAGCCTCCCATCACTTTAGCAGGACCATCCCCAAAGCCAAAGCACTCTGGGGTTCAGGGGAGACTGGGTGCACAGGAAAATTGTTAGTTAGACTACTGATTGGGCAATGCCATGGAATGAGCTTTGTATAAGTCTCCCAAAGCTTCAAGATCCTGTGCAAAATTTGGATCACCTGGCAGTTGAAATATGCTTGCCCTATGTCCACTTCTTGAATTTTAAAAGACCATATTCTTCCTGAAATTCTGCCATTATGACTCCAGCTTATCCCCACCTGCTCTTCAGTCTTACATCAGGTTTTACTGTGAGAAGACTTAAGTTTGCATAGAGCCTGAAACAATAGCTTGAAAAACATATTCTCCACCTGCAATAAAATAAAAAAAATACTGAAATTTTCTAAGAGAAGTATGAAATGTCACTTCACTGAATGAGTTCACCTGAAAGAACAGATCAACCAGAAAATTGTTCTCTACATGCACCTGAATGCTCTTTGATTGCCACAGTCAGCCACAGACCATCACATTAGTCTTTGAAAGAAGAAACTGCAGACTGTCTGTGGAGACTTGAGGACATTAGGCCAGCAGGGCTTGTAGACACTCTGAAAGTTTCTCTCCTCGCTCATACGGTGATTCACTGCTGAGCATTTTGCAGTTTAGCTGACCACAGAGAAGGCTGTCAACTATTTTTCCAAGTGCTAATCATTACACTTTTGTGGAGAATAAAAGAGGGACATAATAGTAACGAGCAGTGCCTTAGAACAAGAAGGTGAAGCTGGGCCATCAGAGAGCACCATTTCAGGCACACATACAAGATCCGCCAACCTAGGCTGGTCCTTCTGCATGGCAGGATTGTCTTTTCGTTTCTTATGTGAAACAGTCATTTATCTTTTACTCATTTTATTTATGGGGTAAATCGGTAATTTTCTTATTCTGGAATTTTAATTTTCTCTGAACACATGGATTTGTTAAAGAAAAGCTACAAAAATCATCCTCTTGTAGCAGCGCCCCTCAAGAAGGGAGCAGTCTTTTTCCCTTTGAGTGAAGTTTGCACAATGTTCTGAGAAGAGAAAGATCTTGATGACTCAGTCCATTTTATTCAAAAGCCACGTGGACTGTACAAAAAATATTTCACATTTTTACCACATTTTCACCATATTTTCCAGTAGAAAAGGAAAATCTAGATATTAATGTGGAATGATGTAGTTCAATTTTATTAAGTCTACTTGACCCATATGTCATATACTGACATTTTAATTTTATTGCCTGACATTTAACAAATCCTTAGCAGTCCTGAAAAAGTTAATGATTAAAGAAGAAAAAAGAAATTTCTCTGTGGAGTTAACTAAAGTATATGCAAATAAAATAAAATAATTATCAGCAACTTTTGTTTTATCATATAAAATTGTTCATTATCATGATTTTTAATTGCATATTCAGCATGTATTTATTCACAACCTTTTGACTAACAGCTTTCCCTATTTATTTAAATAGTGGTTGTTTCTTTAAATAGGCAATAATAAGGAGAGACCAATATAACAATAATTTATAATATTCCTATCATGTATCAGACTTTTCCTTCCTTCACACTACTGACCTGGAGAGTCTCTCTTACAGGAATGAAAATACTACATTGCCTTTGCGTATTTCCTACAATAGGATCATATCCCTCCCAGCTATTTGCGAGAAGTCCTATAGGAACAATTATGAAATACTCTCATTCATTTGGCACAATGGCGTATGGAAATTTCCTGCAACACTAATTACTATGGTTGCAATCTTTAGCCAAAAATGTCAGTGTATAGAATTTAATTAGACTGCAGCAGGATTTTAAAACTGACCTTCTAGTTTAGTTAATTAATTTGCCAGTTCTTTTTTCTTTTTTTTTTTTAGAGAATCCTGTCACATCAGTTTTTAAGAGGTTTTAATTAAAAAGGAATCACTACTTCTAATGCTAGCAGAATGTCTAAAAGCAGTTGTTAAAATATTTTTAGCAAATAAAGCAAATAAAGCAATGAGGTCAAGTCCCTATTGCTTCAGAGTGCCCTGCTAGCCATTGCCCACGAGTGCTAAGATTGCCACCCAGGTATTTGTGAAAGGCAGTTTGCAAAGCGTAAAAATGAAATGAAGTTCTCCCCCAATTAACTATTCTTCCCTATGCTTGCATCATCACTCTCTGCTGATAGCAATTTCTTTACAGGAATCTTTTACAGTATTAATTAGAGATCTGTTTGAATCAAAATGCAGAAACTAACACACTGAAAGTCTTGGAAAGATCGAATTGTTCCAAAATCTCCAATGAGCGTCTGAAGCCGGTTTCTCATTTGAAACAGAAATCTTGATATAAATTCAGTTCCAGAGTTATAAAGACAGAACTGCGAGAGAGATTTTTTTGTTCAGTTTTATCTTGACATGAGCCAAAATATGCCTTTTATTCTATCCTCTTTCTTTGTGACAGTTACTCTGCTGAGAAGTTACACATTACTCTTTCCTGTGGAGAAAATTAAAAACAAGCTGTCTAGCAGTCCCAGCTCTGCAGCACATTCCAGCTACTGAACTGTGTCACACTGTTTTAAAAGAAGAACTATAGTACATCTCCTGAAATGGAAGCAGCTGTGGCTTTTTAGGTGCTGAGGAATCAATAAAAGGATGAAAAAGTACATGGACATGCCTGAGACTGCTCTTGACACACGCACCCGGACACAATTACGAGCTATAGTGTACTGTAATGGTAGGGGTTTTACAGCTAGGATTTAATCACCAGGAACATGCATGTTGCCAGCTAAACCATGCAAATGAACCTTGTGCTTATGCAAAATGGAAAACTTCGGCTGGAGACATTAATTTGCTTCAAAAGAAATAGAGTGTATTACATTGGCTGAAACACTTTAATAAAACAGTGCAACTTCCAGTAATTCTCCTTACCATTTTGAAGTGGTGACATACCTGGCAGGAAAGTACACTAGGTCTGTAATAAGCCTTGTGTAGTAAATTACATTTTTTCTTCATCGATTGCATCACCCTGGAAGGGCCATGTGCCCCACTGTCAGCCCTTTCTCTCCTGCTGGCACTGAGACACAGGCCCTTCTGACTCCCCCTTGACCGGTTTTGTATTCAGCTTCAGTTCTGGTTCTTTCTTTTTCCATAGTAATACACCACCTTTCAGAGACATTTGATTTGCGGCTTTCAGAATACTTTTTCTTACTTTAAAAATTTTTTTCCCCAGAAGAGAGAAGAAACCAAGTAAGTACATTCATCTGAGTCACTGAGTCTGAGATACTCTGTGGAGAGAGTTACCACAACCTTGACACTTTTCAAAGACCATTTCTGGCCTGCCCGTTAAACTACAGAGAAAAGGATGAGAAGCTCCACGTGAGACGAAACATTTCTACCTGTGGACAGATAAGACTGACTTGGCTTTTCAGTAGCTCTTCAAAAGCTGGAGGTTCCCTGCTAAGCCCTACTGCATATCTTACCACATTTTGCTACGTGACTTTGCTAGATGAGCTGAGGGGTTCTCCTCGATCAAGGTTTGCTTGAGTGACTGAGTATCTTCCAAAAGGTCTCAAGAATCCAGTAAGAGATTCCCAGGGAGTTTCACTGTCACTATTACTCAGCCATCAAATTCCAGAACACAGCTAAATGTAATTAACCTCTGGGAATTGCCTTTTTGCAAAACTGCGGTAACCTTTAATCTCTGTGGCAATACTTGTGGTAGATTTCCAGTCATAGGTCCACCCTGTTTCCCTCATACCCTGGATCAGACAAAGGACTTAAAACACAAGTAGAAAAATGTCATCTTGTGATAGAGTCATCACCTTGCCAAAAAGTCCCAGCCATACATAATCCTAGAGCTATCACCTGGGATAACTCATCAAGCCACTAGGAAGAGCAATAGTATATCTGCAGCTCACTCTGCCTGTATCTTTCTATTGCAGAGAAATCCTTCCCTTGCAACCACAAAATGCTACTACACTTTAGAAGCAGAAGAAATGAAACCATTTTTAAAAGGAGAGTAGGTTGTTGAAAAGGTGATGAATAAAAAGGAAAAATAGAGTTGGAAAAGACAAAAGGTTTGAAAGATATGAGAAAAGAAATATTGGAGAAAATAATTTCAGGGAGTATTCCTGTTTAAATCTCAGAAAATAACGAGAGGACTGGAACACCCCTCTCCTGTAAAAGGGCTGAGTTGGGGTTGTTTAGCCTGGAGAAAAGTAGGTGCTGGGGACCTTGTTGCAGCCATTCAATACAAAAAGACTTTTACCAAGGCCTGTAGGGACAGGAAAAGAGATAATGGTTTAAAATTGCAAGAGTCTGGATTTAGATTGGATATAAAGAAGAAATTCTTTACCATGAGGATGATGAGATGCTGAAACAAGCTGTGCAGAGAAGTTATGGGTGCCATATACCTGGAAGTGTTCAAGGCCAGGGTGGATGGGCTTTGAGCAACCTTCTCTGGTGAAAGTTGTCACTTCCATAGCAGGAGGGTTGGACTACTTGATCTTCAAAAGTCACTTCCAACCCAAACCATTCTGCAATTCTCTGACCTGCCAGTGAGCAAGTCTGACAGTGAGCTGAGGGCCTGCTATCTTCAGTTTGTTTGCTCACAAAGTAGATCACAGCTCATCAGTGGTCAATTATGAATACCATGTCAACTCACTTTCTGTACATTGTCTCTCTCAAATATCATGAAACCTCCAAAATGCAGGAACCTCTATCAGGTGTTCCATGATTTTGAGGAACGTGCTTTTGATGTTGTCCCATTATTCATTCATCAAAAGCAGCTCTCTAGACCTTTACAAACTGCACATGCTTGTTTTCATTTCTCAGCAGTGAGCTTGCCTGAAGACACAAATTGTTGTCAGATATATTTTTTTCCTCATGTTATTGGTCTCTTCCTGCATTATTGCATGATGATAAGCTCCTCTACAAGGACTACCAAAAATGACATAAATTCTCTCTCCTGTTTTAACTGGTTTAACTATTGAACACATCCTCTTGACACAGCCAGAGAGGCTTTGTTTAACACAGTGGCTGCATGGTTTCTGTGTTTGTTGACTTCATCCTCAGCAGGGGCAGGTATTTCACAGCTCACTGATTTAACTGGATATTTTGCAGGCAGCACCACTAAGCTAAAACCAAGTAATTTCTTTCCCTTTAGAAGAAGAACTACAGGGACGTTATGGCCTTTCAGTTGTGTGGTAACTGTTGATCATTTAACAGTTCAAAGCAAGTTCTGAGTAACATCAGCAATAGATTAATGGGTGACTTTCTGTCTCAGAAACCATAAAGCAGACTAGCAGTAATGACTTGTGAAATGAAGTTAAGCTTACAGGGAGTTGGACTGAACACCTCATTTCTCCACCACCATTAGCAATTTTGACTGCATTGTACAATGTGTGTTCCAAGGGCAGAATTTCTTTTACCTGAACATATTTTGGACTTTTCAAGTTAAAAATCAAACAGGCCAAATAAAGAAGCATCAGTGCATCTTTCATAACATTTTTACTGTTAGAAGCTCCAAGGCTTTGAAGATTTGGCTGAAATCATTAGCTGGTTTTCTCATTATCTTCGCACTGTAGAAGGAAAGTTCCCTCTGTACCAGCTTTGACTGTCTACAACTTTATCACAAAGGACCCAGTAGACTTCCTGTACCCGTAGTTGCATTAACTTTCATGTCCCTTCAATAGCTTGAGGTACTTTTCTGCCTTCAATAAAATCACTCCTTACCAATCAATAAAAAAACCCAGCGAATATGAGTCTTTCAAAATCAATTATTATGTACAATAATCACACAAGTACGCTAGCAACAGCTGGAGTGTCAAAGCAAATCCCAGGACCAATGATCTCAAAGCCTCCAGAAAGCAGCAGTAAATGATGTAGTTTTATTCACTTGTACTTTTGTGTGAGCCAGTGTCAAGGTTAGATGATGAGTGGGTGTATTAACTTCTCAGCCTGTTCCCTTAACTTTCGCAAAACAAACTCCACCTAAATGTGAGGATTTTCAGTTTGATCAAAAACTTTCTACTGCTGGCTGCCGATTTAAATGGCAGAGTTCAGAGGGTGGAAAGGAACAAGATAGTGTATGTGAGTGCTAACCTCTCACATTAGCTGTTTGTGTGGTGCAAAGAGGATTCATGAGGCAGCCTTACAGGAGTACAAATTACAAGGCTAGTTAGAAATTATTGCACCAATGCAAGGTGAAAGCAAAATGGAAAGTCCACATTTGGCAAGAAGCCCACTTGGGTGAAGGGCTGAGGTCTTCATAATATTTTTGGTCATATTGGAAGGCTGGCTGATGGATGCCTTAGGGATGGCACTGGTTCCTAAAAAATATATTTATGTAATGTGTTTTTAAGAAACCTGCTGCCTTCAGATTCCAAGGTATCAAATAATTGCCATGTAACTGTTCAACCTTTTCAAATACAGACGCTTTTCTGAATCTGAGATATTTGCAAGCTGGGGCTGGATTTTATAAAGTTTTCCTTAGAGCTTATGTAAGTTTGCTTTCCTTCAAAGAAAGTACTAAGAAATTGACAGCAGGAAATGATGAGAGGTAAGGGTGCCTGGCACAGAAGTATGTGTTTTCACATTTTCCCAGAGTGCTCAGCAGGGCTTTTTCAAGTCAAGCCTCAGTTTCTGGTGTTCTTGCTTTCTATTGGGTTGGTGCATAACACTGAAAGACCTTGCACACCAGCTTGAGCTTCCCTGCTTTTGGCCATTTCCAAAGTACAGCACAATGCAGGGGACAGCCTCGGCAGCTCTGTCCTCCATGTGCCAGGGCAGCATAATTTCAAATGGATATCTAAACTGCATTGCCATTTCATCCCTCTATGCTCAGATCCAGGACTGTAACAAGCATCTTACAAAAAACATCTTCCACTAGCCAATCCTCTTCCCTCCACCCTCCAAGCCCCCCTTTTTCTTCCCGATTTCTACTTACACCTTTACAGAGTCACAAAAATACATGGATTACATTTAGCTATTTCAAACTGAACATACTACCCAGAACTCATGCTGGAAAATTCTTTCTGTGGAAGGTGTAAGAAGATTTACATAAACAGCAGCCACTTCTTAGTTTTTCGTGTATGTTGTTGCCCAAAATTTAATGGAATAGAAGCAAGGTGAGAAATGGAATAAAAGAAGATTTTAAAAGTTAAAAAAAAAAAAAATTAAAAGTACATCTATATTGATATTTCAAAGCACCACATTAGAGCTCAAGTTTATCAGCAGGAAACTGGATACACTGATATCAAACAGCAGCTCTAGCCTGTCAGTCAAGAGTTCAGCCAAATCTTGTTCAGAAGCGTGTGCAGTTCTTAGGAATCCTTTGGTGATAAAGTGTGCTTGGATGTAGCTGCATTCCTTGTGTCCTTGGTCTCCAGGGAGAGTGATAAACGTGTGGGAAAGAAAACTTTCCAGAGTTAAAAACATCTGCCCTTTGATCATTTTTGTAGACAATCAAGCCAAGGAAGCTATAACTCCGGTCAGTCAACAGAATAAATATGGATGTAATCAAAACATAAGAGAAAGGGAATCAATTTGAAGAAGTAAGTGACAAACTGAAATAAAACTTTAGCACGAAGACTACTTTCTTTTAAATTCATATATGGCTTTCTCTGGTATTTTCATTGTTCTTAGGTGTTACATCCTACATTATCAACCTCCCATTTCTCCTTCTTGTTTTATATTTTCCAGGTATTTTCAAGGGCTCTGCTAGCCTTTGCAGACAGGAAAGACTGGAAAACTACACTAGAGAAGCCAGAGTATAAGCCTCTAATCAGTAGGAGGGAAGGTTTTTCTGAAAGGCTGCAAATCCAAATAAAACCTAACTTTTCCTAAATGTTGGCAATATGCAGTCATCTTATTACCTTAGGGCCTTATTCTCCTACTTGTATTGTTTTGTGCAGGGGCCTGTACCACAAAAAAAGCCAAAATCAAAAAGCCAGACAAGCAGAGATGAGTTTTTCCACAGGGCTCTTTTGATCCAACCATGTTGGTCTCCCTACAGTGTTGTGGCTCCTGTGTGAAAAGTGTCCCTATTCATTTCTTCAGTAGATTTTGGACCAGAGAATTTCCTAATTAAAAGTTCCCAATTTCATACAAACACAGTTATTAGGAGATATATATTTGATATGTATAGATTTGATGCATTTAATTTCTCCTTCAGAACTATGGAAAGAATAAACCTGAGTTAAGCGGGCAAGTAAACCCTGAACATGAAAAAATATTGAGGGAGTTCAAATCTCTGGGTAAAACTGCCTGTCAAAACAATACTAAAGATCTCTTTTAGAAAGAAGAAAACAAAGAAGCATGAAAAAGTTCATTTGGCTCAGTTTGGTTTTTTAGCTCACAGTTGCAGTTTACTGCCGCATTACCATGCAGAGAGTGACAGACCTACAGACTGGATAAATAAGATTTGCAATTAAGTCCTCATTGAAAAAAATGCCAAAATTCACCAGAAGGCCTCTGCAAAGAATTTCATCCCTTTTTTTAACCAGTTCTAATAAATGAGGTGACAGATGGCCCCAGATCAAATACAAGGTTGCACTGGCTCTGGGGGCTCTGCTTGTTCATGGGTAGCAGCTGAACTCCAGGACTGGGCTGCACCCTGGGAGGCACCATTTGTTTTAATGGGCAATGCTTCATATTTGTGTGGAGGGGTCTGTGTGTGTCCCCTTTTCTCTGTGCCACATGCACAAAATGGCTCGCAAATTATTCCTCACTAGGTTTCCTTTTTGTACCACTGGCAATGGTTTTGTCCTCCACCAGTTCTTAGGGGAAAAGGTTTGCACAGCTTTTCCATAATGACATTCTTATCTGTGCAGCCAGCAGCAGCACTGGCAGTGGGGGAAATTGGGTTTTATAATTAAACTAGTGCTCCCTCTGTTGGCTGGATGTCAGGGCCCAGAAACAAGGACTTGAAAAGCCAGGGATTGCATTGATTGAGAAAGAAAAAAATAAAATTTTGTAAAAAAGTCTTATTCAGACTCTTTGCAAAGTATGATTTCTTGTTTTTGAGTGTGCATGCCAAAACTCCTTCCCCTCCCTTTACACACACATCAGTCACAAATAATGTAGAGAGTCTGAAGTTTACCTGGCAAAGAAGTGAAGTAATTCAGACCTTTTATGTCCTATCCGGAATGAAGTTTGAGAACTGAATTTATTCTATGTCACTTCGGGCTGTGCCCAAATTCAGCTCAGGAAGGTTTCAGAGACAAAACTCAGCAACTAGTTAAAGTACTGTCTTCCAAGTAGCTCCACAACTGCCGAAGAATGTGGATGAATGATACATACAAATAAGGCTATACAGGGAAAAAAATGCACCTCATTCAAGATGTTTATGACTTGCATATCAAACTTGCATACCACTTTGTGAAAAATTATCTACAGTCCTCTTTGCTCATGTTCAAGGGTTCTCCTGCCTCAGTGGTTTCCCTCCACAATTGCAGAAAAAGAATGAACTTTCCACCAAACAACTAAATAACACATCTGGAAACTGATGGAGTGTTTTGGGTCCCTGTGTTCATCTCGCTCACATTGATGGAAGGGGAGTCAAAAGAGTGTAATGAAGTTTTGCCCTCTGTGTTCTATTATGACACAGTGACTGAGAGGCTCATTATTACCTTGCTCTGCTTACGAGGATGGGACTAGATTTTTGAAAAACTGTAATCAACCAGGTTTTTCACAGAATGTTGAATATAGTTACTAAATTACAAATCTTATGTTTCAGAACTTATGCTGTTCTCCATTTCAAGAAAGCTGTATGTATCAGCTTTTTAGTTAATTACTTACCTGGTGCTCTGTTGCAAGATAAATACATCTGGGGTTGTATTATTAGCAAACAACATTATCTTGTATGCAGCCCACTGGGTTGCACTCTAATGCACTGCTTGCATTAGAGGAGTGTGTCTGCTTTTTTCTCACTGTGGAGTTCAGGATATTTTGGACTTCATAAAATTAAGGGGAGACAAGATGAACTAAATAAAAACGCCAAGATGTGCTTCAACTAAGCTCAGGAATTCCTTTAATCTTACCTCTTTGTAGGACACTGCCACCTGCAGAGGTGTTTCTTGGCAGGGTTCTGGCACTGGCTGTTTTCCAGAGCCTCTGACCTTCCAACAGCACCTCATTGGATTTTGCTGGACATGAGCTACGTCCCCAACCAAATTCATTCCCTAAGCTTTGTTCACTTAGCTAGCTCACTAAAAAGGTTTCCCCCTTTAGAGACTCTTAATGTTTTTCCTTACTCCATACATTTTTTTCTATTTTTCTCCTACTAAAGATATTTATCACCATTTCAATCTCAGACTTTTATACTTGCTCCTTGTAAAAACCATATTCTTTATTTGATGATGAAGCCATGCATGCTGCCAATCCCTACACTTCCCTACCACCTTTTTGGTGTCAATCCTTCTCTCCATTTCCCATTTCTCTTAGCTCAAATCCTGCTGAAATAATTTCTCGCATTTCAGGTACCATAGGGAAGATCAATATCAATTAGGAGACCGTATTGTAATAGAGATGTATTAAAATTTTTCATTCTTATAGGCCAATTTTATTCTCACTGAAGGATAAAATAAGGCAACAATTTAGACACAATTCCCTTTTTCTGAAAAGGGCTATATATCAAGTTAGCTGAGAGCTTAGCAGGGCATGCTGCATTTGCCTACAGTGAAAGTATTATTTCTTCCCATCAAAACTCTCACTCGTAGTTACTTTTGGATATAGAATAGCACATTAAACAGACCTTGGTTATGACCTAAATGTAGGAAATAGCTAATCCATGGCTTAAAAACTATTGAGAAATTATTTTAATGAATGCCTATGAGGGATTTTTGTTATCTTTATTGGAAAAATAGTATAATCATAGTACTGTTTTCTTACTTCTGAACAAATGCAGAAGTCCCATTCATTCTCTTGAGGCGCAAATCCTTGACACAGAATTTGGGTCATATTTTTGTCAATATGGTCAGAGAAAGGAAGATACAGGGTTGCTAAGCTTTTAAGCCTGGATATGATCTCAGAAAAGAGTCAACTCTGCATCAAAATGCTCAGTCAGCTCCTGGGGAAAGGAGCTTGACAAGAAAGACACTTGTCCTGTTTTCATTAGGGAAGGCATCTGTGGGGATTCCATCAAAAAAAAAAGGACAGGGAGACCTGTTTGTCTTCCACCACCAGGAGGGGCCATAGCTGCAACCAAGAACTTGTCCTTGACTTGTACCACACCCCTGCCTTCCTACATCAAAACCGAAAATTACTTAATTTTTCTTTCATGTCCTTGCCAAAACCTCAAACCCAATGAATTTGCCTGCTCTTCCACCACAAACTCTCTTTAATGGAGAGCTTAAAGCACGCCATGCTATCCCTCTGCTATTAAGAGTGCCTCAAAAAGCAGAATAGAATCATAGTACAGAATAAGGAGAGGCGATACTGTTTACTGCAAATGAAAGTGGGGGGCTGGGCTGGGGGGGGTGAGCTTTCCACAGCCTTGTATTAAAAGGTAACTGTTTGCATCTCTGCTGCTGTCAGGAAGAGCTATTCTGTAAAGCAAATGGATTCCTGACAGTGTTTATTCTGGCAGCTCGAGTTTAAAATAATGATCTCAGACATTAGTTAAGCATTTAACAAACAGCGAATTAAGATTTGCATTCTCAGAGAAATTACTTGAACAGGCCTAATTTCTGGTCTGCCAATCAGACAGAGGAAAAACATTAAAGGAATAAATTGTTTTCTCCCATCCTCCTGCCTGCCTTCAGACAGGCAGACCCACCATTCAGGAGGCTGTCCTTCACCCATACGTGTCCTCCAAGGCACTGGAGTTTTCTGAGCACTGTTTCCACAGTAAATGCCATTGTTTTGTAACAGACACTACCAGTTGTAGGAGAAAATCTGTGCATGCAGCCATGTTTGCCCTAGCCCAGCTTCCCCCTTTCTCTCTGCTCCTAAACTGGAGCTCGCTCCTTCCTATGGAACTTTGCATAGGTGCCTTTGCCATTGTCACTGTCCACAGCTACACCAGACTAAAAAAGCAGAGTCTTAGGCTCTTTTTACTAGAAAATTCTCCCTCTTGAATATCAGTACTTGTCTCTTGCTTTTGTTTTGCTTTGTTCTTTTATTTAAAAAAAAAATCCCTGACAGCAATTTAGTCAACTCATTCTCATTTGTCTCCTCTCAGAGCAACTCTTCCTTTTGTGTCCCCTTCCTCTCCTCCCTATCCCCTACCACTGTAGCAACATGTAGCTCAAGTCATCAAAACATGTCCATGTCACAGATCTGAAACTGTGTTCTCCAAAATACTGCTGCTAAATTTCAACTGAAAATATACAGTGGGCAAGGAAGGAGCCTGGACTGCAGCGTCAGAAGGCTTGAAAGACTCATCACATTTTTTTTTCCAGCTATAAAACTAATACCCTAGGAGGGGAGGTTGGGGGGATGCTGGGATGAGGGCAGAAGTTGATGAAGTCTGAGCTGTAGAAAAGTGCAGCGTGACTGGTGCTAGACCAGTCCATCTGGTGGTTCAGCTTCTTTATGGCTTGCTGTGAGAGGATTGCACAGCTCTATTCATGCATGAAAAAAGCAGAAGACAGAGTCACTGCTGTGATCTGAAACGTGGTGGTGTCTGACAGTCTGATTGCCACCCCAACCTAGCAGGGCTAAAGGCAGAGAGCAGTGAGAGAAGGGCAGCAAAATCTGAGTGGGGGTGAGAGATCAATGTACTTTTCTTCGCTGACACACAAGATTCCCAGTCGTCAGTGTTAGTTGGACAACTGTTTTTCCCCTGCAAATGAGTATTAACAGTTGGTGAGAATTCTCAAATAAAATTAATATAAATGTTAATTCGTGCTTTGGCTGTGCTTGGCAACTCCATCTCTTCTGATTCCCTGTCAGGCTTCCTTTGCACAGGCTTCCTTTTTCCCCTTGCAGAGACAAGGGCACAGGGTGTGATTGCTGTGCTCTCAGGACCCCGGATCACCTTTTACTGCTTAACCTAAGACTTCACCATTGTACAAGATTTGCAGGCTCTTTGATTTGCCAGGCAATTCTCCAAAAATGCGCAGTAATCAAGAAATCCAACAGAACTTGCAGAGGTTTCTAACCACACTGCTCTGACACATAAAGACTGCACGAGGAATTTATATATGTAAAGTAGCCCAACTCCCACCTGCTGTTCTCTGATTCAGTTTCCTTATCAATTTAAAGCATCAGACTCTTTTAAAGCATTCAGGAAGCATCTTTTCCTCTGTTCTTGGACCTCCTTCTTTGCCCCTCTCTTCTTGGGCTGTGAAAGAAACCTGTCCTTTGTAGAATCATCCAATCACAGAATGGTTTGTGTTGGAAGGGATTTTAAAGATCATGTTGTCCCAACACTTCTGCAGTGGGCAGGAGCACCTTCCTCTAGACTAGGTTGCACAAAGGCCCATCCAGCCTGGCCTTGAACACTTCCAGGGATGGGACACCCACAACTTTTGTGGGAAACCCTTCTAGAGTCACACTACCTTCATGACTTCACATTGTGCTGCTTTGTTCCAATGAGGCTGTAAGCAGACTGGCTTTTTTAAGCTGGCTGCCATTTGATCAAGAATGCTTCATTTCAAAAGTGTAACCTTTCTCTGCAGTCAGCCCCCTTCTTTGTCTCTGAAATATTACCAAACTGAACATGGAAACACACTGGAGAAGGTAAACAAGATTCTGACTCAAAGTGTGTGTTGCATGATGGCTACATATGTGGTATATATATATGGCTATATATAAGGCTATATGTATGGTATAAGGCTATATATAATTATACTTTTGAGTTTGCAAGAACTTCTGACTAGGAAATAAACCAGCAGATATTACTAGGGCAATTACAGAGTAAGTGAATATAGAGCATTTTGTTATAAAATTTAAATAGAAAATAAAAATAAACGCAGAAGCCAAATAATATGTTTTGTTGCTTTGCGATAGAAAAGATTTATTTAAAAAGTTCCAGCTACTCATTTTAGTGATTTCTGTTGTTTATCAGGATTTGTTTTATTTTTTTTAAATCACAGAATAGTCCTTAGTTCTTGAAAAAAAAGCATCTTAATTTCTTGGCAAGAATTTTGTTCTTGCTGTTAAAAATGCCTGACACTGACAGTCCTGTTCAGTGAGTAATAAGACTAAAATAATTGTGAAAAAACCTGAAGATATGGTCTTGTTTGCGTATCTCAATTTTCTTTCTAAATGCTTACGCTGCTTTCCAAGAGCACGGATGTAATGAGTAGAAGTAACCAAACTCCCAAAATGTTAGACTAACACTTCTGAAAGCATCATTTCAGAGATAATAATTTTGGATTTTATATATAACTTTTAAGTGCTGTTCATTCATCAGTGATCTCCAGGAGTCTATATTTTGAAACCATGGAGGGATGGTAAGGTATCAAGGGAAGTAACAAAGAGTGGTGGATAAAATATGTTACAGGAACTGAAAGAAATTGAGAGCAAGAGAAGAAGAGAGAGAAATACAGCTAGAATCCTTGCCTGGTTTTGCACTGACTGGGAGAGAGACCAAGGGGCCCTTTGGGTGCTGCTTGTGTTGCAAAGAAACAATCAGTATCTGCCTGGTAGCTGTCTGAAGAATCGACCAGGACAGCACAAATGGTGTCATCTTGCATCGTGTAAGGAAGGATTTGTGTGTGACAAGGCCATTGAGAAGAGAGACAGAGGAGAAAAACACATCTAAATCTCATACAGACTATACAAGCTATATCATGATAGTCAGGGATGGATGAGTACATTCAAACCTCCTGTAAATCAGAAATTAAGGAATGCACAGAGATGCACCTGTTTCCATTAGAGCTCAGTGTACAGAAGTTTTGCAAACTCAGTGGCAAGGTGCAAATCAAGAGAAAGAAAGGTGTCTTTGAGATGAATTTTGTCTCCCCTTTCCTATCCTTTGCACAGTTTGAACTGTCTTTCTCAGAGGGAATTGCAATCAACAGAAGAACAGTGCACTCTTCCATTTCATTCTTCTAAAATAGCACATTAGATGATGGGGGACTAAAAAGATTAAAACTCTGAAACTTTCCTATGTGTAAATATTCTTCAAAACCTAAAATCCAAGAAAAAACTGAAACATATTTTTCTTTTCCTATTTTTGTGCCTGTCAAGTAAGTTCTCTCATTAATAGACCAAGTATAAATAGACTACACATTTAGCTCTGGCAATTTAAAATGTATGATATAAATAAATTTAACTTCCTAATGTCGCGGTAAGTATGACTGCATGATGAAATAATAAATTTTACATCTTCAGATGCTGCTGAAATATTTTATTGCTTTAGCAAGATTCATAGTATCTATTTCATGAGGAGTAAGGGGAAAATGTTTTTCTTTTTCTTCTGTGTCCTACAGAGAACTCAAACCATTTGCAACAATCCTTTTTCAGGTAGCTCAGCTTATTTTCTCTGTCCACATTGGGGATTGAACACTGAGCTCAGCCTGGAGAAGGTAGGGACAATTGCCAGGGACCAAATGTTGTTGGTTTCACATCTATGACTTCTCAGGACCACATGAGAGAGAAGAGTATGAAATGCTGTATCTAAAATTGAAAAAATGTATCTCGGGGGGTTCTTTCTTAAAAAACAGAGGTTGAAAAGAAAGCAAGGGGGAAATTGGCTGGGTAGGAACAGAGGAGCAATAGGTATAGAGACAGGATGTAGAAGATGAAAAGTTGCAGAGAAGTCAGTCAATCTCTACCCAAGTTTTCCACATTTCATGACATTTTTTGTTCGTTAGCTGAACTAAAATCTCAGTCCCCAGATGCGTACCTCCTTGGGATTGCTTTGTTCCACAGACACTGCTGTGGCTACTGTCTCCAAGGACATGCTTGAACCCCTATGAAATGAATGAACTCGGGTAACACTATTTAACTGGGACAGCTCAAGCAGCAGAGACAACAAAACGGCACAGACAACTAAGCATTTGCACAGATCCCTAGGCAGGATTTGCAGCTCATGCAAAGCCCATGCTGTGAATGCCCTCCCAGTACCTCCAGGCTGCTTCTCATGCGCATCAGTGGGGGCAGCAGGAATTCCACCCTCAGGCTCAGCCCTGACACCGGGGCAGAGCAGCACTTCTCTGTCTGTTCTGAGTACAGCTGCACAGGTCTGCAGAGCAAACTGTAATGCTCTAGACCTCTTGTCCTCACCAGGCATGGCTGGTGAGCTAGGATATTTTATCCTTTACCAAAATGAACAGACTGCAGCTATCTCTGGGTTAGACTCTGCTGCAGTCTTCAAACAAAGACAAGGGATTCTTAAGGGATGGACATGGCAGGGGAAAAGACTTGTCCTAATGAAATAAATGAAAGAAAACCTGTTGATTCAATGAACAACTGTTATTATGGAAAGTCCCACTGGTGGATTGCTTCCCTACTGTGTTCATATCTACATTAAATGGCACAAACATCCACAGATCTGCTTGGTATTGTGTGATGTTATATTAACTGTAATCATATATATATATATGTGTACATGCATATACATATAGAGAGAAAGAACAAGAGATAAATATATACATACATGCCTGTTTCTTTCTTCTTAAAGTGATTAGAAGCAAGTAGTGGACAGATGAACAGCTGGTTCTTGATTAAACCAGGATACCTGTGTGATATTTACAGGAAGGGAAAATACTGCACAGAATGTGCCAAAATTCTGACCTTTGTGTTGTGTAATATCTCCTGGGTCTTATGGGATACGTGGATGCAAGAAGTGTGTCAGGAAAGCCTTCCGTCGTCGTTGTCTGGCTGACATATTTTCTTTTGCTCATCCCCAACAAGACCTGCCGTTTGTGTGTTTGTCTGCCCTGGGAGGGACCACAGATCCTTACTCTACCTGCAGGTGAACGTGACTGTCTCAGGTTGGTTGAGTCAAACAGCCCAATAATTCAATCGCCCATGTGATCTCCAAAGGACTCAGTGAACACATCTTCCTTTGTGAAATTCTTCCTTCACACATTCCTTCACACCAAGTTCAAAGGCCAATTCCCGCTTAATGAAAAAACTTCCAAAATCAGGAGTGATCCATCTAAGATACACATCCACTAAGTTTCCCATTGACCACTAAAACTGCATAATGGAAAAGCCATAGTTTTAAAGCAATATAAATTGAGGACATAAGACTGCCTGCTCAACCATTGGCTGTAGGACCTCCTTCTGAAAGAAATCAGACTACTCTATACTGCGCTTAAATTTAACCTTTTTAACAAGATTTTTGTCAGGGACAGTACCAGTAAATGAGGCAATCAAGGCTCATGTACAGGGAGGAAGACAAATGAGAGAGAAAGCAAAACTAAAGGAGATTTACACAAGTGGGTTTTTATTTTTCCTTGCATCAGGAAAAAACAGGGCTCTGTCATTATGGGGAAAGCTACCCACCTCGCAGTATCCCCCTCACAGATACCCCACCTGTGTAGGATCTTAAGGCAGGATTTGTTCTTTTTCATTTCTGCACTTTCCATGCATTTCTTCACCCCTATTACAGTTCAGCTTTCCATTTCATGTTCCTTATTTTGGCACTTCAGAGCCAGTTTGCAACATATGGTCTATTAGGTGTAGACCTGCAACTGCTTGCATAACTCAAGGCTTGCTGGAGTACAAAGACCTTGGTATACAACAGATGTACGAATAAGCACACAGACAAACGTGCTGTGGGTACAAAAGGATAATGATACTGCTCGGAATCAGATTTATTCTGCTTCTCCTGTGGAGTACACCTGTCTTCTGCTGGCGATACGTGTGGCTCCAGCCAGCAAGGCTTCATCATCCAAAACTAAGCTTAGATCTTCTTTCCCTCATTACTGCACTGTGATTCCCCCTCCTACACCTCATTTGCACAGGGCATCTACGTGTTCATCTAAGCTTTTCATTAGCATATTCAAGACAAACCCCCAGCAGGCTTGAAAGTGATACACACAGATGCAAACAAATAAACCTAGATGAGCAAACACAAGTGTACCCATGGGTTCACAACAGGTTTGAAACAAATTCCCAGAAAGGAGATTAAAAGTCATGACACCCTTAGCTGTAAGAAAATGAGTCATGTTTGTTAATTCCTTCTGGCAGTTCACTACCCCCTTTAAAGACACCGTGTTACCTCTGCCATGAAGGGAGCTTCCTCAGAGGAGCATCAGCTGTGGTCTTCTGCCAGATGGGGGCTATTCCAGAGGTCAGATATTAGGTCCTGGCTCCTGCTCCTTCACTCTGTGTGGATAGTGCAAAGGTGATGGTACTACTCACATTCAGCTGGCAATTAATTGAGGAGTCTTCATGTGGGATAATTCTGATATGAATGAGTTTATACCATCTGCTTTGACAGAGGTGTTTGGGAATGTTCAAGGTAGTCTGAGCTTGGTATGTTGGGCTCCAGCAGTTTGGATGGAGATCTTTAGGGGACTGAAACTTATGGAAAGACAGACCAGCAGAGAAATGAAAATATGCCGTCAAGCAGAATGTCCAGGCAAGCAGCTGCAAAGCTCTCTTGAATATTTATTAGAATAAAAAATACTTGTTTCATAGACTGGGAAGCCAAGGGACCTTTCACCTCTTCGTCCAGCTCTACAGCTTCAGGTTCCCTAACATGTTCCCCATGGTCCTCCCACCCCAGTACCCCACCACTCAACGTGGAGCCCACTTCTGCACCACTCCCATCCATCCCTCACTGGGGTCACACCTGTGTTTGGGATGCTTTGACACCTCTGAGACTGCAATAGCTGTGTCAAAACAGGCTCATAAGTTCTCAGGGAGCAGGTGCTTATGGATAATGAAAATACAGGAGCATGATTTCCTTGGGACTTCTTACCTGCATGACATCAGGAATTTTTCTTCTTGTCTGCAGTTACCTCACAGACAGTGTGACAGAAAGCAGCCTCTGAGGCAGTAGCAGGTCTTTTACTAGCAAATCTTTCCTATTTAGCATTCTCAATGGCTTTGGCATCAACAGTTTAATCACCTTAGAAAGCCATGGTTCCCTCTGATAGTAAAGGAGACTACCTAGAATTACCTCATCTACTTCTTCCTGTGGCTATATTGTCAGACATTATCAGCAAATATTTGCTTGTTATAAACTGTCATTGGGGGAAAAAACATGCCAGTCTTCCTGCCTCCCAAGTAACTAATGCTTTCTTGTTTTTATCCGGTGAAAACCATCTTGCTCAAATTGTTCTTTCTCTGTGTATTGCTCATCCAGACAGGCTGACAAGTGACAAGGTGCACCCACAAGCACAAGTAATTCTGAGTATATAAAGGAGCAAAACCTTTATGTTTCAAATGGCATGAGTTTGTTTTCTTATTGTCCCCATCTGCTTCTTCCTAACCTCCATCTCACGGCTTATACAGAGGGTAGGGGAGGATTAGCATTTCTGACAATGAAAAGCCTTATTGTTCCTAAAAGGAAAGAAGGTCTGCTGTATTTGTCAGAAAACAAGGGATTTTGGAGCAGGAAAATTCCATGCATTTCAATTGCACTATCCCAAGTTCAGTATAAAATGGTAAAAAGGTTCTACCTAATGCTTTAAGCTTCAAGTGCAAATTCGCTTTGAAAATATTAAGAAGCCTTCTACAGTTTTGAGAAAACATCAGATTTGAAAACACCCACATTTCTCATTTTCTATTTCCTTACTCTTTTGTATTGCGCTACAGAAAAGCTGAAGCCTTTATTTTATTTGATTTAGGGTAAAGAGAAAGGTAGGAGTTCCAATTGAAATGCAGACAGTCCCTGTCAACTTTCATGCCTCTCTCCTGAAAAGCACAGAGGTATCACAGTCTGAGACTGCCATGTAAAGCTGTAATACAATGTTAAACATGCATTACTAGAAAACAAGATTTTCAGTACAGTAATGTGTCTAATGAGAGGTTTAAGCATAATTGCGAACTAGAGTAATAATAAATCATGCAAGAAGCACCAGTTCTTAATTAACAGCCCATTATTTTGGTTAAAGTGTAGCTGCTTTATACCTTAGGTGTATATAATTAAGTGAATCATAAAGTATGGTTACATTTTTCTAATAGCTGAGCTCTGTAAATTCTAAGTGCTAGACTAGGTGCTATTTTACTTTTCCTGTTCCAATTTAGGGTTTTTTTTAAAGCTGCGGATTAAGTAGGCTCACTCCTAAACAACAGATACTTATTTTATGTTCATATATATGAGACATAAACAAGGGAGAATTTGAAGTCTTTCTGACAACCAGTATTACCACAAATCATGCAGAAAAGTGCCTGAGTCTATTACACACTCTTCTTCTAAACACTGCCTGCTCTTTAGAAAAGCATCTTCAGCTGCATTCCAACCTCAAAGTCATTTGCTGAAAGACAAATTATTTTGTTTCAGTCCTTAACAACCAGGAGCTAAAAAATTTATTTGAAACTGTTTTGTGCTGGCTTAAATACTGATGGTGTTTCCTCAAAAACATGAAAATGCATGTTGTGCTTTTCTCCCATATGGATTTGGCATTCTCATGCGGTAATTCACTGCAACATATAAGCCTTTATTCCTTTTCCTATACAGGGAGTCGTGTAACTCAGAGCGTTTTCCTGTTGTGACTGAGAAGATGAGGAATTATAAAAGACTAACACTACAATTTAACGCTTCAGAGAAACAGTGTATATCATTACTCCTCTGTAGCCAAGCACACTAATTAATATTTATTGCACCTGTCAAACCAGTAGCCGTGGTCAATCCATTGCTGCAGCAGTTCAATGGGAGGCTGGGCACCATATTTCTCCTTGGCAGGCATGTTTAGGTCATCAACAAAGACAAAAGCCCTTTTCCCCAGTGGAGCTCTGTAAACCCTCTTCTTTCTCCTGCAAAATTAAACCATTAATTTTATTCATGTTAATTTTCATCTTACTTTGAAAAAGCAGAAAAAGAGAGAGAGAGGGATTGGAAGAAGAAAAGAAAGGAAGAAAAGAAAGAAGGGAAATCACACACTTTCTGGGGAGCCTGCCTGACATTATTATTAGAACCAGTTCTTTTGGAATCCATGACCTTTTATTTTTATCAGATGTGCCGTAAAGGTCACAGAAACATGGGGAGGACATAGTTATAAATCCACATGGAGTTTAATCAAAGGTGGCATGTTGTTCTGAAGTAAACAAGCTAATAAAATGATTCCAGTTTAAACAAAGAAAATAAAAGGAAAAGAAAAAACCCTTTGTTAAAGACTGTCAACAGAACTCTGATGAACTTCAATGTATCAATGGAATTAATTAGGCAAGAAGGATTATAATAAGTGAGTCTCGGTATTGCACCTACAGTAGGCTCTTTGGCACCAAGTAAAACGCTTTTATTTCCAGTCCTACACCTCATTCCAAAGCATGTTGTGGTGCACAGTGTGCTGCTGGGGAGATGTATTCACTCCAGCTAATTACAAGACAAAGAGAACTTGAACTAAAGGGAACCAGTGAAAGCAACTGAAGCAGAGCAGACTGCTTCAGCTCTACCAGCCTGTATCCTGATTGATCACAAACACTTGGGACACTGTGAAGTACGACAGAAATGGAAGAGAGCCATGACACCCTACATGTAGTATGACAATAAATTTTAATTATAGGCCTTGAAAGAATTCCCCCCTTTTTCTTTCCCCCTTCAAAAATATCAAGTCGGGATGTCAGAAAAATGATAGTGTGCTGCAGTGTGGGTGCTATATAAGTTATGCTTATATAAGTCAAAAGTAAGGTATTGGTTCTACTTCTTCTCAAGCTCAACTGGTTGTGCTGGGAAATGTCTAACATGCAGGAAGTCTAGCAATGAAGGGGCAGGAGGCAGAGTTGAAATAGCAGCTACCAAAAGTGAAAGTGGTGAAACCTGAACTTACTGGCTAGGAGAGGAGTAAAACACTTGCTTCTTTTGGAGAATATGTAGATCATCTTGGCAAAGCCCATTTCTGCGTGAGTCCTTGCGAACACCGAATCAGATGCCATGACTTACAGAATAAGCTATAAAATGGTCAGAGAATGGTGTTTTAATGTTATAGATGCGTATTAATAGCTTCATGCTTCTCCCTGCAAAAGACTCTGCGCTGGGTTTTTCAATACAATACTCAGAGAAATAGAGAAACGCTTTGAAAATCTCACTGGCTGTCTAAATAACTCTTTGAAAAAAGAACTAGCTGTCAAACCTACTAAGGTACATTTGAAAATCACTTTACCAGTTACATGACTCAACAGATGTCTAAATACCTTAGGAAATACAGTCCTTTATGGTTAGATATACAAGGACAGATGTATACGTATTTTGTCTCTTACACTAAGGCTTGTTACTCAGATGGGTCTGGATCCACTGGGAAGATTTAGGTCATGCCACACACGGCTTTTTGGCACTCTGCCTTCTTAAGGAAACCACAGCTCAAAGCTGGGTGCTTGAGGCTTCTCCTTATAGTGAGAACAACAGGTTCCAAGCCAGCACCTGCCAACACTTCTATACAAAGACCTTATACACCAGGAGACTCCAAGTATCACAGCAAGGCAAAATCAGCTTAAGGAAAGTTAGGCACCCCTCCACTCTTGTGATAGCTGGTTGCTTAACACAAGAAACAGGAACTGTGTCAACCCCAGGAAAATGCCCTGGGCAGGGCAGCTCTCCTGAGAAATGGCTTAAGTCCCAGCCCAAGTGAGGGGGCAGCCTGAGCCTGGATCCCCAGTACCCAGCAGGGAAGCACGGGCAGCCAGGGAGCCAGAGTCAAAGCAGGGGAGGCACCATGCAAACACTGGGGGGGATTTAAATGAGTGCTAAGCCCCAGTGTCTGTCTTGTGAGTCTAACCTATATTTCTTGGATCTTTAATTCCTCCACAGGGTTTATTACGCAAGGCTGGTGAAATGTATCAAGAAGAACACTGTGGTCTGACTGTGGAAAGAAACCATTTTCCCTGTACAAATAATTATAGAACTAATTCTAGGGTCTTTTGTTAGCTGTCTCGCCTCTCTCTTAAATGCTCTTGGATGGTTATACAGCCATAAAATGGGTTCAAAATAATACTTGAAATTAATACAGTTTGATTTAGATGACCATTTATTTTATAGCCCTAGTTAAAATGTCAGGAAGATTTAACAAAAGATAAACTTTGTATTTGGTCCTTTATGCTAGAAAAAGCCTCGCAGCTCAAAGCCGGGTTTTGAGGGCCTAGTGTTAACAGCATTTTCTATTTCCCTTGACAAATGAGCTGTAAGTTAACCATCATTTAATTATTGACAGATAGAAGTGATATATCAGATAATATTTGGTATCAGAGAATCACAGGAATTAGATGCAGAAGAGATTTCTTATGCCATTCATGTCCGTACCTATATGGAGCTGTTCTGTATTCTGTATATTTGTACAGTTCATTTTACATGACCTAAGAAATGCTGCTTTCATTGTTTCTCCTGGAGTCTATTCATTAACAGGATCTTTTTTCTAATATGCACCTTAAACGTTCATTACTTTATTGTGCTTCACAATGAACTCAGTGCTTTCAGCATATAGCCATTATTTTTACCTATCAGCTGGAAGTGTACTCCACTCTGTGAAAACGTCAGAATTATCATACAGCTACTGCCTGATAAAACATTACTCAAGTCCTGTAATGTTTTCAAATCTTGAGCTATTAATAATTTAACATAATTAATTCAAAACACTTCACTCAATGTGAACCACAGAGAGACGATGGGGAAATGAGGCATATTCCATCTTTCAAGGGTGGAATTAAATATGGAAAACAAGGAAAAGATAAAGAGCTGCCAACACTTACTTGGAGTGTAATTCGCCTGTTTTGAACTTACTATAAATTTCACGTTTCTAAGACTTTCAACTAACTTCACAGGCGTAAATGAAAAAACCCTTTCCCCTATCACAAGCAAACAATTTAACATGGTTAGAGCTGTTTGTCAGGCACAAGAAGAAAAGAAACAAATTAACAAATGGGTGAGATTTTCCTACAAAGGGGAGTAACAATTAAGCAAACGAACAGTCTTGTAGAAAATCCTTTAAAATGCAATACACGGAGATTCCTTCCCTTTTTTGTTTTTTCTTATCAACAAAGAATATTGTGTTGCTAACACCTTGGCTTGATTAAACCTTCTTTAAAACACATTGTTGTTCTTTTCATGATGGGGGTTTTTAAAAATTTTATTTATTTAAATCAAGGTTGGACTCAACCTTTGTTTTCCTGGCTAGAAATTCTTGCTGTTAGAAAGAACTGCAGGTGCTAAATTATGGCACAATACATCGCAGCTGCAAAAGTGCACCTGGAAAAAATTAGACTAGTAATGAAAATTTCACCTGAAAAGTGCCAAATTGGAAGTTTCAGAGATTGAATGCTTCCATTAAGCCACCACTCAGGAACAAACCAAGTAATAAATATTGAAACTTTCTTCTTTACTTTGACCGTGAAGACTTATTTCAGATGTGTTTTTCTCTCTATTTGGGGAAAGAAGGAAAGAACTCAGAGAGAGCTGAGAGATCTCTCATCTCCATTAAATCCCTAGCCAAACTCTACTGCCAATTGAGGTACCAATTAGTACTAATTGTAGTAGACACTAATAGTGTAGACACCTGTCACTGTCTATTGAGCTGGGACTGTCAGTAAATTCACAAATACTGCCAAAAAAACATCTGGAATAATAATGATCATCATTTTGGTACCAACCCAGTCTGAAATTAAACTGTTGATTCTGAGGTAAAAAGCTGAGCAATGCTTTTTGAAGATACCATAATCTAATAAAAGTAATGCACATATATATATAGTTTTTTATTACAGAAACACTCAAAAAATGATACTGAACTTGTTACCATAGCAACAGTGCTTTCTGCACTGCATGGACCAACGATCCTCACTATTTTGGAGCATTACAATGGATTCATGCTTTATGAAAAGCTGCCCCCCCTCTGGACAGTGACAGGACCTGTCGGTGAGGGTAGAGTGATGAACCCCACTCTGTCCTGATCCCCTCCACAGCTGACACACACATCACTCATGCCCCCATAGGGCAACGTTCAGGTTCTCCTCTTTCACATGTAATAATGTGGTAATTCCGTATGTAATATGTCACAACGCGATGAAAGGCGGCCACCTTTCATTTTGACAAAAAGCATGCGGAGTCTGTCAGCCTCAGCACAGCAAGGGCAGTTCAAGGGCCGAGCCTGAGCGTCGTTTCCAGGCCACCTACTGCTTACGTGATGTAAGTCATTCCAGGAAATGCTCCCTTCCCTCAAAGTGGTTGTGGGAAGGACGAAAACCCCCCATGATGTGAATCCTGCTGAACCAGCCAGACACGGGACATGTGCTGCTTGGGAACCAGCACCTGTTGGTCTTGGGGGAATTTTTAATTCCTGCTGTTATTCTGCAAGCACTCCAGGCACACACTGCAAACACTACAAGTGATAACAAGCCCATAAAACACTGAATGTTAGAGATTACATGTAAGCGTGATAGAGAAAAATTAAATCCATTAAAAATCCCTGCCTAACTGTGATTAGCCATTATTATTTTTTAATTCATTGTAATATATACTGTGCACAAGAGAAAAACTAGCAAACATAAACAAGAGGGAAGTTAACAAACACATTAATTTTCATTTTAACTTAGGCCTCTTGCCTGAAATAAATGGAAGTGGTAACTTACGTAGATGAGTAAGATACGTTCTAAAATCTCCTGGACAAGGGAACCCTGCAGAAATACCAACAGGAGGCCATTTGTGAGTGGCTTCTCTCTGGCTGTGAAGAGAACTGCCTGCAGTACTCAGAGCAGATAATTTTTCCTCCATATGGAAGAGCTAGACAGCCATGGATTCTTGAGCAATTTCCTTGTATCAAGGGAAAAAGGGGGACTGGAAGTTCAGAGGATTCCTGCAAGCTGTGTTCTGCTTGAAGCTGACCACAAAAGGAATCCACAGGCATATATATGGAGAAGTCTTTGGGAAAGCCTTTTCCCAAAGACAGACGTGTTTCATTTGCAGTTCACAGAGTACCTTTTTGAGTTTCTGCAGGTTGGGAAATCCACCATGAAGCTTCTGTCTATATTCTAATACCTCATAAGGTTTTATCTCAGGGCCAGCAACACACACCAGCTCCAGTAGTGCCTGGTGGATGCTCAGCGATGCTCATAACGATGGTCACTTTTCTTCATCTCTCTTTTGGAGGAAACACAGGAAAGGTCTGCATTGATCACTAACTCTCCAGTAGGACAAGCATGAAAAAGTGCTACTTTACTCCTTGCCTTTCAGTACAGCACTTCACATTCCCCAAGCAGGCGTGAAGTGATGGCTTTAACAGTGCAACCTGCCTATATGCTCTGAGAGAAAATATTGCTGCATGCAGATAAGTTTCCACTCAGGGGCCTGCGAGTACAGCCTGGAAAGACCTGTCTGTGAGAGAAGCTACTTGGTAAAGGCATCCCTCCTTTTTTCAAGAATTAATTAAATGTGGTTGCCAAGGGATGGTAAAAGATCTCAGCAAAGACCTTCAAATCAGAAGCTGTAATCAAACTATGGAATCACTCAACCCACATTTGCTCCAGCAGGTGGGTAAATGTAATCTGCTTTGAGAGAGAGGCAGCATAAGAAAAGCTCCACAGAAGGAGATTAAGTTGTTTCTCCAGCCTCTGATGAGCATCCTTCCTCATCTCATGTTCCAGGCCAGAGTATTTTGACTGACACAGAAGAGGGTTCACTGCAGCCCTTGCCTTTCCCTCACTTCCCTTTGGCAGTGAGGATTTGGACAAGTTACAAACCAAGCAGACACAGGCAAAGAAATACAGGGTGTCCTTCCTCACTTGTTGAAAAAAGGAAAAGCCAATCTTTGTCACAAGACAAAGACATGAAAGAAATCTCATTTTTGAGAGCATACTGTGCACTATCTGTTTGACCCTTTATTTATTTGACTGTTTAATTCAGTACATGACTCAGTCATGTAGTCAGATGTTAGGTGTTCATTTTCAGTCAGGCGACAAAATGCCTGAAAGTTTGAGTCATTTGATCAAATACTTAATGAAATAATCACTGGCTGAATCACACTGACAGATCCAGATCGGGTTGTCCTTTACCTGATTTCTTTGTAGGCTAGAAAGTTGCCTTGTGCTGAATGTAGCTTGAATGTCTCTTTGATGAGGCAGTTTGGCACTGTTTGTTATGCTGAAGGTACCTTGTGTGCCTCCGTATGAACAGCCTCCTGCTGCCCCCACTCTGCCTGAAAACCGTGACTGTCTCTCTTCTCCTCCCTCCTCTGGGGCCACTACTGCCCTCCTCTCTGTTCTCAGCTGATGACTGTCCAGATGGACTTGTATTGATTTGGCTTTCTTCATCTTACTCCGGTACTTCTGTGCCCCCAAGAGAGCCCTGCACAGTGTCCAGCCTCACCCTTGGTCCTCACCCACGAATATCTGCACAGGAGATGTTTTTGGGGAGTTCCCAAGGGCCATGGCCACCCACAGCCTTCTTTTACTAGTTAGGCTGCATTTTTCAAATTGTTTCCACACACCTAACTTTCATGGCACTTATCTCAAGGTAAAAGCCACCTACATCATGTGGGCCAATTTGGGTGCTGTGTTATTCCCTCATTGACATTTATAACACTAGATTTTGTAAATTACTACTACATAAAATACAACATCCTTGGTGCTGGGGCTTCTAGCTTAGTGGCAGATGTGTAGCAAATAAAATGTTAATAAAATAGAATGACTTTTATTACAAAAATATTTTCTCTCCTCTTTACTTCTGCAAGTCTCTGATCAACTGGAAACCTTAAAATTAAGCTCTGCAACATCCATAATACAGCTTGATTTCATTCCCAGGCATGCTTGTAGATGCGTATGTTAAAAATTTGCTAACTCTGAGTAAATTTTTCTGCAATATTCACTATCTGCCTCAGTCAAAGAGGTTAAAGTAACTCTGGGAAATGATCTGGCCTCTGAGAAATAATCCTGAGTGATCCTGGCCAAGCATAATCAGGGAAGGAACCACATCTAGGCCATAAAACTACCTAAACTGGGCTGTTGGTGTTTCTCATTCCCAAAAAAAAGGCTATTTCTTTAATATCATTTTGGAACACCACCTTTCAGGTCCTTCAGCAGCTTTTGGCTCAGAAACAGATGAAAAGAGCACCTTAAAAAATATTTAACAGTTTTTCTAGACATATATTACATTTTTCAGAATCTGCATGTTCTCACTCATTTCATAGCTAATCCACTGCAATTCATCAACCAAACAGAATTTTCTAATAATTTTTATGAACTGGAAAATTAAAATGCTATCCATCAAAAATTCACCAGTTTTCCCATCGCTCTGTTGAACCAGCACTTTGCTAGAATCTGCTCTGCTCTTGCATATGTACTTTGACCAATTGATAAGAGGTCCCTCCTGAGAATTTTTCTCTTTAGAGAGAAAATTCCTATTTTAGCATAGGCTAAAACAGCAGCTGCTGAGAGAGTTTATGATGACCTTGTCAGGATTGGGACAGATCATTTTTGCATGTCTAGTTATTCCAAATCTTCTGCCTAGGGTACATTAACTTTTTTTTTTTTATGATAAACTTTGAAAACACAGCTTATGGAAAAATACAAATATAAAACAAAAATACATGGAGCAAGTGGTTTTATCTTGACTACCCGGAGATTAAAATGATCGTGACTTGTGAGCCCCACAGCAAATACCCTTATGGCATTTTCTAGTCCTTTGTATTGTTGGTAGGATATATTTCTCCATTCACTAGAGCCTGCCAGTTGTCATAATAGCATTTTTCAAACTCCAGTGTGCATAAAAAAGCATTCTTTATGTAGTTGAACTATTCATGTCCCAGCTGAATCAAATTCTTTCTTTTGTTGTCTCAGGGAAGCTACAATAATTTCAGTAAATTTTAGCACTTTAAAAATTTAATCTATAATGTTCCTAAAGACTCATGCTTGCACTGAGCATTTTCAGTACTTTCCTTCACTTTTAAAAAATTTATTTATTTATTTTTGCATTCATTGAGGTGTGATACTGCCCACAGATCTCATTTCTGGTGCTTGCAAACACGAAGTTAGAAGTTTTGTCTAGGCTGTCTGGCAAGCGAGGCTCTCCGTATTGAAAGGTGCAGAATACGCTATGAACTCCCTTTTATCATGCCAATTAACGTTTGACTTGTTTGTCTGTCATGTGATGAATTAAAAATGCATGATTTAGATGCTGGAGAGCTAACCATTTTCTAGATATAATCCCCTGGATGCTGCCATTCTTCCAGTTGATCTTTTTGCCCTCCGTGGGTTGGCAAGTACCATATATAGCCTACTGCTCAGATCTTTCCCTAACAGATGGCTCTCTTTACTAGTTGGGACTCAATCTGGTGATTCCCTTTAATATGCTTTAGACTGGAGAATATCCAGGGACAGGGAGCTGATTCACTCTCCTAAAGCAAAAACATCTAAGAAGATAAAGTTGAGCAGACGTGCTTTCTGGACTATGAGGTGTTCTATATATGCCATAAATCAGAATATTTGTCAACATCAATTAAAGTGTAGTTTCCCCAGTAATAAACATTATGTAGAGAAACAAATCAGCTTTCATTTATTCTGTCAGAAATGGAAGCAGAGCATTTCATATTATTTTGTGGATGATCTCTGCAGAGTAAATGGTGCACAATTACATATTTGATTTTAATTAAAACTCAGGATACCCTTCGAGTTTTGTTAGGAAGATATCCTGGGTGTGATTAGCTGAGACCTGTGCCGAGAAGTTAATTTGACATACAACATATTTTTCATGAGGTAACTGTCGCAGGAAGTTGTTTGTAATAGCTATCTTTCCCAGGCCTGTGGGGGCAACAAAAAGTAATGGCTTATCCTGAAGCAGCAACTTCTCCAGTATGCAGCACATCTGCATAACTGTCCCAGTGGTGCTCACAGTAACGTCATTAAGCTGAGAGAAAAAAAGAAAGAACCAGAAGATGCAGATACAGATAAAGGTGTTTCATTATCCACTGTACACAGAACAACAGTAGAACTCAGTCATATAATAGTTTCAGGTCACAATAAAAATGAAACCCACAGAAAATACCTGGGAATGACAAAGGAGTTACAGTTTATGAGCATCGAGCTGGGTGGAATTGCCAAGTTGGAGAGCTAAGCACAAAAGAGCACTAAGAAATCCTGTTTGGTATGAGGGAGGGAGGCTATTATACCCAAAGCTGGTAATGAGAATGCAGTGTCGTTAACTGTTTTCTTTTACAATATTTGACACCAGGATGGCTTAATGCTATGTTGTTTTCTCTTCAAGCTACAGTTTTCCTTTGCAAGAGTGTGAGAGCAGAATTCTAATGTACGTATACACTGGGAAAAAAGGGCCTCACTGCTCTGCTTTGTCTTTTTCAATCTCTTACACTTTAACTGGAAGGTCATTTCATTTATTACACACAGAAAAGGGCAGGAGCCCAGCTTAAAACTTGCTATGTACTCGTATATCAAACTGGCACTTATTTTGTTCTCCTCTATCTGGCTTAGCTTCCTGCCCTCGTGGCTGCTGTAGGTGCATGGTCTGGCTAGAGAGAGGTGAAAATGTACTCCTCCTTCACACCCTTCCAAAGGAGTTACCTGAACTTGGAGTATGGGTGGCAGAATTATTTGGCTGTTCCACAGGGCATTTTCTAACCTCAGCAGCTATTCCTCTGCATGAGAAAGCTGCAAAGAATATGTGCTCCATGCAGCAGGTTCACAAAGCAATTTCATCTATTCACAGCTGGCTTATTAAGGGAATCTAGCAAATGACAGTATCATTGAAGCATTACGTTTTCTGCCCTTTTCCTTTCGAACATAGCTTTGAAAATGTAACCAATATAAGCTGATAGAAACCAATTGCTGAGGTTGATAGGTTGTCACTTATGTTTCCTGAAAACCAGAAGTTATTCAGTCCCTTACTACCAGGGTCCAAATTGTGCTTTGAGCAACAACAGCTTCAAGTACATTTTCCATGCCTGTCCAGGGCTAAATGTAGTGCCGTGTCTGTGTTGCCTTCCCCAGTTTTTGGGCTGGCAGCTCTCCTCCCAGCTCAGCCTGGCCACAGCACAGCTACCACACCGCGGAGCAGCCAGCGGTACAGTACAGTACCAGGCCCTGGTGTAGTAGGGTCAAGGTGTGGAAATGCAGAGGACTGAAGAAAGAAAACCCTCTTACATAATGCTCTTTGAACTCTCTTTGTCTGAGGTGGAACCACTTGGGTCTCCTCCCTCATTCTCCTGGGTTACTACTGACAATGCGTTTGCTCCAAAGTGGGTATATTGTGTGCAGCAACATTTTGCTAGGCAGCATGTAGACATAGAGATATAACTAACCCACCTCCTGCAAGAGCTTGAGTTATGAACAGAAAAATCAGTTAAAAGGTTGAAGGGAAAGCCAGAGAGGTGGTATGGTGTCCCAGGGTCAAAATAGCAATTCTGGAGCAAAATAGTTAATGGCATCCCTTGCTGGCTGTGACAGGGTCCTTTCCAGCAGGATACTGTGGTGGGCAGCATAGGTGGGTAAGTCTCGTTATCCATAACATTATCTGTAACATTTGTAGAGAACCATGGCCAAACATACAAAATACATCAGTGCATAGGGAGTCAACCACATCTTTTTCATTTTAACAAGAAGCCTTAGAAGAATTTTAAAGCTACAGACTGAAGAGTTGGCCAGTACTCCTGGAGTAGAATATGGCCTCTCCTCTGGGATTACTACCCATTCTTGTAAAAAACCAAATTAGTTGTGTTTGGAGTGTGTTCTGAAGTACTGTCTCTCTAATCAGCCCTTTCCCTGACCAGAAGCTGTCTCTGGGCCTGGGTATACATTACTGATGGGCTGGAATTAGATGTCCTTGCAGATGGATAACCATTCTTAGTAGTGCCTCACCCCTGCAAAAATCACATACCAGGGGACCTTGTTGTGCCACCACAGAAAGGGGGAAATAGAAGAATCAAAAACTATTTAATTATCACAGAAATTTTGTGGCTCCAGAGGTGTGCACTGTACACATGTGAGGGTACACAATTAAGCTGTGAATTAGGCACAGTTTGGCCTGTACAATATTGCTAGCTGTCTTACAGATTGGTTTCACTCCAGTCCAAATTCTCAGCCTAAAAGGTTAAATATATAATCCTCCATATTGTCAATAATCCATTTTTCCTGCTTTCAGCAGTAGGAAGAAGGCGAACATACAGCTAATTAAAATACATTTATTGAAAAGGTCATGCAGTGATCTACAGTTCAGCTGAATAGAAGGATTATGATCCTATTCACCCAGTCTAGTGACAAACATACTAAATTCTGTTATTCACACAGTGCAGCCACATGTTAGTCACTACTACCTCCTGGCAAATAACTAAGTAATTAAAATCCATTCTCAGTTTGATACCACTGATCATATCCTTCATCCTGGGAGAAAACTTACAACAAACAAAGTTATGCATGCCTACATCTTCTGTGGAGTCTGATCTCAGTTCAGGGGTCTGATATTAGACTTCATCAAAGACAGGAACTGTTTTATATTTGGATTTCAGCAGCCACCAGAGGAAACTAAAGGTATCTCCTCTGCATGAATATATAAAAAAAAGAAGTTGTGAACATAGCATTTTTTATGCTACTCACTGTTCTGAGTCAGATACCTCCATGATGCCATAGACCGGAGAAGGTTTTTATGCCAAGGATAGTTGAACATTAAAGAGAAAAAGATTACATTCATCAGCCTCTCACACTATACAGAAGATGTTTGAAAATCCACATACTTGTGCTGCTTGTGATCATTATTCACCCTGGGGCTTTTTGCTGAAGTGCCAGTTCCCCATCCAAGTCAAACTTTACCACCGGGGCTCCTGCAGAAACTGAAGGAGCCCAGGGGTTCACAGAGCCTCCACACGTGTGGCCCGTGAGGTGATCCTGGAGGACTGTATGACCCATGCATTCCTGAATTGTCACTAAGTACCAGGGAAAAGGATGCAGTTGTCATTCGTCCTGGAGCGAATCTTGTACACCAGCAGAAAGAGTAATGAAGTGAAAACATGTTACCTACTTGATTATGCTCAGAGGTAAAAATGCAAACAGGCAGACAGCAAACAGTTAGCCACGGGTAGTGTGATTGCTGAGAAGAAAAGGCAGCCCAAGACAAAATCTATTTATAGGTTTTCAGGTGGAAGGAGGTTTAAATTCATTATACAACTACAAAGACTGACAGAATTATGGAGTTTAATTCGTGGAAACACAAATGGTCAATGATCAGGATTAAAAGTTAGGTTCAAAGTGCAATGGACCAAAAGCTAGATGCCACAGTCCTGAGTTCTTAACTGCCTTCTCCTTCTGAGATTCAAGATTTCTTATGCAACTCTGGTACTGACTCCTGAGTGGTTCTCAGAGAGAACACAGCAAAAAGCTGGACAAAGCAATTTCTTTTTTAACTTGTCTTCAATTGTAATAGTTAACTTAATTTCTAAAGGAAATTTTTGTAGATTCCCAGGAGAAATCCTTGATGAAAGAATGTAAATATGAAAGATATTTTGGTAAGGTGCTTTCCTTGTCCAATGAAAGAGTCGTGTTTTGTTTGCTGTTCATTTTTCTTGGACTGACTGTGCTGGAGTCACCCAGACACAGTCAGATGGATGACCTCCAGCTGAACGGCTGGAGAGAGAAAGATTTGCTCTATGTTTCTTGATGATACATTAATATAAATAAATAGGCCTTCTGATTTCAATCTATGAACACAGAGTGATTTGTAGACCAGGCCCTCAAAATAGGGCTACATCACATCTACATGCAACCTAAAAGGTTGCTGGTACAGGTGATCCTGTACATCATTGTCATGCAGAGCAACAAAACATACAAAGTTTTGCCCAGCTATCTTCAAAGTTTGAAGCAGCCTTGAGAAAGAGGGTAAATTAGCGTGAGCTACAGTGCTTCTGCTCTGCAGTGGTTAAAACAACAGATCCATTTCCAACACGGCACAGTAGAGGCTCAGATGGCTGTGAAGTGCCCTGCACAACTTCACCCTCCTGGCATGACACACAGAGCCATTTCCCCAGCTGACAGTGCATCCAGCCTGGTCTCCGAGAGCGCCACAAAACCGTGTGTCACACAGGCATTCTCACATGCAAAATGGGCTCACAAATAGCCGGCATGCTGGGCAGGAAGCTGCCTAGAGCTAATCGACACATGCAGCTAATGACAACAATAAGTTTTAAGTCCTCTCCCTCAGGCAGAAGTTGCCACCAGCACTCTCCCGTGAAGATTGACATCTGTACTTTCTTCCCAAGTCCTAAGCAAGATCTCAATTCCACTGCTGAGGTAATCCTTAGTACTTATTATCCTCCTTATTCCTCACACAAAGACAAAACCAGGGAGCTGTAGGCTAGCATGAAAAAGGATGTTAAGCAGCTCCTATGTTGAAAGTGTGTAACTATATAAAAATAATGCAATATATGTACAGGAATCAGGAAGAAGGGGTTGATGAAACTTATTTGATTATATTATAAATCTCATAGCTTAAGGAAAAAATGTTCAGCTTCGAGATGAGAGGCCTGGGTTCCTACATGGTTTAATCCAACCACCCAGAACAAGAATTCAAGAGAGGTGTTATCCCATTTGAGCCTCTGAACCAACACAGACTTTAGCTTTATACCCAGTCTGTTACATCATCTCTGAACTTGTTCAGTGCACACTGGCACAGACTCAGAGGTTCCCCTGTCCTTGCCCCAGAGCAACCCTGACCTGAAAGTCAGAGAATTTTGGAGGGTCCTTCAGACAAAGCAGAATTGAGCAGTGATCAATCAACCACTTGGTAGATGAGCACAGAAGCCACAAGTAAAGACTGTACACTAAGAGAAGGAGGAGTCAGCAGTGCTCTCAGAGCTGCTCTGAAGGAGGCCACAGCTGGGCTGGCCTCCCCACGGAGCCCAGTCTGGCTGCCCACCACCTCCGAAGGCTGCTCACGCTACCCTGTAGAGGATTTCTCAGAGGGAAAGTTTCCTCTGGGTTAGATCTCAGGCAGAGATGGGTTGCTCTTCTCTTTCAAAACAGAGGGAAGCTGATAGGGAGCAAGCCGAGTCTTTAGGCATTTTCAGAGTCATACGAATAAAATTATTAACTAAACTAAAAAGAGAGTAAAAGGAGAAATTCTGTGAGCAATGTTACAAAAAGTTCTTTTCTTTTTTGGATTATCTACTCTCTGACAGAATATGAGTTCTGACTTGAGATTTCTGAGACCACAGCTGGGATTTGTGATTCTCTTCTCTCTCATAGAGACTTCAGTGTCTAATAAGGATTAAGCTCATGCTGCAGGCTTTATCACAGTGGGCATCCTAATTACAGTCTTACTCTTCTACACAGCTGTTTATTTTCATCAAACTTGTGGAATTTAATATATTTCAGACTGTCTTTCCACTTTGAAATATAGTTGAAACTAAATAATAAGTTCAAAATTTACTCAAACAGAATGTGTAGGTAAAACTAATGTATTCGGGATGATATCAGTCAAAGTTTCCTGAGAAACAAGGTAAAAATCTGCAGCACCAGTGAAGCTAAGGTACTTCCAAAGGTAAGGTGTAGGGAGGGAAAGTCTTCAAAGGTGTCTTTTGGAATCAGATGCTCAAGCTTGATTAAGTCCCACCAGAAGATCTATATCTGGGAGATTTTTCTTCATTACAAAACAAAACTAACAAGCACTCCAGAGGACAAGACTCATTTGTTTTCTTACCATGTTGAATAGAAATCCTCTTCTTTCGACCCACATGACCCTGCATAATGTTAGCTGTACTAATTGTAAACAAAAGTCATACTGTCAGAATAAAAGGGAGATGAATTAGCAACAATAGACTTCATTAAAGCTTGTTAATCTTTAAGAGGATGGGTGCAATAAAATTGGAAGAAAGGCTAAGAGCTATGTGGATAAACTATTTCAAGGGAATATATTTCACTTCAAATGACAAAATATAATTAAAAGTGAGCCATTAAATCAACTGTCAAAAGCCCAGTTATGGCTGTCTTTCTTTTTACTTTGCATTTTAAATACGGTGATGTTCTTTAGCCAGCTTTCCCAGCCTGTCTGACCTACTGTGCTCTGCTCCAGTTTAGCTGCAGGCTCCATCAGGCTAGTTCTTATTGCTCCAAGGGACACTATACCCCTTGTGTATTTTCCACTTTTTTCCTCCTTAATTTCCTACCCCATGCACTTAGCTACCTGGTCGTCCTCGTAACAGCATCTGCTGCAGCTTTTACTCACTGACCTCTACCTTCCCTCCACAGCAAACCTGATACTCCTGACAGACAGCCACAAAACCTAGTCTTTGCTAGTGACTCTCTCTTGTCTCTAAACGAAATATCCAGGGATCTGCAGTCTTCTGCTTCAATCCCTGAGAGATCCCCCTATGCCAGATGTCACAGCCTATTCTCCTGGACTCTTTCTATTTTAACTCTTTGCCCCGTAGTCCTTGTTTCCCTCTCTGCAACTTCATAGTCATAATATTTTATCAATTATTAGTTCTTCTTCATCTTTGTATTAGAGATGCCTGAACTTCTGCTAACAGTGCTTTTGTGATCTGAATATCTTCTCTTTTCCAATGGGCTCAGTAGTCTCATGGTTATTGTTCAGGTTCTCCCAGCCAGAGCAGTGCTCTCGTCCCTGGACAGCCTCTGCTATCACTGCAGTGCCAGTCTTGTCCATCAGCCCATAGGGATGTAAACCCGGGAAGTATAAGCTTAAAGCTGCAGCACCTGCACCCACAGCATACACTCACCAAGAGGATTTTCCTTGTCTCCCTTTGCATTTTTGCATGCTATCTCATCTCTCAGTTTAATGCTGCTTCTGCTGGTACTGCCTATCTCAGCTAGACAGTGAGTGCCTTGAACCACAGGCTTTTATGTGTAAGCTATCTAGGCAGCACACATACACTCAAGGTGTCTCTTCCTTCAAACATAAGCACATTATATTACTCTTACAGTCAAAATAGGTGCTTCCCGGGGAGGGAGGAGAGATGGGACTAAATAGCAGCATAAGGTAATTTCCCTACCATATCATTACTTCTAAGTGCTCTGTCATACTTCTGAGGTCTGGTTTGTAACTGGAAACTGGGTGCTTACACACATCTGCCTTTGTCTGAATGTGCACACAGAGGGCTGCCAGTGACTATTGCCAGGGCCCTGAGGGTACCCCCAGCACCCTCTGTCCTTGTCTGAACCTCTGGGTTTCCCCCCACCCTGCTTACGTTCCAGCATCCCATTTCAGCCATCAGCCCCTGTTCCAACAAGGCCAGTGACCCCTGTCTGCCCTGCTCCTGACAGGGGAGATGGGATGGGCCCTGGCTTTCCCATGGAGAGTTCTTAGCCCTCTCCTGGCCCTGGCACTTGTACCCATACCCAATGTATCCAGAATTTTCCTCAGGCTATCTCAGAGAAAATACTGGGAATAATTGAATCTCTGCTGCAAGAGCTGCACCTGGGTCACCTCCATGTCTGTGACCACGCTGAAATAAGCATAATCTGTTAGATTTTCACACAATATGCAGGACTGTGGTGCTTATATTTGCAGAGGGCTTTTTGTAGGAGTTTGGTGCAGAGAAGCCACCCACCCTGTATCTTTCAGCACCTTGTATTTTCCTGGTTTCCAGGCTTGCCACACTGTGTCCTGGTCATGGCTGCACCAGTCCATGCTCCCCAAGTGCCAGATTCTCCCCTCCTTACATCACTACCACAGACACCTCCCATGTTTGGCAAGAAGAGTGCTGATTGCATTTGCTGCAAATAGTAATCGTGGTGGAATCACTTGATAAGCAATGTAATGTGAAAGTGCTGTTCCATTAAACCCCTCTGTTCCCACAGCTGTCAGTAAGCTGATTTTCTGTTATTTTTTACAGGAGTCACCTATTACAAAGCACCTTCAGGTCTGTGGGGCAGCATTTGAAGTACACCCCACTGACCAGCAGCAAAAATATTGCTCTGCAAGTAAAGCAATTGTCAGCCACTCCACTAGCATACAGTTTCTGGGAAAGGCACAAGTGTAATTTTTCCTCATACCAAATCAACAAGGTCTTTATTCTCCTTTTTTCTTGGAGTAAGCAGCTCCCACCTAAACTCTGGGAACTACTTGAGCACCTCAGGTCCTCAGGGCTCTGGAGCTGAGCATCAATCTACCTCCTTTGCACGCCAATGGCATTGTTTCATGTCCTCAGCTCGAAGGAGCCACTTGTGGTGGGCTTCAGCCTCAGTCATGCCAGCAAGATTCACATGAATGCCAAGCTAGGCCTTGTGTGAGCCAGACACTGTGGTCAGCCCTCCACAAAGATGCACCTCTAGACTCTGCTGCGAGACCTAGGAATGAGTGGTGGAGGTGGCAGGTCCCCTGCGCATGGCCTTAGCTTCTGCCTCCAACGTGACAATCTCAACCAGCTCAGCTTCTCCCGATGACATTGGTTAAAAACTTATCATCCCATAGGACAACCGCAGTGCCTGGGAAGCACTCTAAAGAGTTGTCACCAGCAGCTGCTGTGGCGTCTGCTGGCTGCTTTCACCACCTACAGAGCATGGGTACACTTGGCTGTAAAATTAGATGGGATGGGGAAACGAGAGAGAATACTAAAAAATGCAAAAAGAATCAACAAGAAGTATTTCACTGGTAAGTTTGTTTGCTTACTTATCCAAGTCCAAGTCATCTCTTACTTATCAGTAATAACTCCTCAATAACAACTCTGACTTTAGAAACGGGAAGTAGTCTGATTATGTGCATATTAAATGTCTATCACCCTGTGCATGCTATATATAAATAATTCATAATGTTCCTAATAATATGACAATAGTATTCACAATTTTCACAACTGTCATTTTCATCCTAGCCAAATAGGCAGAGAGAAGCCTCATCCATACTAAACAAAAACACCTTAAAATATGTATATATATATAAACAGAAGCCAAAAGGTGCAAAAGTATCCTTCTTTCTAACATATCTGAATCCTTTCAGACTTTTAAGCTGTAAACACATAAGTTTCAGGTTTAGGATTACAGTACAAAATGACTGGAACCAAAACTCTTCCAAAATTGAAGATTTAAGGTGTCCCCAAGAGTTACTCATTCAATTTACAGGAGAAAAATAGTGTGCCAGCTGAGGTAAATGTTTTAGTTCAGTGATATTTATACTGCCAGCTTAGGCCACCTTCCAGATGAGGTATGTAGAATAGTAATAACAAAGATTATTACCACAGGTTAATTGCATAACTACAAGGGTGTACAAGTTGTTGAAATAACCCTGCTGTGAACACAGATCTGTTTGCCCACTATCACTATATTTTAATATGGTTTCTTGTGAATTATGATTAATGAATTTCTAGGTGAATGAAATACAATATTGTGATTAAATGTAATACATTAAAATGTCTCTGCTGGCAATTAGGGTAATTCTTTAGTCTTTGCTTGTGCAAGAGATTCTGAAACATATTTTGGGAACAGCATATATGATAAAGTTTGAAAATAGGAAGGTATTTCTTCCAAATAAAACTTATCATTAAAAATAATTAGTAGGGAAGAAACTATGCCATCATTTTAGAGGTTCTGAACTGTGACCTTTGGCACTGGTGCATTCAATCTTTGGGAACTTAATACAGAATTTTTCATTTACTTTCTTTAAGTCAGACCTTAGTGTATTAAAACAAACCCACGTTATAACACTAGTTCAATTAAATGCTTGAATACCATGTATCTCCTCTACTGTCATATACACAATATATTGTATAGGGTTAATTTTCTCACAAGAGCAGGGAATTTATGATCATTTCTAGCTTACTGAACAAGTACCTCGTGTTAAGAGGCTTATCATTAAGTCTAGCAACAAATCTGATTTAACTCAGTCACAATTAAATACGGAACTATTGACTATAAATAATACATAAAGAAATAAATTATTTTAAATGCTTAATATTTTTATAAAGAAGAGAGTTTAATTTTGTGCAAAGTCCTTTAGTTTTCTTTGCACTGTTTTAATGAAAATATTACTGTTCATCCTATTTTTTGATTAGAAATACGTAAAAAGAACACACGCATCCTGATTTTTTAATTTTTTTTTTTCCGTCTGATGGTAAGAACATGAATGGCATTTTCCCTTTGACTTTTTGTTTTGTTTCTGTTTTACTTTGGTAGACATAAGCCACTTAAAAACAAAAATCTAAACAGCTGTTGCAGTCCAAGGATACAGACCAAAGACTAACAAAAAAAATTATTCTGAAAGATCTATATTTCAAAGGATGATGTACTATATTGCAAGTACGATTGATGCAGTATATTCTCCTTAAATATTGCACTCTAGTCCTAAAAGTCAAAAAGATGCAACTCCTCTGCAAGATATTGATGAAAAACTCCACTAAATTGTTTGTGCCACCTTCAATTCCCTGAACAGTGGCCCTTTAATATTTTTTCTAATAGGAATCATAGACCCAGGCTGCAGCATACTAATGAGTCTAAGGCTACCAATTACATTTTGCTCTCCATTTCAGATTAAATGACTGTCTGTCTATGCAGTCATGCATTCCCCCCCCCCCCCTCCACCACCACCGTGTCCTGGTTTTCAAAAATAGAAATAATAACAATAATAATGTACTGTATCTTTCCAGTTAGCTACAACTCTATATGCTTTGTTAGGCTAATGATAAAGAAAATGCCTGAATCTCAATGTTATGGTAGCTGCTTCATGAGGATAATCAACTTGCCATGCATCCCTGATGCTTTGCAAAGCAGAACAGAGAGATAGGCTTTAAGGAGTCAGAAACAGCAAAGAGAAAACAAAAATAACCCACAGATGAAAGAGTAGAAGAAAATTGGTGGGTAAAAACAGTAGAACTGCTTGGAATTTTCCACTTCATTCTTTTCCTCTGGAGACATTTTTACCATGATGTGCCCTTTCCTTTATCTTTCTTTAGAAGAAGGAGCCTTCCAGCTTTCTGGCAACACTTTTCTCCATATTCCTGGATCAGAAGGCCACTGGGATATCAGGTCTCTCTAGTCTGTTAAGTCAAATGCCAGAAAACCAATGGTTTGGGGTGCTCAGCTTCCAGCAACGCATGGGAGGTTGTTCTCAATCTCTCTGCTTGCCTGCCAGATGCAGGTGGACACCTAGGCAGGCAAAAACATTACACCTCCTTTGAGCTCACACCCTCTACATCAACAAAAACAAGGAGGTTGAACCAGACCCATGTTTCTCATGATCCGGCCCCATTTTGGGCACCAACAATGTACTTGGTACTTTACTAGTTGTGCTGAACACCAACCACAGCAACCTGGAAGCCCTGAAATAACACAGGCTTGCTGTCAACAGAAAAGTGCTCCTCATCTCAAGGCTCAGCCTCTTGGGTTTCACAGCAAATTGGGAAGTGAGAGAAGGAGAGTGAGAGGTTACAACGGCAGGCTACTTTCATTAGAGGCAGAGACTGGGTTTATACAGAGTAGATGTAGGGAAAGTTTGACAAAGACTTGTAAGACATGTTTATAATATTACATAATTCGAAATTCACATGCATCCAGGAACATCTTGGGCAGGGGTTAAGGCAGGACTGCAAATAGGCAGGTTTCATAAGATCAGAGATTTGTCTTCACACACACAGGTGCCCCACTGCCTTCACATACATTTGGTCCCTGATCTGCAGGAAGTGGAAACCAGACCTTCAAGGGATATTTCCCACAGCTTTTCCCCACAGGCAGTAGCCGAGTTCATTGTCTCCATACTGGCAGGGGGATAAGTACTTAGTCCAATGGAACTGCAGCAGCCTTCCTGCTCTGGAATTTTAGGTGAAACAGAACAGCTTGGGGAGATTTGCTGCACTCATCTTCATAACGGAGAGATTCACCATTGCCCTCTGAAACCTCCTAACACTCACTTAAGATGTGGTAGGAGGAAAAATTAATTTTAGGTTGATATCTTCACTTGACCATGGGTAGCTGAGGTCTGTGTTGACATTTTGCTGAAAAAGACTGTGCAGCTAGGGACCAGAGAAACACACTGAGCAAAGAAATTCTCCTATTGCTTGGTGAGATGCTTATCTATTGGTGTGCACAGAAGGAGGACACAGTTGGGGCTATCATGAAAATTTTTCCTTGCCTCTATGTGCCAATGCCTTGCATTGCCCTTATCTCAGCAGCAAACCCCTGTTCCTTGTTAATTAATTAATTTCTCCCGAGCATAACATGCATTTTCCCTTCCTTACTTTTCCCTCTGTCTCTCCACAGGTGGACTCCTGTGCTGTGCCAAAATCTTTTGTTCTGTTTCCAAAGCAAGAAGAAAACCACCTCTCTCCAGCCTGATGGCTCATGCATGAAGAGAAAAATGGGATACTGACAATGGGTTGGCATGGTGCCTGAGGAGTGGATGCAGCAGCCCTCAATTTGGCTAAAATTAATGAAGGAGAATGGCTGACATGTGCTTTAAACCCATTCCTGGATTGCTTAGTGATGATGAGGGAAGGTAATAAACTTGCTGCCTAAACCATCTTTTTCTCACCTTGTCCTGAGCCTCTGAAACACTGAAAGATTGGATGGGAAGGATGATTCTCTTTGCCAGTTCTTTTCCAAGGCTGCTGATACGTTCCCAAACTTCTTGCTGACTATTGTACAAATGTGCTGGCTGGTCAGAAAGGGCCAGGTACCCGATTTCATCCGTGTTTAATTCCCCTTTAGCCAGTCCATTTAGAGGATTCTTGGACCATCTTCTAAAATAGATTTGCACAAAGACTTTGATTGCCTTCTCTGCACAGATTCCATATTGGAGCAGAATTCACCCAACAGACACACAGGAGGGTGCATGATTACCCTGCTGGAAGGAGTGGAAAAACTCTACATGTGAGAGCCATAGGTAAGTTTTAGAGAAGTCACTGTTAGGTTACAAGTCACTAAATGACTCCCACTGGTTTTGAATCAAACACAAAGACTGTAAGAGAACTAACAGAGTTAACCTACTCTGCAGTTGATAATTTTGCCTGGTAGGGAAAACTGAAAAAAAATTCCCACTGCAAAACATAAAAATTACAGGTATTTTAAAACGTCCCTTTGGACTTCAACCATATAAACTACTGAACCAGTACAACTACAGGAGCAGAAAGATCTCACAGGGGAAGGGAAGGTATCGAGGCTTGGTGGTTTGAATTCGGCGTTTTCTAGGGCAGATCCACAGTAGCTGGAGGAATACTGTTCCATTGGAAAAGACTGCCTTTGACAGTTCTCCATTTATCATGTTCATCTTCCCCTGCCTCCAGGGTGCCAAATGTCATATCATGCAGTTTGATACTTAGAGAGGGGCAGGACCATGGGACCTTCAAAAGAATAAGCAAAAGAAAAAAAGGATTATTGTTTTTGAAAGTGATAATTGGAAGTCAACTGCCCACCTAACAGCCCTTATTTGGGCATGACTGAACACCCTTGTTGAAAAGAGAATCCTCAGGGGCGATTTCACTTGGATTACAGGTGCAAAGAGACATCATGGCCAGTTGCACTTTGTCTTTGACTTCAGTGGGTCTAGGATTTCACTCAGCAAGCCTGTTTAATTAATATTTACCATACTCGGATACTTTTTGCCTTTCGTTCCGTTCAAATCTACTATTGTGAATTTCCAGTCAGAAGTATAGCACCAGCCTTCAACATGGTTTACTACGAAGAAACAATTTTATTCTCAGGTCTTACTCAACAGCATCAATAACCTATTTGGAAGAAGGGTCATTTGCTAAGAAAGATTAGTTGACAATCAGAAAGTCTGACTGATATGGAAAGGTAAAAAACCTAAATATGACTAGGTTTGCCAAGTACCAAGTACTTGAGTACTTGAGTCCACGAGTGTGAGGATACATGAACCACCCAGAAGTGCCAGAAACCCCTGAACCCCAAGAACAGAAAGGAGTTGATTAAAGCGATGTCATAGGTAAGAGCAGGAGCAGTAGCAGGATCATATTTTCAGAAATGACACATTCACAGCTAAATATAAAGCCAAGCTTTGATAATATATGGGAGAACAGCTTTTCACAGTAAGCCATTAAGCCCTGTCTACTGAGACCTTGAACCTACACTCAGAAAGTACCTTAAAAGAAAGGGACAAATCTGCCACAGCTTCCAGTGTGGAAAAGATGGCCCAATATATCTTTTTTTGTCCATAATTTCTATAATTTCATGAGATTTCATATTTAGAAAATAAAATTTCTGTTCATTGAATGCTGCTGCTGTCTTTTGCCTTGTGAAAGTAGAAACGTCTCCCCAAAAAGTTTCAGCTGTCTTTTATTGCAGTCTTTTGTCACTGTCACATCTTCGTCTTCAGGCAATCTGCACCACAAAAAAAAAAAAATTGTTTAGGAACTAAGATTAATAACAGTTTTATTGAAAGGGGTGAAAATGCAGTAGGATGCATGATTTTTAGCCTCTAGCTTTTAATGCGACATCTTACACATGCTGGCATTCTTTGCCTTTGGAAAACAGGAATGCTGTTTCTAATACTGGAAATGGAGCATGTTCACAATACTGCTCTGAGAAGACAAGTGGTTGTTGACCAGTTGCTATTAATAAACAAAGAAACCCTGACTTGGAATATAGCAGTGCTTTCTGAGAAGGACATTTTCCCAGTTTATCTAAGTTACCATTTTTTTCCTGGTTTATCTAACTTACATTTTTTTTGCCCCAGCACTCCTGAAATGGACTGTGTCATTTTAAAAATGAATTAAAGTTGAAATTAAGTAGAACAGTAAAAGAAACAGTGGGAATGGAAAGGAATTTATAGTCAAAACAGGAATGACTGAAGTTAGATATATTATTGTGGAAGAAAACTGCATTGATTGTAGGAAGTGACTAGCTCTTACTATGAACTAAGAGAAAAATCAGAATTTGAACAGGACTCAGTAGGGCCAGAAAGGTGACACAAAGAAAAGCTGGGCAAACAACTGTGAATAAATTCCCTGAATATTTTCTTCTGCCCTCTCTTACCATCTTGTTGAAAACAAATCTTCGTCCTACCTATTTACTCATTCTTGGGTATTGCGTGCTAAGTAGTCCAAATTTCATGGAGTGAAATTTGTTCCATTGGGAAATAATTGCTCGGCTGGGGGTGAGGAAGGGGAGTGTTTTATTACACATCTTGGAAAACAAGATGTGTTCGGGTCATTAAGCCATTCTTTTCTGTCTGGGTAAAATCAGATCAGAGGGCACTGGAAACATGACAGCAACGGTAGCAAAGATAGATGGATATATACAGAGATAAGATGGATGGACAGATATGACAGATGCTGATAACAGGGTGTTAATATATGGGGTAGAATACATTGCAAAAACTACAGTCTTTCTCTGGCCAGATGTGGAAACTGTTATATGGAATTTCACCTTCGCTGTTAAGAATTCTGTAAAAACATTAAAGTGATCTGATGTATATGATTTATAATAACTATAAAGAAGCTACCAGCCTGTAAATGGAAAAATGGAAAGGCTCTGAGGAGCATAAAATAGCGGGACAACAGAAATAATTTGAAAAATAGTATCCTCAAGTAATATAGACACTTTCTCACAGGCATCTCCAGAGAAGAAACTTCTTACTGAAATACGCAGCAATCTTGTATCTAGTCCCTGTAACGGATTACATCATCTGCTATATTTAGAATACCTCCAGAGTAACCATGGAAACTGCTTTTGCTTAAACTCACATTATTCCATTCAACATTAGCTGACAGTAGAGTAACACTTTTAGAAGCTCACAAAACAATTAATGTATCACTGTTATTATATGCCTATATATATAGCAATGTGTTTTTTCCTAAGTATGCATTATGCATACCCAGAGATGTCAGATTTCTGACAAAGACTACAAAGAACCAGATTCATGGCAATGGAGTGCACATGCTAGACTCCAGGAGAATTCGTAGTACATCTCTGTACTCTGCTTTAGGCCAGTTGCCTGTGGAAAGGGTTCATGCTGTCACACTGCATGCACACGTCTGTGTGTCTGTCTTTGGTATGCAACCCTTGAACCCAGTTTCAAACACATTAAACAAAGACAAAAATAAAAAGGGGAGGTTTTTAATCTCCCACAAGGTTTGCGAAGATAAGCAGCTACACAGAAGAAAGACTTACCAGTGATGCCACTGAAAGGCTAATAAGGGCAATACTTATTAGACCTAGAAAAATCTACAAAAAAGAGGATCTGTGATTTTTGCAGGTCAGGGAAGGAGCTACTTATAATATTGATGATCATATTAGAAAACAAATAAAACTATACCTATGCATTGCATTGCAGGAATAAAAAAAAACAACTTTCTATTGTTTCTCTATGACAAAGGCGCTTTGAAGAAATATCAAGAAATCCCAAACAAGTATCAGAGCTTCAAATACTAGAAATCCCAGAGAGTAAATTTAAAAAAAAACCCAAAACCTTCGAAATAGAAGCCCCAGACTCAGACTTCCAAACTAGTCTCAAGGAGATATAATCAAATGGCTTAAATTTATGCAAGTGATTATGCAAGATGGAAATGTAAAGTTAGTAGTAGGAAACAAAGTACAAGATAAGTACAAAATGCCTGGTTTTCACAGTGCAGGACTGTTATTATGAGGTTTCAGGTGCATCTGTACTCCTTAGAGTTGTAAATGGGAATGAGGCAACCAAATTTACAGACTACAGTTGCCTGCAAATAATTTCAGAAGGATCTACTATTGTTATGTGTCTGAGTGATAAAATGGAAAATTACATACTATGGTAATAAATATGAAGCAGAGTATGTTTGTGGAAAATAATCCAAACTATACATTTACGGGGATGAGTGCTAAATTAGCAATTGTTACTCGGAAAGAAATACTGGCTTTGTAGGCACCTCAACTCAATGATTAGCAAAAAAGGCAAACCATATATTCAGAGTTATTGGAAAAGTTACAGGAGCAACATGGAAAAGACCTTATGTCACTTACACAGATTTTTATGACTGCGTGTGATTTTAGTCACCTCAGAAGTGATGTGAGAGAACTGGCTAGCACAAGGAAGAAGAAGAAAACAGAGCCATGCTATGGCATCCTTTCAAGAAGAGAAGAATATATAAGAATTCCTCAGCCTGGAAGAGAGTCAGCTGAAGGGTGGTAAGATTAAAGCCTACAGATACATGAATTGTATGGAGAAGATGAAGGGGGAGTGACCTCTTTTGTGCTGGGGAGAGGATGAAACAGGAAGACTGGAAATGGCCTTGACCTCAACTTCTACTTCAGTTAAGGTTCCTGTCAGCTGCACATCTTTTACGTCTGTCTGACATCCTGTATCCTGTCTCTGAGTGGTGCTAGCCAAGAATGCACTGTCCTATAAAGAGACTGCAGGAAAGCAAAGGAATCATTACAGAAACATGGAAGAGAATTTTCTAGCAACTACATATCTAAATAAGCATAACATTTACCAAGGACATTGTTTTAAACCCATCGGAGTTCCTTGGGTAGATTTCTTTATCTACCGATATCCTAATTCTGCAGTAGCATTGTGGCAAGACTGAGTATTTTGACTGAATGGCACAGCATGTGCTTTGAAAAGACTACAATTTTTCAGCATTTTCCTCAATTTTCTCAATAACAGCAGACAAAGTGTGCTGTTGGCTAAAGCTGCAACTACCAAATTCAGTCATGGGACCAGACCTGTAGAAGAAAAGGATCTGACATGTTCAGTCTGGGGAAGTGAAGCAGCTTCTTCTGTTCATCAGGCAAGTACCATGGTCTGAGGGCAGCAGGCCTTCTGCTGCCCTCCTTCTGCTCCCAGGAGGGCAGACAGCCTTCCCAACCCTGCTCCATGTCTGTCCTGGCACCTTCTTTTGTGCAGTGAGGTTGTAAAACAGATTGCTGAAATGATCTGAAGAAAAATCTATGCAAAATAATGCTCTGCTGCAAGTGATGGCCAACAGCTTTCCAGCTGCTGGGTGGGTTTAGACCACATGATTTCTGTAGGAAAGCAGTCAAAGGGATTTTCAGTGCTGTGGCTGAGCAAAGGAAGATTAAAATAAAATAAAATAAAATAAAATAAAATAAAATAAAATAAAATAAAATAAAATAAAATAAAATAAAATAAAATAAAATAAAATAAAATAAAATAAAATAAAATAAAATAAAAGTGACAGTCATTTCCTCCAGCAGCAGAATGTCCCCAAAATGGCCAGAGAGAGATGTCTAAAAGTCAGTCCTGCTGTGTTGAGGGCTGGGGTGAGGAATTCTGCATCCCCAGCTGGTGGCAGAACACCAGTTACAATCTGCAAAAGCTTCTGTATTGAACACATGAAAGCCGCAAGTATTGAACAAAAATTGTCACTCACATATAGTAGATTGATTTTTAAGGAAAATTACTCTTTCAAGTTTTATGCTTTTAACAAACTTTTCTCGAAGTACCAATCCCTATTCAAACTTAAGAGTCATGAAGATTTCAGCTTGAATAGCATAACCTTCCAAAATATTTTGCAAATATTTCATGGTATGTCTGCTTGTACCAGTGGAATTCTTTAACAGAAAAATCAGATTGGTACCAACATCCAGAAACTAATTAGGAGGAAAAAGTATATTTCAAACTTCAAATTGTGGGATCTGGCGGCCGACTTTAGCAAATAATCCTTTTTAAATTCCCAGTGCATTACAAATTGAATGAACACTTGATTTTCAACCCCCACCCCCTTCTGCAATGTTAAAAATGTGACTGGAAAATAATATATCATCAAACTGAAACCTTGCTTTACAAATACAAGTTGTAATCTAAGGCAATAGTTTCAAACAGTCAAGTGAAGGATCCTGAAACTCGGGGCTGGAATGCCCTCTTTGAGTGGGGAGGCGCTCTGAACTAATGCATTGTCTGCATGTTGATGTTTTGTAGCATCTCATTCCATCTAATCGGGCAGAGATTATTTCACATCTGCATTAATTTGCTAAGCAAAGTCATTAGGCTCCTTCAAGTCATTTGCATCTCACTTAAATCCTTCAGTGTAACATAGACAGTTCCGTAGTCCCATATAATATGAACCAGCTGAATGGATTCCAATTTATCAAGAAACAATAAATTGCAAAATACGAAGCTGAAATGGCAGTAACAAATCCAGTGATCATTGTTCCATACGTTTTAGATTTTTATTTAAGACCTCCTGGGAGATCAATGCTGTATAACCCATTTCTCGGGATTTCAGTCTGCTATATGAACTCTTTGCAACTGTTTTCACTAATGTATTATGACTTGTTTACGATGCTGAAAAATAAATGATGAAATCAGCATGGTCACAGCGGAATGGGAAATTGTGTGAAAATCATCAGGAAAAGGTATGATTTTTTTCCTGTCTCTGTATGCATATACTGAAGGATTATAATTAGCCTATTCCACAGGCCTCCCATTTACATCCCTCACACATTGTGTTTGCACCTAGATGTACCCTCTTTGTGAAAAATACGTCTCTAATATTTACTGACTCCTTAATGAAAATCACAGAACTCAGGCCCAAGATTTAACTTTAAATTTAGAAGTTCAGCAAAGATCTGTCAGCAGAACTTTAAATCTGCGGATTTCTTCACAGATTATGTGGCTGCCAGGCAAACAATACCCTTCTTGATGGCAGCCAATGTAACAGCTGATTTTGATCTCTCCTGCATCCCTGCCTGTTCCTGCCAATGCATGCCACTTTCAAGAACCAGGAGAATGAATCCCTCCAGGAGAGATTTCCTGCTCATCTGCTACAGAGGAGATGGCTCAAACAGGTTACTTTGGGGAAGTCACATACCAAGTACCCGCTGGGCAGGAGATTTGTGATTACACCTCCTCTACTTTCCCACTTGCTCCTCTAGCACTTCCAGGGAATAAGCCAACCCTCACCAGGAAGGCACTGGAAAGAGCAAGGAAAAGATAAAGTCAGTTGTTCTCCTTTCTGTGGCAGCAGCTTCTGATAACAAGGCTTGGAAAGTATTTGTGGCTAAAGAGATCAGGGAGGGCAGCCATAAGGACCACCACTGGCAAAATTTCATAGCCCTTCTTTCTGATTCATCCTGAAGCCAGGCTTCCTCGCCCTGTGTCTCGTTCCTATGTCTTCATATCCCTGTGCAATCCTCAGTGTTTCTGGCACCTCAGTAGCACTTCTTTCACTCTGACAGCAAAGGGAATCATGTCCCTAGGGAGGCTGCTGTATGCAAGCTGTTTTCAACATTATATCATGGATTTCCCAAAAGGCTTATGCTATCAGTACAATTACTCCCATTTTACGGAGGACATAACTGCAGCTGAGAGCTTACCAGTTTTCTCAGAGATTTCTCATGTGAATTATATTTTTAGCTCAGGAATACATTTAAGTATATACTTAAGTCCCTTTACACTTTTCTCTAGGACTACACTATTAAAGACTTATTTTAAAGCCCATTTTAAATCCAGTTGATTAAAGTCCATGCCTATATAGCTTTTTGAGTAAGAAAACTTCACCAAATTGGAGTCTCATGTATAAAATGGATGACTAAAAATAAAATGCTGTTCACTGTAAGCACCCAACAGAGCAAAGAGATATATCGAGGGCTTTTATGCTCGGTGTCAGGCATGATGAGATTCATTTTGGGTCTGTCCTCTGAGCAGAGAAAGTACCAGCAGTCTGAAACTGTTACACATAAAATAAGGGAAATAAACACAACTGTTTCATGTGATAATGAGAATGCAATGTATTTTCTGTTGCCTTCCTTTCCTATCCCTATTTGTTTTCCACAAAGCATTAAAGAATAATAAAACCATTTGTCTAATAATGGAAAGTTTCATTTCTCATTGTTTGCAGTGCCTTAGCATATCCTGCATAATTCCTACAAGGCAGTGAGTCTTGCAATCAATATGATCCTATAACTGTCCTTCTGCGACAAGGTGCTTTAAAAGATTATTTTCTACCACCATTTCCCATGAAACTTAGCTGCTCCCTTTTTCTTCCCTCCCTGCAGAATGATTTTCAGGATGCAGCCAGAATGAGTTATTTGTAAAGCCATCACTCCATTTCATGCACACTGATATACAGATCTCTCAAAGCAAAATATTGTACAGTGCATTGAAATAAAAGCCAAAATAATGAGACGAGTTAAATTGTGGGACAAGTTGCTGTTGTTAAAAAGAAACCATTAAATCCTATCTGTTTTCTGTCACAGGACAATATCTACCTTAGCAGTATTATAATTCAAAGAAGTATTGAATTATAGGAGTTAGTTTCAAGTTCTGATTCTTAATGTAGTTATCTGTACTAAAGGACAGTGTTGCTTCAACCTAGTGGAGAGAGATTAGTTTTTTGAGCCTTTGCCCGACATTGAGATCGTCTTGCTCGCAGCATTTCATCACAGGCATATGCACACCCAGATGTGCACACACATATTGCCTAACTCAAACTGCAACAGAAATGCCCTGTCTGCTGATGAAGCCTGACCTGTAGAGGCTGAAAGCTTGCAACTGTTTAATGGCATGCAGTCATGCACATTAATTTGAAGAAATTGTGGACTTGGCTACAGGGGGAGCTGCAAGGAGCATACCGGTCACAAACTGAGATTTGGTGAAGCCATTAGGATTAATAGAGGCTTAAAGACAAGGCTGCCTGCAGTGCCCAAAGGTGAGGAGACCCTCTGCTTCATGGCCCAACTAAGTCAGAGCATTTCCAGCAGCACAGTCTCTGCTGCCATCTGGACTTGGTGTTGATGCAACCTGGCCCTACCAAAGGCCCAGCACCATTTTCTGCAGCTTGGGGTTATTTTTTCTATATGCTTATGCAGAAAAGACTAACAGCACTCACTGTACCTGAGCCAGCTCTGGCTGGGCTGTCTCAAGAACAAGAAACAGCCTACATGAACTCTATGTTTTTCCTCTTCTGCCTTGCTGGGAGGAAAGTATGTGGTATTGATATAGGCTTCCCATCTAAGCAATGATTTACTTTCTCCTTGCTTAGCATATCGATTTAGACAGGATCAAAGTACAAGCTGACACGGCTGAAAACTAATGAACTTATAATTTGATACAGGATACCATACTAGTATTGTACATCATTAATAAATATGACAAGAATCAGACAACTCTGCTTGTTGATCATTCATACTACATAGGAAATTGACTGAGAATATAATTAAAAAAAAATTTGTATTTGCTCAGAATCTGCAGTACTTTTTCCTGTTTTTCTTTGCAGAAGTTGTCCAAATCTTTAAAAACATAGCAGAAAAGTTGCTTTGATTTTTTAAAATGTCAGCTATTCCTAAGAGGCCTCTTTCTAGATTCTGAAAAGCATTGACAGGATTTCTCATTTGCAACTCACAGAAAGTTTCGCGAATATTCTTTTTTGTCTGATTTTAAGTCAATAAATATGAGACTATCTGCAGAGGAGATTGGATGAAAAACAAATCGACTGAAAAGTCATCAAGTAAATAGCTTCTTTTAAAACATCTACTGAATTAGAACAAAATTTTTGTTCATCTGCACATCCCTTCAACAATAAAAATATTTTGCAGAGGGAAGCCTAAAAAGTGTATTTCTCACCTCCAACTCTAGGTAAGAGTGGCTTAGAGATATATTAGCTGTTGGTAGAAGGCCATCCTAGCAAACCTCTGAGTTTTCTGGTGAAAACGGACAGTAAATTAAAACCTATGGAAAATATGTTGTCAAAGCAGAGCCCAAAGGGGTAACCAGGATGCTGGGCCTCTGAGATTGCTCTTTGGTGCCAGCAGCCTTCTACCTTTGTGTTGCCATCCCACCGTGGCGGTCACTCATGGGCTGATGTCCGGAGGAATCTCTCGCTTTTCGTTAAGCCTCCTGCCCCTCTGCCATGCTGCTGAGTCCTGTGCCAGACTGGGCAATTCCTGTGCCCAACTGTTTTTCCTTGGACTGCCTGCAGCACCTGGAACTTTGTAGTGCATCTCTCCCGGCTGACTTGGTGTGATCAAAAGAGCCACGGTCTGACACGCTGGGCAGTTTCAGTGCAGACATGGGGATGTCTTTTATATTGAAAATGAAATTCGGGGATTTCGATGACCATGTCTTTGTCATTAAATTAACAAATATCAGCAAGGGGAAAACAACTTGGAGAAATGATAGGGGTTTTAAAAGCTAGTATCACACATAATATTTTTTTAAAAGGTTTTGGCTTAGGTAGATAAATTAATCTCTAAGTGCAAACATCATGGAAAGGACTGCATGCTTGATAATTTCAGGCCATGACCAATAATAATTGTGAATAATGCTTGTCTCATAATAATAAGCCTAATAATACTAGAGGATAACAATGCCATATTAGCTGAAAAAAGAGGAAGGAAGAAAAGTTTGGTCTGCTTTGATATTAAGGATGCAGTCTTTGACTTTGTTAAGATAAAGTTGAAGATGGAATGAATTATTCATATAAATGTTGCCATAGTAACAAGCCAGTAAATAAAATAATGAAAGCAGTTTCTTGGTTTTAAGGGGGAAACTACAAATTGAAGCCTCTGAAATTTCAACCATTTATACACTCTGAGGCTACTCTTACTTATGCCTACAGCTACAACATCGGTTCTCCATGATCCTGAATCCCCACCATACGATGATTTTTAGCATTCAGAGGAGTGCAGGAGCATTACCTCAGTGAGTCCCATGCTGCATGAGATGGGTATTTCAGCGTCACCCAGAACTTAGTTCTGCAACGAGTGGAGAACTATTCTTTTCTATTTCTAAAAATCTAGATACCATCATTCAAAATGCTTTATTAAAAGGAAACTTAGGCCAAGAAAAAAAGACTGCCAGATCAGGAAATTTCAGCCCAAAAATGATAGTGAGAAGATTTTCAAATAACATATTTTTGTGGAAATGGATGCAGATACAGAACCTTGTATGTTCAAGGCATTTAAATCAATTAGGGAAAACCAACAAAAGGAATAGGGTAGGGGTTTTGCGTTACCTTCTAAAAATCAGAGCCCTGTGCTTAAAACATGTCCCACATGTGCCTGAGGAAAATTCAGCACCTAAAACTGTCCAGCTGGCATGGTGAGACAGGGTTGCCTCACTAAAGGCAGCAGACAAGAAGGGAGTAGCCCAAGGCTGCCAGCATGGGGGATTATAAGATGTCAAAAGGGTCATTGCTGGGACAAGGGTGCCTCTCCCAGGCACCTAGCCAGGAAATACTCTGGGTGAGGTAGCAGGCAATGCCTGACTTTGTCTGCTGGTTAGGGACACACATCATGGGGAAATGAATCACTGACTTGCCAGATCAACTTGCTCAGGACACTTATCCGGGAATGGGGAATCCAATACTCCAGGGAGCACAGGTATAAATCAGAGCATTGGTAAGCTCCCTGGTGGTCTCAGATGTTCCCGATGGCTTTCAGAGCCCTCTCTGACCCTCTTTGTGAGGGAATGAATGTGCACACAACTGCTCATCACAGCTGTGGGTGCCTACACACATAAATAAACATTTTCTGTTCTATATTCAGTGCTTAAAATGAGGTGCATCTGGAGAGGATCAATACAGGTGGCAAGCAGCTTGCCAAAGGGAATGGTCTCCAGTGCAGAGGGACAACCCATAGAGTGAGACTTGTTCTCCTCCAAGCTGTTGTCTTAATCATTGTTGTTTTGGCTTGTTTTGCAAGTCCTTTTATATTCAGCTTTTTCTCATGTCATTAAAAATCAGCTCAGCATCAGTATTTGGCTTTGTAAACGAACCTGAGGCTAGGCTAGGAGCAACACCAGTTTGTACCATTGGAGAACCTGGTCTATATTTTTTCATATTCTCTCCTTTTTTTCAGCCCTAACTTTTTTTCTGTGAGTATTTCTTTATTTTAAGCAACTGTATGTAGTATCAGAGAAGACAGAGTGCAATGTCATATCTTTGTATCACATTGCTTAATGTCCCAGGTGTAATCAATTGAGACAATCTCTACCAGTGGAGAGTTTAAATAAGGGTCAGATTCATGCCAGGAAAAATGTAAATACTTCTGCTTTCTGAAATGTTTTTAAAAGTATGTGTAATTTGGCCAAAAAACTTGTTATGGATAGACGCTTTCAAACAGAATCAGAATATCCTCTGTGTCTGATGTTTTTTGCTTCATTATCATGTAAGCTGGGCTTTATAGGCTACCTTACATCAGATAATTTCAAAGTAACATCTGTTGGTTTCAAGGTTAAGCTTCTGTTACAATAAAGTATTGCTAAAATGTTAGCTCTCTGTAGAAATACCTTGGCCAAGATCCATTTTATGCAGAAATTATTGTCTCATAATACTTCATTGAAACTAGAAGAACATATAAGCTAAATTATAAGGATATTTGTTTGTAGCAATCACTTTTGTTTACAATAGCTTCAGCTTGAGAGTTCTGGAAGACCCTGGCTTTACACTGTCTTTGGTGATGTGTTCATTAAACACATGAAACATGTTCATCCTCACATTCATACTTCCCAATCAAAATGCCAATAGATCCCTCCACTGCTGCAAATGCAAAGGATAGGCAGGGCTGGATGCAGGGGGGCCACAGCCATTGCATGTGGGAGATCCCCATCACTGTGCCACCCTGAAAATGGTGTTGGTGGATTATCATGGACCCATTCCAGGGACAAAACCTCAGCTGGGGCATGACAGACTCAGCGGGCAAGTAAACAAAAGCAGTTTTGTTGCATTTATGGTGGTTATTTCCTTTCTGCTAAATTTAATAAACTAGAGATTGGGCAGACTCCTGGCACTTTTTCTTGTTACCTTGCTTTTTACACATAAAACTGCCATTTATTGAACCTAAGCTGTTTATTAGGTCAGCTTACTACTGATGCAAGTAGTGATGCTTGTGAACTAGGCGGCTACATAGGCATTTTCAGTTCTACATTTGGGTTTTGGTCGATAGACTGAACCCCAGCCTCTGAGTGGGGCAGATTGATGTTTGTACTAAACAGCTCCAGCAGGATCACAGGTCTCAAAAACTCTCCTTAGTAAACAGAAGTTTCATTAAAGGTTAGAAATATAAATTGGTGAAGTGACAGATTCTACGATATGAAGGAAGCTCAATTATAAGTGGATAACATAATATAACAAGTGCAGATGAAATCCTATTAAGGTCTGAAAATCCAATATCTCATCTTCCTGACTTTTAATTGATCTTTACACATATTGTCATTGCAGTCAAATATTTGAAATGATTCCTGTACACATAAACAAATGTAAGCACATTAACTCTGTTAATAATTTTAACAAGTAATTTGTATTTCCCATTAGAGTATCTTACAATTTGCTTTACTATAATTAAAGATATCATCAGTGATAAGCTTTAATGTGTTATTTAAACTCTGCTTGTTTATAAGATTTGCTTTTATCATTAACTGCAGGTTGATAAGATCCACATCTTAATGAAGATACTCTCATTAAGAAATTAGATTTTATGTCTAAAGCAAATAGGATGTTCAGGTAGAGAAGGACTGCTGATTTTTTCATAAATCCTAAATATAGACCTTTCTTCCTGAGGCAGATGTGTGGTAAGTCAAGCAAGTTCATTATACCATGGCTTTTAGTCTGTTTTAGCAGAGAAGCAACACCTCTGGCAAACAGTACATCCTTCACTTGACATAAAATTACACGTCTGTGGTGTCAGAGTACTGATGGGCAAAAGAAATTCTGCACATGAAGAGAGTTATGGGCACTTGTGCTGGAGCAAGGTCAGACCACTTTGCTTTGGAGTGGTATGAAAAGCCCTAAAGAATGGAAGTGCTTTCGCCTGTGCTTCCCAAAGCCCAGACAGCAGAGGCTTCCAGGGACCAACCTAGAGAAAAAAAAAGGTATACATGCGATATAGGACACTGATTAAATCCTTTGTAAATATTTTGCTTCTTATGTACTTCCAAATCAGGTACAAAGCACCCCTCCTTTATTCTTGGCTAACACAATGGGAATAAACAGACTATTTGCCTCTGCCCCTGCTCTGTCTCGTGTAATCCTCAATGTCTCTCTTAACAGCAGTTCTGTGAAACTGCAGTTCAGAGACAATTTCTTTTATGTTGTTTGCCAAGAAGAGAAAGAAAAGTAATACGTATGTTTCCAGCTTGAGGTTTGAATTATTTGCTTGTGGTAAAAATGTGACTTTTGGGAGATTTTCTTTAGATATACCCAACACTACCACTTTGTAAACAAAAACAACTTTTGTCACCAGCTATGACTAATCCATTGCTTTAGTTTAGTAAGTAGAATATATGTTCTATTCATAATCAAACAGCTGAAATTATCCTGCAAGGCTGAAAAACAGACAGGTGGTTTAGCTTTTTTTTTTTGTTCCTAAGGTTATAAGACTTAGATAGAGGTAAATAAATGTCCTCATGAATAAATTGTCAGAGTAGGTGGAGGTGAAAGTAATTTTCCTTATTTTATTTTTCACTTGTGGTTAGTTAAGAGGGCTTTTTTTGTCCTCGGTTTTATTTTAAGGAATCAAGCACTTATTCCCTCAGAACTTACTGCTTTACTGTTCTTATTTTATGTAGATAGGAGATTATTTGGACCTTAATTAGAATTAGAATCACTTCTTCCCATGAAAAGATATTAAATATTTTGCTAGCAAGAGCTAGCATTTAGTAAAAACTTTCTTTTGCTATTATTTTCATGGAACTTTCAAGATTCCTCAAAGAGATGAAAAGAGACTACAAAGACATAACTGGTGAGTAATAGACTGATGCTCTTCCATTCCACACAGCAGTCAAAACAGTAAAATCATCTATATCCTCCTTCTCCAAGATCTCAACTATTCTTCCTCTGTAACATTTTCTGAATTGTCGAGAGCAGAATGGATTCAACTATAACATTCACTGAGAACTGTTTAACTATTTATGCTACCATAATGTTGTATTGATTTTATGTAAACTTTTAACCAACACACATTTCATTGCTTAAAGAAGACTTTTGGGAGTTCCTAATAAATTGGCTTTCTGATCTTTAATGGAGCATTAGTAATTATTGGATACAATGTGATTTAAGTCATTTAGAAACCACATATCAGTAGCTTGATACAGTACATTTCTGTTTCACTAACAAGTTGTGTTAGAAGCAATTTATATGACACTAATACTAGGATAAACACTGGCAAAAATTTATCTTGATTGTGAAATTCTGTGTGATCTTCATGATACCTCATATACTAGATATTCTACTTTCATCACTAAAAAATAAGTTAGTGATTTACTCATTTCTACAGGAAAAACAAATAGCAGAAGTAGAACAACAGAAGGCTTAGGGATTAACAAAATTAAACAAAATCTTAGCAAAGGGAAAATAACCAGGTCCAGAATAGGTAAGAAAATGAATGAATTAAAACAGACTCCTGCTTGCAGCAGCCAAATTATAACAATTTGCTCACAGAAAGATGAAAACAGAGAGAGAGCTGAATATTCTTATGGCAGAATTTCTGGTGATGATCAGATCTTAGACTTTTCCTTCATTTGTTGGTTAACAGCCAAGAAACCCGAGAACACACACCACTGGCTAACAAGGATCTTTGGGTGACCAGAAGTTGCTGTCATGCAGCAATTGGACAAAATTCGTTGTAGTGGGACATATGACAAGTCTTCTGTGTCTTATCCACTTTTCAGATTTGATAGCACCTCTGATACTTGCTTTAGATACAAAGTGCTTCAGAAATTTTTTCCATAGTCCTCCTGTTGGTTGTCTGGCACAGCTCATTTAAGTGGGCTGACTGTGCAGTGAATTGAGGATGTGCTGAGAAGAGAATTCACTTCTCTGTATTGCTATTGCATTTTCTTTTGCTGCCGACAATCCCTGTAGTTCCAGCAGTCGGTACCTAAGGCAAGGACCTTTTATTAGGCACCCTATAGCCATGGCCAAAGGCCCCATCCCATTGGAACTGCACGCAGGCCTAAGAGAAAGCTTCCTACCCCTTGTCCTCAGCACACTAAGGATGCTATAGCCGTCAGTTCTTGCCTCTGTCCCTCTCACAGCCCACTACATCCACAGCCTGCTCACAGTGCTCACTGCTCCGGTTCTTTCTTGCTCCTTTCTTCCCTGCTCATCCCCACATGGCCCTGAAGCCCTCACCTATGTCCCACCCAGATGCCAATCCCCCATGTCTCCGCCTCCCACTCCTTCCTTTTGTGCATCCAGTTCCCACCTATACGTATTTCTCCATACAGTATCTGAATCACCTCTTCAGTCTCCTTTCCCCATTAGCTGCTTCCACTTTGGCAGTTACTGATAGTCAATTCTCTTTCATATTTCCACTCTATCCACAGCAAACACTGCCCAGGTCTGCAATAAATTTCAGCTAACCCATTTCTTGTTCTTTCCATCAATCTACCCTGATGCCTTTTATCAGTTTTGTCCCTAGGGAATTACTTGCCCTTTACTTGCCCCCTATAAAACTGTTGAAGTAACTCTATTCCTATCATGTCTACCCATCTGTCTTCAGCATTTATGGTCCTCAGGTCATTACAGAGTATAGGTACTGCTACCTTTCCTGAGATCACCAATTACCGTTGGAGCTACTTCCTTAAACTCAATCCATTAATTAGATATTCTTCCTAGTAGCCTCATCCCTTTCTTACTAGCTCATATATACATTTCAATACCTTTGCCAGTCTATGAACAAAGTAAAAAAGCCCACAGGACTTGTATTTGTAGGTACTTACTGCCAGGCAGAGCAGAAAAAGCTTCTGTGATTAACAATGCTCCCCTCCACCCTTGCAGATTGCCAGATACCCTGGCCTGGTGCACGGCCCAGAAAAGTTCATCTTGACTTGAATGGTCAATGAATAGGGTCTACTGCCTTATTTCTTCATTTGTAAGAGCAGGTAAGAGCAGATAAGAGCAACATGACTAAGCAAACATTTTTAAGATTTAGGAGAGGGTTTTTTTATCTGCTCATTTCATGGCGTACCATGACCCATGGAGGTCATGGGTGTGACTCTAGAAAGCAGAAAGCCCACAAATATTCTGTGCGGTGCTCACTGGTGGAAAGAAATGCAAATGTTCTCAGCCAGCAAGCAGCCAGCTTACCTCATCCATTACTTCAGTCGATGTAGTCTCATGTGTACTGGAACCTTCTTAGGTAGAACTAAAATGAGACAGTGATTGATTATGGAAGGAACTGTTATGTATCTTAAACATTATCTCCATTTCCACAACCCTAATCACAAAGTTCCAAATGCATTCAAGTGACAAACCAATTTAAAAACAATTTGACTCCCAAGACAATCACAACAGGGAAACACTTTAAACTGAGCAGGTATTACAATGCAATTAGCACAATTAACCCTTTGTCACAGCAGCAAATCAAGAGTTTTCACCTCTCACTGTTTCTTTAAAACGTCTGCAATTGGAAAAGTGACTTCCAGCAGGGAGGAGTTAACACCACAGCAATCTCTCCCTTACAGATTTTTAACAGTCACCAGGTGGCAAAATCTATTTATACACCATATGTTTGTAATAGGATCTCAATTTGTAAAATACAACATTAAATTTCTCGAATGAATATACTGAACAGAATAGCATGGCAACTGAAGCTGCAATAACATGATGAAACGTATTAAAATTGGTGTTAATATAATAATCAGCTGTGTTTTGTTCCATATGGCAATTTATGTTAACAGTTAAGCTAAACCCCATCTGCTTCTTCAAAAGCTGAATTTAATAAAGGAAGAAAGGTCACGATCATGAACTTCTGCCTTCAAGTCACACCGTGTGTATTTAATAATGAATGTATAGCTCAGTGGTTCTCTATATGATGCGTTTCAAGGAAAAAGGCAAGGGCTTTTCCTGCATATTAAAAGTAGGTGTTTCGCAGAGAAACTCAGTCCCTGTTTTCTAACTCATTAAAAGAGCCTTGTGGAAGTGCACAGATGGCAGCACAATGGTCAGCGGCAGTGCAAAGAGCAGACCCAAATTTTCCCCGCACTGAAGACCCTGTTGTCTCAAGGTATACTTGATTCTGCTGCTATGACAAGACAAATGGTGTGTTGCACACATCTAACAGGTGTGCTGTGCTGCCATTCTGACTGTACTGAAATGCGCTGACAGTACAGCAATGGAGAACATTTGTCTTTATAACAACTGACAAGATGCATGATTACAACTGTAAGGGTATCAGGGATAAAAAAAAAGGCAGGGCCTCTCTATGAGCTTAGTTATTAGCCACATGCTGAAATGCTGACCAAATCTAGGAGAACAGGAATTATGTGTAAAATTGCCTTCAGAGAATATTATCTTCCACCCTGCTTCCAATAAACAAATCAAACAGATCTCACCTGCACTAGATTTTTTTTTTTTTTTNTTTCTATCAGTTTGAACTTAGCCAAGTTCAAACTATTAATGTCCATCTGAAATTCATCACATCTGTGGCTTTAGTTTTTCAACCCTTAAAAAAATCTATTACTATGATGGATTTTTTTCAGCAAGAATATCTCAGAAGAGTTGCTAGCTGTGAATTTGCCCACTGTGGGCAAAATATATATGTATACTGTATTTATTTTTGAAGACAAACCTCTCCTGGGATACCTTTGAAGGAAATATAATTATCAAGTCTCCTGTTCAATCAGAGGATCTTCATCTGGACACCTACCTTACACCTTTTCTATCTTTTATCTTTTACTGCACTGAGATATGTAAAGAAAAGGTCTAGGTTGTCAATTTGCCACATCCCTGAGAAACAGCCTATCAAACACTTCTTGTGTCAGCCTGTTAAATAGTACAGAATTCCTGAATTGCCCTTCCTAAAGTGTGTGCATTCTCAACTTGCTGCATGGAAGTTAACCTGGAGTGTAATTTCTATGAAACCATAGGTTTGTAAATATAATCCTGCCATTAATGAACAGATGTGTTGTCCTCTGCAACACACAGCAAATTCACGACGTAAACAGCTCTAGGTTTCCCATGTGGAGCCAGAAGTTGACGTACAGCAGAGTAAGAGTTTATATAACCTGGGATACCCCTTCAGAGAACAGAAATAAAGAGGATTAGAAACATAGTTTACTCCTACCAACCATAATTTAAGATTTATGAATTGCCTCCCAGGGCGCAATAAAGGCAAATGTGGATTTTCCTCTCCTATGAAAGTGTGGTTTTAGTTAAAGCTTTTCCACCCATGAGGAAATTGCAAGTACGATGCCACTAACTAGAGTACAAAGAGGAGATCCTCCTGTTCCTCCAAGGATGTGGAGTATGAAAACATCAAAAGTCTCTTGCAAGATCTCCCCCAAAACTCCCACCAAGTGAGTGCATGTCCTCCCTGGTGAAGACAGTCACTGTGAACCAGTTCAGCTGCCCTGAATTTATACAGCAGCAAACTGGACACAAGAGTACCAGCAGCTGCTGTTCAAGATACAGAATGATGTGACATAACATGGATATTATTTTCAAGGCATTTTTCCCCAGAAGATGCTAGAAAAAGGGATAACTGAAAAAGAATCTTTTGTCTTTGAAAAAGCTCTAAGTCCCAGCACCACTCTGAGCCACACTCAGGAATTTGCTTGCTCCCTACAAGCTTTTTATTTCTATTGCCTGTCCTCTCTACAAGCTTCTTGATCAGATATTTTGTCCTTTTATCTGCCTGAAAAAGCTATCAGTAAATTGTTTAACCAGGCAAAAGTGCAACTAATAAATAAAAATCAATTTAGAAAGTAGGTCTTTAGACAAGTGGAAAAGAGTCCTTTCTATCACAGACAGGCATTACCTCAGGAGAGCTGCTGTGACCTCTTTCCATATTCAGTCCTGCACTTCTCTGTTTTATTTATGATAAAGTAAAACAAAAATGAATTTAGAAGGAAATTATATCACTTCTATGCCATTAAAATTGAGATATAAACCACAGAAGCCAAGATATGCAAAGACACGACTGTCATTTTTCCTGACACCATGCAGTCTGACATAGTGTCAGACCTAACTTTGAATTTCCTGGCTTTGGTGGATTCTTGTTCTAACCCCAAGATATCATTTAAATGCAGTTTGTCATTTCTGAATATAACTGTAACTCTTATATTATCAATAATAATAGGGTACCTTCTGCTCCTCAGGGGAAAACTCTCAAACAAATGGCTTGTGAATCAATAAATATGTTGTGCGCTGCAGCAGAATTTATTTATTCATGAGATGCTTATCTCTCTGTAAATTCCTTAGGAAAAATCCTTAATCCCACCATACTGAATTGACTATTTATCAGTTTTAAATTGGACCTTATTAATTTTGTTCCATGCTGGAAAACGTCTCTCACAATCTATCTTCGGACAGAATTGAATTTCTTTCTGTCTCCCTTTTCTCTCTCAGGGACAAAACCCAGTTGTTAAGAATGGGAAATAACAGATGGCAACAATCTCCCATATACAGATCTGCTCCGTCTGAGTGTCCTGTAAACTCTCTTTGCAAAGTATTTGAGAAGCCTGTATGCCACGGCATAAGCACAGTCACATTTGGTTTCTCACTTATCGGTGACAGGCTGAGCTGCTTCATCCTTTGTTTTATTCCTGGCTCATTGGCAGCTGCTGTAAGTAGAGATCAGCTCCATCACAACCAAGCACAATTATATTTATTGGGTAGAGACGTACTTACAGATCCATAAGCATAACATTGAGTTCAATGTTAAGATTGTGATGTAGGTTTTACCTACTAACTGTGGCAGGAGATGTCTTCTCAAGACCTAGGAGCTAAGAAAACAATGTTCTGCTGTGTGTTCATTTGAATAATCTCGCCACTCATTAAACACAGCTGCAAGGCAAGGAATGACAGGGTTCAACAGCAGACCAGGGGAATATATTAGTAAAAAACCTATTGTCAGTGCCTTTGGGTATGTTTCCCCGATATTCCTCAATGTAATGCCATTAATTACAATGGGAACAATTTTGTCATTTGCGAACACTTGAAAAGGTTAGCAGAATATTCTGTGCTGATAACTTAAGTAGTCTATTTTTAGAAACACTCTCGCTAGAGAATTTCAAAATATTGTATATTTTGATTAAAGACCAAAAGAGGAATTTGGTTTGGGTGTTCATGGACTATTTCACATTATGTGATCAGTGATCAGCAGGTCCTAGACAGTGTTCTTTTCTAAAAAATGGTTCTCAATGTGATTTAAAATATATTGCCCAATTCTAATATCTTGTAGAGGCTGCAGAGTGGAGGAAAAAAGACAGCATTCAGAGATTCACACAAGGTTATGTTTTGCTTGTGTTTTTACATATTATTATCATCCAGCTACTTTTCTGGCCAAATGGCATCTACTGGCTCATCAAAAATGCACCATTCTCAGCCTTTTTGGCAAATGTTCCCTGATACACCTGTCAGGACAGGCAGAGAGCACAGCAAAGGGGCAGTCTCTCTTGATTCACTTCCTGGGATCAGAGGGTGCCAAAACGCTTCGGGGCTATCAAAGTGTTGACGTCTCCAGTGCAATTTTCATCTTTGCTAAATAAAATAAACTTTCCAATATGGCTCAGGAGATTGGAGTAGTGTCTTTTTTCTTCTCTGCAAATAAGAACCGCTGCCATCCTTTAATATTTATCAACCGGAATCCAGAGGGAAATATTCAACTGCTCATTTTCCAGAATTCGTGTTTTTTCTCGCCCAAAAAAAAAAAAAGCTCCTGGATTCTACGAGGCAAAGAAATTCAAATGCATTTGATTTGGGAGAAGGGGGATGTTACAAGTGCTTGGAGGCCTTTGTGGCAAGTGGCCATATTTCAGATCTGCCACTGTAATCAGAAGCAGAGTGACTGGAAGGTGTTTTCCATGAAATACCTCTCTGGAGCTAAATCCAGGGACTGGGGCATTGTTTATGAAAACACTGTCATTTTTAAAGGAAATGTACTTGTTTACACATAATAAAAAATTTAATAGGCTCTCCTCCTTTGGGGACAAGTGCGGACGACTAGAGCTAAAGAAAGCTGTTTTATGGATCCTTCAAGTGAAAAGGAGCACTGAAAAGTAAAAGACTGTAAGTGCTGCTTATGGAGTGTTTCACTTTTAACTTTTGTAAAACCTCTGAAGGAAATGCTTCGTATGGAAGAGATACAAGAGCTCACAGTTAGACCTTGGCTTACACAGCACTTAGGCACCCACTTACCTTTCTGCCTGGGAGTAGCAATGCAGACTCTCAAAGGATGTGCTTACAGCTGAGCATAGTCTTCAGCCTGGATGGAGAAGAGGCACTGGAACAGTGGCAGTGTGCCATGCTGTACCTTGCTGTGTCTTCTGTGCCCCTGACCCCCTCCTTTTCTAGGCCAGAGAGCAAAGGACCTCTCCAGGCAGCAGGGATTATTCTGCAGGAGAGATCAGTGGGCACACAAATAAAGTTTTATTATACTCGCTGCTGCTTTAAGACTTGTTTTGGTCCTGCAGATGTTTTGCTTAACCCTGCAAAAGTCATTCGCAGGCAAATTAACAGGAGAAAGTCCTTTGTTAACAGCAAGCCAACACCAGCTGCTTTTAGACTTTCTGTGTGGGAACAAATGTCACAAAAAAGAAGGAAAAAAATGCTCTTATTTTTATTTCATAGGGAATTAAAAGCACTAAAAGCCATGGGCCTATCTCACTGCACAGTTTAATTAGACTATTTTTCAGTGGTTTGTTTAGTTCTCTTATTCATATTTAATGTGGCTGCAAACAGCAAGCAAGGAGTTTGGTTCACCAGCGTAATGATGCATTATGCTAGCCACTAAACTCCTGAGACTTTGTGATCCTAGCATTTATGGTCAGGTCAGCTCCTATTATTCAGTTTCTGGAGTCACATGTGAAGAATATTAGCATTTGTTCTTCCAGCAAGGGGAGGGAGAGCGCATGAGCAGCACGCCGGTGGATGCTGTTGCTAGGCAGGAGCCAGAACCTGCGGTAGGGTCACGCTCGCCCCCCTGCACCAGGGTATCCAGTGTCATCACAAATTTCTGGACATGGACTGAAGAAAGCAGAACCATATTCTCTGGAAGGACAGAGGAAAAAGAGTGGATGGAAGAAATATGGTGTTAAGAGTAAATCTTTGCCATTACTTGGCACATGGGTCAGTGCTCATCCTTGGCTTTTGGCGTGGCTTGTTCTGCTGAGAGGACAAACAGCACAAAAGCACAGACAGAGCTGCTTGTGCCAACTGCCCTGAACTGCTAGTGACCCCCTTCAGCCACTTGGAGAAAGTATTGCAATTTAAACATGCACCCAAATGTTCAGGTTTCCAATAAAAGAGGACTGCAGGTGGTGAGATTTGGAAATCTTTGCCCTTGTCACCCCACATCCCTCTTAAACATGGCTGCTGCCCTGGAGTTTTTCCGAGCCCTGAGAGCTCTTCAGACACCATGCTCTAGGGTAATAATTTTGCTATCTGAGCCTGAGAAAGCAGAGTTGCCTGGGGCATCTGCCAATAACACAGGAACATGACAAGCAGAATTTACGTTTTCGTTTTCCAGGCCTTTCTTTTTAGTGGCTTTTTTTTTAAGTCAAGTTTGTGAATCTAGTGCTAGTACTGATGAACATAACTTTCTCAAGTTGGTTATATACTGCAATTTTTAGAGTACATTCCTGTGAGTATATATAACGAATGGTGGATTTCATTTGACAGATATGGATATTTTTAGGAATTTTTTGAGATGTACAACAAAAAGGAAAACTGACAATGCCATGGCGTCTTAGTCTGAGTTTTAGAAAGTTAAAAGACCTATTGAGAGGTCTCAAAAATTAATTCCCACTTCCAGATAATGTAAGAAATACTTTTGGAATGGGATAATAAGAAAAAAACTAACCACTTTTTATGCAGAAAAGTTTCTAAATCTTTTTCCCAGGAAAGAAAGAACTCTGAGAAAAAATTAATATTCTAATCAAATCTGAGATGTTATTGCAGTCATATCATACAGAAATGCTATAATGGATTATGAATGATGAATGAAGGCAATAAAATTAGGTAATCTAAACCAGCTCACCATACCCAGGGCTTTACAGCCAAGGCTGGTGTTGACACTACGCAGTCTTAACTGAAAAGAAGGCAAGAAACTGAAATCTACTGATGGTCTTGTGCTTTGAGAATTGTTTACATATCTGAAAAAGAACTATTCTGGCTTCGAAATCAGTGCATAGAAATAGAACGGGAAAAAAATCCATGGAGGAAACTCAAGTTGAACCCGAATGCTGTTTTAAGCAGAAGAAGGCAAAACTCTTTGCATCGAATATGGGCAAAGCTTCTGAAGAGGACTGATAAATATCTTCCTGGTGCTTAAGAGCAGAATACATAAAACAGTCAGATGGAGCCAATACTTCCATAAAATGGCCATGATGTACTTTAAAACCAAAGCTACAAAAAAAAGCAAAGTGTACAACAAGTTCTGGGGTTGGAATGTGTGTTGTAGTCAATTCGTCAATGCTGGCCTGAGGTGTGCCTGGTGTGGGTTGCAGGCAAGGAGGTTGTAACCTGTGCTGGGTTTTGTTTCCTGCACTATCTCCCTAAGGAAGAGTAGTGTTGAAAACACAGCATTGCCCCAGTAGCAAAGAAAAGTGAAGGCCATTGACCATGTAGAACTTTATCTTGTGATTAGGCTGGCCAGTCAAATCTAGGAAACGTCACAACAGGACTACTGGATATGAATGAGCCAGGATTACATCTACAGTTACATCCACAATGTTCCATTAACATTGGTATGCCTTGTCTGCAGAGGAGCATTGAGCAGAAAAGAGAGATTAATTATGGCTGCTTTAATATGAAAAAAAAGAGAAAATTCTCAAGATTTGCTCAGAATTTTTTTAGGACTATGCCTGAGAGTCAGAAAAACAATCAAAATTATTCATCCCTTTCTGTCTCTATGCAGACTTTCCAAAATACGTGTTACTGAAACATGACCTTGACATCTGTGTATATAATCAGTTTCAAGTCCAGGGCAAAAGACTGGCATTTCACAGCATTCCTTAGTCGTAACAGTCTATATGAGCATACCCTATAACAATTATGATAAAGAGTGAAAGAAACGCAGGAAACACAGACAAATGGACTATAACTTGCATACAGCATTTATATAAAAGGGTTACTTCACTCCATGGCATTACAGTGGCTATGGAAGCAACATCAGCAGCGCTGAGCGAGGTGATTTACTTTACACAGCTGAGATGACAGAAGTCTAGAGATGTGGTCTACAGTAAGTCAGGCTGGACTGCAGCCAGGATGCTCCGTTAAGTAACACTACTGGAAGCTCATGAAAAGCAATCTTGGGATATTTAATGACTGCAGAGGGGCAAGTTAACTGCTTTGCAACTCATCTGAAAAGAAGTTCATCACCACAGTGGAGACATTCAGTCGTGCAGCTAAGGCACTCTTGGGCATCTGTGAGATTTGGGTTTATCTCCCCAGTCTGCCATATGCTTCCTGCGGAACAGAGAAGAAGTCTTTCCAGGACTCCACTTTTGCCATGACACACATGGCCACAAGCGGCCTCCGTGGCTCCCAGCCTTCGCCTGCCTTGTCAAAAAAAGCAGAAATTGGATGTGATGAGCTGTGTTTGTATAAGTTTATCCCGATGTGGCCCTCTCATTAGTGTCAACTGTTCCTGCTCTGGGGAACCAGCTTCTTTGACTGGGGCAATGTGGTGGCACTTTGCATCATGTCCTGTGCATGTGGGAAACAGTAGAGGTGACAGGTACCCCAGGTGGTAGCCACAGGGGTGACCCTGACAAAGAAAGGGTCCTCCTGTGGGATGCCAGTGGCCTGCACCAATGGCTGTTCCAGCAAGGAGGCTCCCACGCCAGGCATGCCTCAGCAGACCTGGGCTCCACAGCCATTGCTGGGGCTCAGAAGCAATTCAAACGTGAGAGGGGCAAATATCACTATGAAAGAGAGCAGAGCTGAGGCCAAATGAGTGACATTTGATGGGTCTGGTCTGGAAGCATGGGCAAAAGCAACAGTAGCCAGATGGTAGAACAAGGGCTTATAGAATAAGTCAGAAATACTGAGGGACTTGCTGCTAGACAAATTAATCTGGAATTAAATAATGTTATGTATTTCAAAGGAGGCATAATAAAATCCCCAGATACATTACTATAAATCATCTAATTTTAACCCCCTAAAATATTCATATTTCTAAAGTGGTCTGATAGTTAAGTCTAGAGATAGGGCATTCAAAGATTTAATTTAATTAGCTGTAGAATTATAGGCGTTTAGTCTAAATCAAGAAAGACAGCTGTAGTGGTTGCCTAAGAATAATATGTAAGGCTAAGCTCATTCAGACTAAAATTTTCTAATCTCAAACTGCCAGCAAGCTTTTGAAATAGGTGCTACTATATGATCTGGGAAACAGAAGAAAACACTTTAGAATTAATTGTGCTAAGTAATAAACTCAGCAGATTAAGGAAAAGAAAATATAAATAAGCAGGCACTCTTAGGAAAACAAAAACACTAAAGAGAGTGGACCAGAAGGATGAAGAAGCTATCTCACAGTAATTCTTTTTCAGCAGAAATGCAGCCAACCAAACTGTAACATAAATCTGGATTACTATTCTAAGATGAAACAGACAGAGCAAATACATCTATCTGAGTTTTAATAATTAATATTTTAATGTAAAGGAAAACTGATTAGGTTAATTCTAAAAAACTGTTTGAAACCTTTGAATAAAGAAACTTTCAATCCTCTACAGAAAATATATTCATAAGGTCAAATTGCTTGTAGTAGGTTGTTAGAGTAATATGATGAATTAAATAAATGGTTATATCTCCATTACAATACAAATATCTGAAAAATATATCAATATTTCTCTCAATTTATACGAGCAGTTGAAATACTTAAGCAAGATATTGAACATGTGAATCCGTACCTTTTCATTTGTGGAAAATGGTCAATCTGAAAGAAAATTAGTCTTTGCAAAAAACCACAAGCTGAAGAAACCGAAAATACAGTGTAAAAACCAAGCTCCACAGTTTTGGAAATAAACATTAAGTAATGGAAAGTTCATGTGTTCAGATAGCATTGTGTGACAAGTTGCCAGATGGGAGCCCTTGAGGGCATAAGGGAAGTGTCTTGGGATCCTGCTTCTCCTTCTGTGCCCGGGTGTGTGGATGTGTGCTGATAAGAGTGAATTCAGACTTTAAAAGCCCTACTAACATCTTTCTGGTAGCTTTCCCTGTTCTGCTGTGATGTTTTGGCTGGGGTAGAGTTATTTTTCATAGTAGCTGGTATGGGGCTGTTTTAAATTTGTGCTGAAACCAGTGCTGATGATAGAGAGATATTTTAGTTACTGCTCAACAGCACTTGCACAGAGCCAAGGGCGTCTCTGCTTCTTGCAACACCCCAGAAAGGTGTTCAAGAATTTGGGAGGAGACACAGCTAGAACAGCTGACCACACTGACTAAAGGGACGTTGGAGACCATATGGTGCCATGCTGAGTACATAAATTTAGGAGAAGAAGGAGGAAGGAAGGATGATGGTGTTGGTTAGAGCCTGGTGCTAATAACACCAAGGTTGTGGGTTTGATCCCTGTATGGGCCATTTACTTAAGAGCTGGACTCAGTGGTCCCTGAGAGTCCCTTCCAACTCGGAATATTCTATGATTCTGTCTTCCCAAGTGATGGAGCCCTGCTTTCCTGGAGATGGCTGAACACCTGAGTGCCCGTGGGAAGTGATAAAAGAATTTCTTGTTTTGTTTTCCTTGCGCATTCAGTTTTTGCTTTACCTATTAAGCCATCTTTATCTCCACCCGTGATTTTTCCCTACACCCTTCCTATTCTCTCCCTCATCTCACTAGAGTGGCATAGGGAGTGAGTGGCTGCGCGGTGCATGGTTGATGATGGGGTTAAACCATGACACTTCCTTGGAATTCTCCATTTTGGTAAGCATTCAAAGGAAATTAACGCATAGCATCATTAAAATGTCAAAAAAAAAAAAAAAACCAGATGGATGCAATCTGGAGCAAGAGTTATTTCAAAAAACTGGTCTTGGGGCAAGAACCATTTCAGAAAACTGGTCTAGGAGAGAAGAAGTTAATTCTATGGGACAGTAACTATGTGATTCTATGGGATAAATGATCTGTGGGACAGGAAGCTGTAGACATACTTGCCTATATATTTTGTACATAAAGGCAGGGTACCCATGGCGTCTAGTGGATAGCTCACTGAAGCCAGTGGCTGCATGCCTAGAGTCCCTCTCAAGTCAATGGAGTGAATAAGCACTCCAAGGGTGTGCTTGATAACTTCTTTTCATCCTTATGTAGGTGACTGGAAAATAGGTCAGATTATTCACACTTTAAAACTGCCTATTTCATTCATGTGGATGAAGGAGTTCTGTCTGATACAGTCTATATGGATTTCCAAAAGTCATTCAGTAAGCTTCTTCCACAAAATTTCCTAAAGTATCTAAATGGGTGTGGGATAAAAAGTTGTTACATGAATTAACAACTGATTAGACAATTGAAAGAAAGGGTAAGATTAAATGGCTGATTTTCACAGAGAAGGGAGGTCACCAGTGAAGTTCTACAGGGACCGTACTGGAACTTGTGCTGTGTAACATACCCTTAAAATTCTGTGAAACAGGGTGTGGATGGCAAAGTGGCAAAGTTTACTGAGAATACTGGGTTGTTCAGGATTAGAAAGTTGAAGACCAGCAGTGGAAAAAAATATAAGGACCTCTTAAAGCTGAATGACTGGGCATCATAACTTAATGGAGAGAAAGGTACAATGAGGAAAAGCTTCTAAAACAAAATTGGGCAATTTTGGCAATCACCCTTCAGGACCAAGATCCTAGGCTTCTAGTGGATAAGTAGAGAATTCCTTGAAAATCTTATCAAGGAGGAGTGATGATCAAAAACCCAAATTGCCAGCATAAAGAACTACAATGAAAAGAACACAGATCAAACCGGAAAACAACATGATGCTTTGAAAAACAATAACTGAGAGAGGCAGAAGATTATGAAATTGTCAGGGTTAGACCATTTCAGAAGGACTTTGCAGTCTGTTCATCTACAAGAAAAAGAAAGCATCAATACGCATTGAGGGATGATATGTTCATAAAAACAAAATTAAAGTAAGTTGTTTTTCACGCATCTTATACTTCAGCTGTGGAATTTCTTGCTTCATATTGCTGGGGGTTTGCATAAGTGCTTACAGAGATTCAAAATGCAACTTCGTATGTTTTTGTACAATGCCTTTGTACAATGAAAAGAACATTTTTTTTGGAGGGTAATGAATTGCAAAATAAAAAAATGATACAACCATCCCAAAATTCCCAATGCATTGGTTTATGAAAGCACTGACCTGCAACTTGTAGAATGCTTGGAGAATATATTAGTATTATCAGAGATGGCCAACAGCTTCTCAAACTCATCCTTTGGCATCTGCTGTCAGGCATTGCCAAGGATAAGACACTGGGCTGGATAGACCTTTTTCTCAACTTGGTCTGGCTCCTCTTATACAATGTGAATAAAGGGAGATTCTTGACAAAACTTTTGTGCTACAGTGACATCCATGCTCAGTGTTAGAATTATAAAAATACACCTCAAATGTGAAACAAAAAACTGAGTGATTTCAAAGAAGGACAAAATGCAGAACAGAACAAAATGAAGCAAAAAGCCAAAGAAATGTATTTGAAAGAACAAGCACACACACAGTGCTGTAATGATTACCAGATCTGCAAAATACGGGAGTTGGAAAATGGAGAAGAGTGACAATGCAATGGGTCCTTTAAAAGAAATAATAAGCTCACACTGGGCTGCACAGAAACTAGTTCCCTTGACTACCAGAGACTTTGAGAATGGAAAAAAACCCAGAGGTGACTGAGAGAAAGAGTAAGTGCAGAAAGAGGGGAAGACAGAGACTCCAATTAAAATGCACCAAGAGCCTGAAAAGATTCCTGAGGACACCTCAGATGATGTTATGCAAAAGACTGGGCAACAAGTAGATTTTATTTGGCCTACATGAATGCACAGAGAGTAAAAACGGTCAGAAATCACTGTGCGAAGTACCAGAGACAGACGCTGGGAGGCTATGGCCATTTGTGATGCACCCAGCAGAGCTTCACATCAACTGGCAGTTGATGTATTTGAATATGGAGAAAACCACCACCTGCTGATAATTGATTATTACAGTTGTTCTTTTGAAACTAACAAAAGTAAGCAACACATTACCCAGCACTCTAGTGAATCACACTGAGGCAGTAGTCACCAAACATTTGTGATGAGCTTATTTGAGGTAACGGGTCACCACACACATTGGAGGAATTTTAAAGGTTTTTAAAGCACCAGGGCTTCAGATGCAGCTGGTAGTTCTTACTATTGATAGTTTTATGGGCTGGTCAACATTATTAATAGCCAAAAAGACATTAATGCAGACAAGATCTTCCTTGAGGTTTACTGACATGCCCCTCTGAAATGAAATGCTTTACTGGCTCAGATGCTAATAAGCTGAAAGCTCTTCTCATAAGTCCCACGGCATGCTCCTTCTACAGCCTAGAGCCACAGATAACAGCTAAGCAGCACAGATGGGAGAAGAGTGGGGAAGGAGAGAGCAAGCCCAGCATGGTCATTTAAGAAACTACAACACAGTTCTAGGTGACTCGGAGATAATGGCATGGCTGGTGGTATCCTTGTGTAGAAAGAGCATTTGTGGAAAAATCCACTTTATCTGCAGTACAGGTAGAAAACGGAGAGAAATGAGATTAACCTCAGATGTTAGAAGATAGCTCGGGCCGTGCAACTACTCTTCTGCTCAATAAAAATCTTATTCTTGATCCTGAAACAGCAGCTGAGAAAGCTGACAGTTACAATCTTGCCACGGCTTTAAAGCCACTAACTATGCGGAAGGGAGATGACTCACAACTGAGCATCAAGTGATGCAAGTGAACTGTACTATGCCACTCAAAAAGTTCAGTCCCAAAGATCTGGCATTCTAATGTGATTGTACAGAAACATTGGTAAGAGCATTTCCAGTTTTATGTCATTTTCATGCACCATTAGATAACTGGTGAAACATCATTTAGAGAAAAGCTCTTAAAATTACTCCAGGAGATTGTTTTCTGCTCACTCGATCAGCACGGGTGCTGAGTTCAGATGCTGAGAGCAAAGGGTGTTTTTGAAAGCCTGAATAAAAAAATCTGTTAAAGTTTACACGCTTGGAACACTATTCGAGTGAGAAGTCCCAATAAGACAAAATATAGGTCAAATAATAAATATGAAAATAAATATGAAAAGTTACACTCAAATCAGAAATTCACAGCTGTGCTGTGGGAAGATTTGTGTTGCTGAGCTGTACCTCTTTCATGTCACTGAGAAAGAGGAAAGCCATGATCCAGAAGCCATGCCATAGATTTTACCTCACACATACATTGCCTCAACTAAAAATTCATTTAAATTAAGAGCATTGAATGTTACAAAGCAATGCATTCAGGTAGTAAGGTGATTACAGTAATCTTTAAAATGGTTTACTCAAAGAATAGGTCCCTTATAGTGCAGGATCAGGTTCCTTTCCATACCCTTAGCACTGTCTCTGGGAGCAATCTGGCTGATAAACCTCTTGGTATATGAGCTCAATGGCTCTTTTTATTCCCCCGTCTCAGCTAAATATCCACTGAACACAGCAGAAGCTTAGACATCCAGAGCAGATGAAGACACTCATGTAGCCACCTAAACTTAGATATCTTAAAATGTCATTAAGAAGTTTTCTCTTCCCCTTTGTGGCTGCTCTTACCCTCTTGCCCTTATTCAGCATAGTTAAAATTAGTAAAATTGTAATTCATTTCAATTAGTGGAAGTCAGCTACTCATCTCTTTGTTTCCACAGTCTATTTCCAGTCGCCTTTGCCCTGTCTGACTGGGAAAGCTAGGGATAGCTTGTTTTTTATCTTTCCCAGATTCTAGCATAATGGGAGCCAGGAAGAGACTGGTTTTTTGGACTGTGCCACAGTAAAAGTTTATATTATTGATTTTAAACTACTGGTTACATGTTAGATCCTATGTAATGTCAAAATAGCAGAACTTGCCTCTGCTTGTGTATGTCAATAGTTGCCGTGTGGCATTTTCACCTGACAAGTATCAGACTGGAGAATATGAAGCTGATGCTGTGTATACATATACATACACACACACACTTACATGTAAATTAAGTTATTGTGATTGTATTTATAAAACTTCTATTCTTCTTAATTACAAATTCATCATCCCTATTTTGCATAAACAGCTGCAATTACATTAATTTTTTTGAAAACAGTATAGTCAATTAATTTCAATTAGCAGCAATACATTTTCCGGTTGTTATTATCTTTTCCTATTAACCTGTTGCTCTCAAAGCTTTCTTTAGCCCACAGGAATTTCTTCAGTTTTCTATTCAAATATTGACAAAACTTAACCCTGCTTAGTTTTCACATCTGACAAGATCATAATTTGATGTGTACTGTTATCCATTAAAAATCACTTAAGGAAATTGCTGTTACCATTGTAACACGATAAACCTGACAATAGACTGTTAGTTCAAAAGAAGGAACCCAGTAATTTCATTTATTTTCTATTCCTCAAAACATCTGCAGTGACGTAAAAGAAATGTCAAGTTAAAAATAACAATTCACGGGTCATGGTATCAACTGTGATTTCATTACATCATGTCTCCGAGCAGACGAAAGCTGCTCTGGCATTCAGACTTTAGGCGATCTTTTAAATGAAGAAAAGCTTAATCTATTTCAGTTTAAGATTATCAATTATTCAAATACCTACAAAGAGTCTTCATTTTCCCCACACTGCTAAAGCGAGAGCGCAGTGTATCCTGGCAGTGGGAGGCGGCCAAATCCTGGGGAGCTCGGTTTGCAGTCTGAGCCTGCAGCCTCTGTGCTAGCCCAGGGCGGGCTGCTGGGAGCCCGTGGCTAGTGTGGTGCTGAGGAAGGCCCGCCAGCCAGCTGGGCAAGCTGGGACATCAGCTCAGTAGCAGTATCATTCCTGCATTTTGTCTGGGAATTGTGCTGCAGCCTGCAGACAAGCCTTACCTGTGCCTGCCAGCGCTCTCCTGGGGTGGTGTGCCTTGGCGTTCAGAGAAACGCTGCTTAAAGGAAAGATCTTCCAGATCCCTTCTAAACACCTTTCCTCCTATTCTAACGCAATTAATACAAAGCGTATTATTACTTTTATAATAAATAATATACAATTATTACTTTGTCACTTAGAAGAATTAATTTATGAATACGAATTGAAAGAGCTGGCAGTCTGACAAAAACTCAGCAGAGGAAACTACATGTAACATCTTACCCCTTCAATGCATTTATGGCAGTTATGTTGCAGTATCTACAACTGACATGACGTGCTGGTAAGCTCACGTTCTGCTCTGAGATACCTGAGTCAAGAAGGAAAGAGAAGTTTTAAACTTATTTCAGAACTACATTGTTTTAAATTAACAAATCTTCAGGGATGACCTTACTTTTAGGGAACAAAAATTGCCTACTCCTAAGTGAGAAAGACAAAGATGAAATTTAGAAGAGCTGATGTTTCAAGACATCCCTTGCTTTAAGCTGTCTCCAGGAAAAATGAAGTTTAAATGCAAGAGAGATGTAGGTACTTTAGAAATCCCCATACAAAAAGGGACAGATGCTCATAGGTATGGACAGTTATAGGCACCCATTTCAGGATGTATCCACCACGTGTCACTGCCCAGCATTTGGGAAAAATGGATCTCATGTTTAAGAATGACACAGATAATAAAAATTTAAAATATTCACAAGCAGAAAAAATCCTTAGACGAAGAAGCATTTCACCAGGGTTATTTTCTTTCCTGAAAGCATCATGTCTGCAGCTAGTGCTTGAGTGCATGCACAAATTAAGTTTACAGATTTCATAAAGCAATTTATTCTGCTTGAATGTAATAGCAGTAATTTTTCATGTAAGTCAGCAAAATACAATCCATAAAGGAAAAAGTACTGCCATTATTTTAAACTCTATTGTTCTTATTCAATCCAAATGTGAACTGAAGCTAAATAATTTACTGTGTAAATTTCATTTTTAATTTTATGCCATTGAAAAAGAAAAGGGAGAGAATGAGAGAGAGAGGGAGAAGCTTCAAAGCTCTAAATCCTTGTATACTAATGTCTCAACAGTAAAATAATCTAAGGAGCGTGCTTCAGCAAAAATGATTGCTAGGATCTATAATAGGATTGTTTTAACTCAACAGTGTTTTATAAATTTTTGATTCACTCTGAGTTTTTGACAGCTTGCCAAGTTCCAGTTTTTATCTGATCATCTTTGCATTAATAATACATTACAATAAGTTTTGTTGAAAGGTGGCCTCTTTTTTCTCACTGAATACTTTACTTTTGCCAGCAAAATATTGACTTGAGTTTATAATCAATTCCTGTTTGGCTTGATCATGCTTAGCATGAAACTAAAATATTTGCTGCTAGACAGATGCCAATACAAATGTCATCATTGTCATACTCTAACAAATTGCATCAGTTGCTGAAAGATCTGCCTTGCAGGTTGCAATATATATCAGGCTGAAGCCCAGAGCTTCAGACACACCAGGATGTGAGTAGTACTTACGTGAAGCTCCCATTCCCATCCTTCAGAAACGTTTCCTCCCAGCAACAGAGTCTATTTCCATACAGTCATCCTCTGAGTCACCTGGGATTTTACCTAAATTCAATCAAGCCAAAAATACCGAATTAAAAAAAAACGCCGAAAATTGTTTTAGTCACCTTTCCCTATCTTCTGAGGCATGAATGAAAATTGACTTTCAAGAAAATAAACAAATCAACTACTAGAAAAAACTTTATTTCTCAAGAGATTTTTCAGAAAAAAATTAAGCTAGTTGCAATTCACGTATCTTTATTTTCCATCATAATTATAATTTTTATATACAGATTAATTATATTTGATTAGTACCAGGAAACAGAATAGTCTGAGAAATACTACTGTTTAATCTCACTCAGTTAACATGTTTCCTGAAGACATAGTACAAATCACCCCTTCCTCTGCATTGGCATGCCATCTGGAAAACTCCATTCTGTTCTGGCACATCAACCCCAGACCCTGAGTCGTCCCCACCAGAGGAACTGAACCAGAGGTCTTGCAATTCTCTCTTTCTGCCTTCAAAGTTGAAAGCATGGCACTTGGAAAAGTCCAGGACTAGCATTTAGCCAAAGTTCTTGGCTGCTGGTGAGAGATTTCTGTGCCGCACGGCCCAGCCAGAGAAGGCAAGCATGCACACCTCTAGAAACTCCATGATGAGGATGATGATGGACAGCAGGTACTCTCTGAACAGGAGAAACCTTGCCATGCTCTCAGCTACTCTCATTGTGAGTTATGGCAGTGACTTTCCCCAAACCCCAAGATGACAACTGCAGAGAGTGAGAGCATACCTGAAGCATACAAATGTTGGAGCCTGTCCTGAACAACGCTGTGCTGAGGTCCATCTGTCTGAAAAGCAAAGCAAGCATGCCAAAGTGGCACAGGCACAGAGCCAATGCCAAACAGCCTACCTGGCCCTCACAACACCGTCTTTCCTGACATACATCTCTCTTTGACATGGCTGAATGCTCTGGTGCTTTGTCACCTCGTGGGGGTCTGCAACTGACATAATGTTCATGCATGAACATGTTCAGTTCATGCTCAACTTAGATATTTGAAAAGAGTAAGGAAATTAAAAATTGGCATGTGCAGGCACTGTAAACCAAGAGATTTTGTATGTCAAGGCATGCCTTAGAATTTCATAGTCACTCCTGATGTCCAGCCATTATTTGTAATTAACTACTACCTTCAGGGTGACCAGTTAAAAAAAAAAATTACATGAAAATATGAGTTTACATTTAAACACAATTACACATTATATTTATTGCTTAATATAGTAAATTCCTCCTTTCCCCCAGGCAACAGGCAATTGCTCCAAGAAATAAAATATATGTGAGCCACTAAATTATGCAGGCCCTTTTAAGCACTGCATACATCTGCAGTGTCCCAGTAGCAGTGACACTGCAAATTGTAACATAGCAATATGGCCTTTATGAAAGTCAATTTGCTACATCTGGTCATTAAACAAGTACTTTCAGGAATATATTTCATTTTTCCACAACTTAAATTCCATTCAGAAAAGCATGTGAAATTTCGTCTCTGAAAAAGTCAGGGTTGGCAGTCCTGTGGCACATAAGAGAACTGAGTGCCTCAAGTCTCAGCTCTACTGATCTTGGAGCATAAACTCCCTTTGTATAGTTTCATCTCACTTGGGGCAAACAAGAATGTGAGTTTGCTGCAGCTGCTATCTCCTGCCTGAAAGTGACTGTCAATCAGCTCGAGAGGAAAGGATGATGCATCCCTCTCATAGCAAGAGACAAAGAGTATAGTGAGAGCTCACTAAATCAAGACAGTGAAAAGCATAATTTGGAATTAAAATTGGAATCAGCTGGGCACTGACCTTCTTCGATGCCTGTGATTAATCAATACTTCTATAATGAATCAATTAATGGTTGATAGCTGCTACATCGATTATGAAGGTCAAAGAGGAGAAACAAAATTCAGTTGAAACAAATAAGCCTACATATACACATCACTGAAAAAAATGCTGTGGAATGCTGAGAAACAAGGATTCATTATTTTTAATGTATGCTTTCCATTTGCCAGAGTTGGGCTTCCCAGTCCTCAGGCTGGGTGAAGGTAGCAAATGGATGGTGCTGCAGAGAATGCTGAACACATGTGAGTGACATATGGGACTGAGTTAAAAATTACCTTTTGTCTCATGAAACAATAAAAAGATGACAGTTTCAGATTCATTCACATCACTGTCTTTTTGCTAATCCACAACAGCAACTCCGTCACTGATACAGCACACAGCACTCTCCATTCCAACACAGGCAAGCATAACCTACATGGCAGCAAAGGAAGTCTGGAAGCAAGAAATGCCATCCTGATTTCCCTTTTGACAGTATAATTGGTATTTTTCAGATTTGAGGGAATCAGTAAATTCACTGAGACAATGGATTGGAAAGAAAAAATTAAACCTTTCTCTAGCTGTCATGTGCATACAAAATGAGAATTATCAACCCAATGCAATCAAGTATATGGGAAAAAAAATATTTATACAATAAAAGCAAATAAGTTCATTCAGCCCTAGCTTTCCAAACTCTCATTTGCTATATTTTCTTCCAATAGGAAGGATTAGTTGGTTTCGGTTTTACTTTCTATTGAAACATCAAAAGAGCCCACTGGTGTCCCTTTATCTGTGAATCCTCATCAGACTTGAGCTGAGCTAGAATGTTGGTACTTTGCATGTTGTTGCAAAAAGGAAAACTTTTGGTTTTGACAAAGTGAAGAAAAATGACCAGAAATAGCAAAAATGCATCAGATATTAGCTGGAAATATATGGTCAGGAATCACTAATAAGAACAACACTGGTAATAATTTCATCACTCTGCCAAAGGAGAAGGATGCTTTCTGTTTTGAGGGTTGTTTTTATTTCCCCCTGTTGAAACAATCATTCTTCCATTAATGTACACTGGTCATGATGTTGGTTTGTCTATGTGATTTCCTAACACTGTGGATGTCTGTGATGCTTTGTCCAAGCATCCTGACACCTCATTTTCTCTGACAGCAGTCATTCCTATCACAAATGCCAGTGGAGAATGCTACAATGGAAGAAAGTGAAATCTGGAGCTTTTCACCATGCATCATTGTTACAGTGATTGAAGGTCAAGCAACAGGACTACACAGGGTTTTGTATAGCTGCAGCAACACTAACAGTGAGTGGTTGATGCCCAGGAAATCACCTTTTATTGTTTCCTTTTGTGTTACACAGATCCATGCATTTTACTGTACACTGACTTGACCTGTGGTGAAGTACATCTCATCTGAAAATCGATATCACGGTCTTTTCCCCTTTCTCTGTATCGCAGGTCAAACAAAAGGAAGGTGTATTTGCTTGTGTCTTTTAAAAAAAAATTATTTGAGAGAGTTCATCTGAAATGATCCAGTAGATAACAAAGAAACTCAAAAGGAATCTGGTTCCATTAAAAAGAAAAGTATTCAGAAACATGATGAGTTTTTTGATTAAATGAGGAGCTGACTCACAGTTGAGGAGGGGATCAAAACCCAGGTACTTATGAGAATATCACAAGTTCTCCTCTTTGGCCGGAGACAACATGGCCATTTCATTACATTAGTGCATCTCATGCTGTTTTGTTTGAAAAAATACTCTCAAATGCCAAGATGATCCCAACTTGACTCTAAATAATGCCTCCTCCAGCTTTTGAGTCAGACAGCAGCCCCCAAGCACACAGGAGAAGCAGACAAAAACCAAAGTGGTTTTGAGCCATACAAATTTATATCTTTAGTTGCAGATGTTGGTCAAAGTCTCTGTTTTCTAACTGAGCCAAAACAGTTTGTGTTCTCTAGTGCCAAGCCACGCAAATGTAGGTCCTTAGTTTCCCACATTCCTACATCTTGAGGAAAGAGAAAGATGTGAAATGTGTGAGCCCCACTTTTGGTCAGAGGTGTGGGAAAACAGATGATTCACTAGAAAAGCTGCAGGGGCTGTGTCCTTTTCTGCTCTGTATTTCTTGCTTAACTTCCCTGTTCTCACAGTTTCCTGCCACTGGCACCAGCAGTTTCACTTTAAATGGAGCTTTAACATAGATATTCCACCCTGTCTGCCATTCTTCCTTGGACTAACATTTGCATGGCAGATGGTACAAATGGCCCAGCAAATATTTACTGGATCAGTGCTAGAAAAGCAGAGCAAAGCAAAGCAAAGCAAAACAAAACAAAAACACCCCAGCTGCCAGACTGATGACTTTCTGGCACCATATTATGTGCCACCAGTCAACAGGATGGGGAAAACACCACAGGAAGATAATTGATGTTGAAAGTACTGGATTTTTCAGAGTACTTTCTGAATCTTTTTGTTTGGAGCACCCCCAGAGGGCAAGTACAAGGACAGGAACTTTTCCCTTTCCTTCTCAGAGTCTGCCTTTTTCTTATTGCTTAGGTGAAAAAAAAAGTATTGTGACAGATTCATGTATTCCCCTTTCAAACAAAAACCAGTCATGTCCAGTATCAGAACTGTATTAGTTACAGAAAATAGATGGAGCCCCTTGCAAACAGAGTCTCTGAAACTCACATGGCAAAGTCTGGGACAAATATCTTACAGATTTAAATAATGATAGAAGCAGAGGAAGGTGGCCAATGTTAAGAATAACCCATTGCTTTTGGAGGAACTTACTTGCTAACCCTCATCACAGGAGGAGCAGAACAGTGAAGTACCTGTGCAATTAAGTTGCTTTTTAATTTCCCTGATCCTGTCAATCAGTATCCCTTTATTTTACCATTTCTTTGCTGACTGAACTAACTGGATGTGAACATCATTGATGGTGAAGAACAATAAAATGCCAGGAAGTCTTATGGACCAAAATCCTTTTTCTTCACCATAGTGATTCTTTGTAATATAATTAACAGTGCAGAGGTAATGCAAATTATATTACTATCCAAATGGATGTTATTTTCTAAGCAGGTTATATACCCCATAACTTAAAAACATTTTGTTAATATTCCAAGCAGAAAAGAAAGATATACTGGAAAAACAGAAGCCAAAAATATATGGGCCACCATTCTGAGAAGTAGCTCAGCAGATGGTCAAAAGAAGATTTGTATAGAATGGGACACCACAGAAGGAGATGGAGCACATCTGAAATTCTTGCTCCAACCAGTAGTCTGAACCACCTGAAAGTCAAATTACATTTATCCTATCTTTAATTTTTAATTAAAATTTCAGTCCAAGAAAATTTCAATAATATTTTTGAATATAGATTTGTTTAATGGAAAACAAATTTTCCTTCTTTCATCAGTCCCTTGGGAAAGATTCAATTTTTCTTTAAGCTTAGAAACAGAATAGATAGAAGGAGAATGTACACAAAACAAGTATGAGTAAAGAGATGAAAGAAAATTCTCTCTCCTGCAATTGTGTTTTGCCCATTTATCTTGCACTGTAAACTGAGAACTAAATGAAAATATGCCATGAACTGGAAAAGAGAAAAACAATCCAGTCCTGATTAATGTAGTTCACCCACAGTTCTCTTCTTGATCTTATGGCATTTCAGAAGACAGAGTTCATTAGTTACCAAAGATAAAAAAATGTCATCGTATCCTCAGTGCCAGAAGAGAAGTGAAGAGTTTTTCCACTGGAAAACCAAAGCCACTACAAAATCTTTGCTCAAAGGCCACAGAGGGTAGGGCTGGTTTGAGGTCCTCTCTCCAGGATTTCTTTCATGACTTTCGAACCAATCCTCCTTTCCAAACAAATCTTGCTTTCCAAAATCATGTGTCCAAATGCTAAACCTGACAGCACCAGAGTTCACATCTGGACCCAAAACAGATATGAACAGGCATTCATGAACAGTGAAAAGATTTACCTACAGACACTAATTCATAACCTAGTGGATCCTCCTCTGCAACTAGGTAGATTCATATAGTCTAGAAAAAGAGTGCAGTCTTACACAGGCTTTGAACCTCATGCCATGGATTTCCACTTATTAAAACAGGTGGTTCCCTGGTTCAGGAGGTTCAATGGTTCTCAACTTGCATGCCAGTAATTCTTCAATCTCAACTTGGCTGCTGAACTTTTTCAGTTAAAATAACCAACCAAAAAACTTGCCCTTTTTTTTTTTAAATTTATCTATATGTAAAAAAAAAGAAAAAAAAATTTTTAAAAAAAATCAATGTTTAAGTAGTTTGTCAATGTTTTAATCATCTTCCAGCTGCACAACAAAGAGATTCTTTCTGCTATCATTTCTACCATTTTGTCTCAGTGATCCCTAGAGAGGCTAATCTCTCTGAAGCACCTGCAAACTGCCACCTTTTTAAGCCAAAAAATCCACCAAAGGATATTGGATATTGGATTTCACTAGCCCAGGATGGACTATCACCAGGTCTTTATTTTAACTCTCTGCTTTTATGTGGTAAACAAAGACGTTAAGCAAAGAGAAGGAAGACTCAATTTTTGTGCCCACGTTCCTTTTCTTTCTAGAAAAAGGTGTCTTAAAACTGCACATTACTAGATACAGATATGCAGAGTCTGGGGTTTCAAATAAATATATTTTATAAGGTTTAGATTTTGTAAGCAGATCTGTTCCTTATATAATTAAGGAAAAAGCCATAAAGACATGACCAGCTCCTCAGATGGAGGAACTGGACAAAGCTGTTCTGAAGCCCAGGGAAGGGCTGCTCCAGGAAGGTTTAAGCCTTTATTTTTAAGGTATATTTTCTGTAACTGAAATGGCACCTGTCACTCTTTTCCCTTCTAGAGAGAGTGCTGTTGCTCTGTAGAGAGAGCTTATTGCTCTGTCAAAAGCACCAAAATTTTCCATCTGGGATAGCTACCTCAGATTGCACTGCTTTTTAAAATTTTCAGCCACAACATTCAGTAAATAAGATGTGGAAAACATCTTGTAAAAGATGGTTTTTCTTGAAAGGAGAGAAGAGAAAGCAATTCAAAGGAATCCTAAAACCAAGGATAAGTGGAAATGTTGCAGGTCTCTACCTATAAATGGGGGTCAGTGGTCCTTGCTCTTCCTAGGGTATTGTAAAGATTCATTAAATTTTGTAATGTGTTCAGATAGAGTGAGAAGTGCAGAACAGTCAAGTAGGAAATGAATAATTCTGTCTTTAGAACCAAGCCTGAGCAGCGTGCAGTAAATAAGGCCTGAGGCCAAACGCCAAGCAATGAGGATAAAAGAACACACTGAATAGCTGCTCATTAAGTGAACACCATCCATCCTGTGCCCTGCTGAAGCAGGTGTCCTGGGGAAAAGTAATAGTATGCAACCTTGTAATTAAAGCCGTATCATAATGCATATTCACCAGGAGGTGAAATTAAGGATGCCTCGAGAAATTCAATCTGACATTGCCTAACTTTTGAATGCTGGACTTTGCAATTTCTATGTTCTTTTTGTCATATATATATAATTATTTTATCCTGTTTTCTGTTTTTCAAGAGCTGGAGACATAATATAAGATTGCAGAATATAGTCTTTCTGGCCACACATCCAAACAAGAATAAGAATGGCTTCAAACCAAGGGACTGAAACTAGCATCACTGCATGTGTCTGAAGAACCCAGAGAAGAGCTGAAAGGAGGGGAGGGGTAGGTCTCACAATGTGTAAATGAGGTAAAAAATGTCTGAGGCCCAGGGATCATTAGCCTGTGGCCTGTAAATAATACGTACTGGTGCACATCAGGGATAGATCTTGGTACTTTCCTCGCTTGAAATCTGGTTATGTTTTATTATAAATGTTAAGCATTATATTTTTTATTAAATAAATTCTATGTTCTTTGATAACTTGTTCTTGGACCTACAACTCATTCCTCTCCGTCCCTTCCTTCCTTCCTTCCNATCAAATTCATGCTTAACTTGCCCCAAAACAATTGTAAATAATTTTCCATGTTTATTCTCTCATACACATTTTCTCATTTTCTACCCTGGGGTGATCTTACTTATTACCAGCAATTTTTTTTTGCTTGATATGTTGATAGTATCTCTATACCTGTCCATATCTAGCATGTGAAAATGACTGTAGATATACATTTATATTAATATATGTATGCATATCTGTATAAGCATACATCTTTTTATACTGATATAAACTGTGAACTAAAAAAATAGCAATGTCACAAAGTCAAGGTCAAAATAGTAAATGAATCCATAAAGTTATTTGAACTTAAATAATTTCTTCCTCTGTCTTTGTATTTCCCTGTCAGTGCAACTACATTTGCTGCTAATGACATGGAAGTTTATTCCCTTGTTGATCTCCAGATGTTCCAGCACCTCTGTCCCTGTGCACAGATGGGGATGAAGAGCCCAGAAAGGTAGTTTTCCTGGCATGCTGGAAGAGAGGTGACCTGCCCACAAGACTTGCTTCTACTAGGAACTTGATCTTCATGCAACAACCACCCTGCAAGTATGAGGAGTATGGAGGAAATCGATTTTTAACCATAGACTAAATTCAGCATCCTCAGCCTTCACCCTATGGGCCATGCTCTCTTTTCTGTCCATCTGACTTCACAGACAAAACTAATTGCTTTCTCACTGCTCATAGGATTTGACTGTGCTCAACTTAAAATGTAAATACTTGTAACTCACTCAGCAAAGAGAGCTGCCTAGCAACTTCCTGGCAAGGCACAAAGTCAAATTTATCCTGAGCTACCCTCAACCCACCTTGGGCTTTTTTCTGACTACTTTTCAAAGCTCTAGCCCTAGATAAGGAATACATACATATTTCATATACAATCCATATTTTATAGATTACATGTTTCAGAAATATTTTGAATCATTGCTTTTTAAATGCATTGTTTCATCACCTACTCATTCAAAAAGCAAGAGATGTTTTAATAATCCAAATGCTATTTTATAGGCCTTGAGAGAAAACATTTTTATAATAATAATTCAACAAATTTAACTTCTAATATCTATATCTGGTGTTCATTCAACCCCTTTGAGAGTCTCCCTTTTCCTTAGGAAACATTGCCAGTGGTTAAATCTCAAGAGCTTTTGTCTTTCAGCCTCTAAAAGAGTTATATTCTCTAACAGAATATTGCACAGGCTGAGGCTTATGGCTAGCACAGTGCAAAGGTAAAAACTTATGAGTTGGAAGAAAGGAGGAAGGAAACACTGTTGTGCTTTTATTGCTTCAGACAAGTATCTATGAACAGCAGAATTAATGAACATGAGTTTCCAATGTATTTGTGTCTTCTGCTTGGTCTGCCTGGTGGCTAAAAAAGTGCGAGCTGCAAGCAAAACTTTGTGTGCAGCTGGGAAGGTCACAAACATGCCTCCAGCATGAACCTCTCCAGAAATATTGATCTTCTCCTGATCCTTCTTTTTGCACACAACTTGAAGGATTTTAAGATCTTTTCTTCCTGTCTGCGGTATGGAACACTGAAGTTCTTCATAGTCTCTTATGCGAGTGTGCCCAACAGCTGGATTTGGAAATAAAATCTGTACAGGAGGAGAAAAGGTGGATTCCTGTTCCCATACAAGGATCACAGGTCAAGCTGTACCACACATAGGCAGGAAAGTGTGAATCTGCCTGTGAATGTGTTGTCTGACCTCTTTGTCTCTATGGCAGATCTGATTGACACTGACAGAGTGGTTCCCAAGTCTTTGACACAGAAACATAAAGACAGCATCACAGAAACCTCGTTTCTGAAGAAGCCCAGGGTCAAGATACCATTAGCCTAGAGAACCTTTGGGATGCATTTAAAGTATTGGGAAATACATGAGTTTATGGTCTAGATACAAATCACACAGTCAATGCCTGCTCCAGTCTCCTTCAGCTGCTGGTCACAGTAGCATCATCAAGAGATTTAAAGACTGAGAGCAAGAAGCTGAAAGGAACCAATATGAAACTGCAGCATTACCTTTCCTGAGCACTGTGGGGAGCACACAGATTTAACAGGGGACAGATGAGAACATGAAGGCAGCTTGGGCAGAGCAAACCCAAGACAGTGAAGGCAGAGAGGAGGGAGCAGCTGAGTGGCTCCATGCGGCACTCCACAGGGAAGGGATGAGCACCTGCTGTGCTGGGGTCACTGAGGACCCAGCTCACTGTGCGGATGCTGCTGAAGGGCCAAAGAGGGAGTCTGCAACTGAGGCGCTTCCTTGCCTCTTCTCGGGCTTTATGAATCTTGCAGACAGAAAAGAAAGGAGCATCCTGATAGAGTTGAAGATGTCCCTGTTCACTGCGGGACAGTTAGACTGCCTGGCCTTTAAAGGTCCCTGTCAATCCAAATTATTCTATGGTTCTGTGAATACCAGCATTCAAATATGAGGGAGAAAAACAGTGCACAGGTATGTGGTTGGGACCTCTGTTGGGCATTCCAACCTCTTCTGCCTGTGTTTAGAACAGTAAAGGGAATTTTTCAGTAATTCTGTTGAGAACAGAATTTTATTGCAGTTTGCTTCACCTGATGCTAGGAATACAGTGCTGCTCTCCTCACAGACCAGCCAAAATTGCTGCTGACAGCTCTGGAAAGCCACAGAGACAACAACAAAAACAGCAATGGCAGGAGTGGGGGTGATGCAGCCCAAACCACAAAACGTTGCTGCATTTACCTGGAGAAGGGAACTCTAACTCGAAGGGGCAACAAGTGGCCAGCCAAAGGTCACCCTGACTGTACAGGTCCTCAGACATACCTGTTCTTCAAATGTACCAACACTGCTGGTCTGACACATCTAGAGAGCACAAGACATGTTTAGCCATTTTTTTGTTCACAGTTCAATATCATAGTAATTGAGTCGTTTTTCAAGGTATGAAGAATTAAAGGACAGCAAGAGGATTGTGAAAGACCAGCTCAAAGTCCAGTTTTCGTTTCTTCTTCTTCATGTGAGACCTTTCCAAGAATGGTTCTTTTGTGCAAAATGTCTTTGTGCTTTTATAGCACCAAATTCCATTTTAAGTTTATTGAGGTTCCCATGTAACACTTTTACGTACCTGCTTAGTGATGAGCATTTATTTAAATCACATCCTTAGTCAGCAAAGGATTCAAATCCCCTATGAGCCTCAAGGACTTGAAATTGCTTTTCAGACCAAAGAGTAATACATCAGTATAGGAAAAGAGACCTTGAAAAACAGCAACGTGACAAATGGAATCAGAATCAAGCTTGAAAGTTGCATGTTAAATATCAACAATAAAAAAAGTTATGGACAGTATATGAAAATTATCTCAGTACTTAGTTATTATTATTCTTCCAACATTTGAATAACACCTTTATCACCTGGACAAAACATACTACAGTTCTTTATACATCTTTTAGCTTCAGGTATCTGGGACATGAGAAACAGAAGCCTAAAGTGTGCTGTGGGTTCTATAGGCCAGATTGTCCCCATCAAGATGTTCCTCTACATAGTCAGAAAAGACTTTCCCAAATGTGGACTTGGAATTTGCCCCATGACAATGGAAATGTACAGTTTGGTGTCAGCAAATGCAGCAAGTGCAGAACACATCTTACAGACTTTATTAGCATTCCGAAGGAATCATTCACTTTGGTGAAGGAAAAAAGACAGAAGTATCACAGATGATTTCCACTGGCAGGGTATGAAATGAAGTTATTTATTTAGCATTGTGGCATTTTAGTTTATGTATTGGGCACCTCGTGCAAGCCTGTTACATGTTTATTTATACAAACGTGGAGTTGTAAAATTTATAACATGAGAAGATTAAAAACAGAGCTACATCTGAATCAGATCTTAGGTTTTCTGAGTGTTTTAAATAATATTTTATGTATTAAAGCTGAATATTGGAAATAAACAAATAGCTACTTTACCTCTCAGTTAATTTCTCTCTCTTACATGAGAAATAAGTCAGTTTATACATCAATTTCTGCTTTGAAAAACAAAAAAATGAAGTCCCATATCAATAAAACAATGTTAAGAGAAATTTTGATGAAACTGCAAACTGCATAGAGTTTGAACCCAGTATCCTTGAAATATATGGCATCTAATCCCCCAGACTAAAGAGCTTTTGGTACCATCCACAAATGAGATGCATGATTTTCACAGGCTCTCCTGAAGAGCAGAGTTATTATCATACATTAGATTTTGCTTCTTGATTAAAAAATCATATTAATTAAATGCAATTAAATTAAATTAAATTAAGAGTTGAAGAAGCAGCAATCCATTTATTATTATTTTCTCACAGTGTGGGACACATTCTAATAGAGTGATCACCCTCCCTCCCAGCCTGCCAGTCACAATTTCCCAACATCCCTGGAGCGCTATGCAGAAGTATTAACATATTTTAATTCTCTTCTGTGAGATTTTTCTTTGCACGAAGAAAGCTGGTTATGAGGCCTCCTCTTTTTTGGGTTAATCTCCTCCTTTTAATTGATTTCTTTTTCTTTGTCTTGCTGACTCTGAATTGTCTTTTCTTTGTCTCACTGTGTCACGTTTCCTTGCATTGTACTAGTCTACTTCACTGTCCTGTCAAGAATTCCTCAACTTTCTTGAGAAGGAGAGACATCTCTGCTAACTGTACTCTTCCAGTGTCTGTGTTGTATGTTCATTGAGACTATGCATCTCAAAGATCCTTGAGAAGAGAGAAGTGGAGAAGAGTGGAACAGATTCCTCAAAGCAAGAACAAATTAAATTTTCTTTGGTCTTGAAGGCAGGATGTATCATCCAAAAGGCACTTTTGGTTTAATGTACTGATTCTCAAGCAAACTTTAATCAAGTCACTTAAATACTAGAGGTCTGAGCTGGGTCCATCTGGGTAGGGGGGATGAGCTCCCACGGCACTGAGGGAACTGCAGCAGGCAGACTGCTCCTGCCCAAGTCGCTGTGCCAGGTCTTTCTGCCCTACCCTACACAGGCTGGCTGTAAGAAACAATGTGGGCTATCCTGCTAAACCATAGCTGAGCCATAGCTGAGCTAACACACTGGGTGCTGCATGAATCAGGACATGCAGGTGAGTGAGGGCCACCAAAACACCACAGCTGCAATGCAAAGAGTAAGTGTATTTGGTTAGCTCTCTGGCTGGAGGATCCCAAAACAAAGGAAGAGACACAGGAAATGGGGACATGGGGCACCATCAGGCTCAGCCCATCCCAATGTCCAGCAGGGCTGCTCTCTGCATCCCTTTGTCAAAGGCCCACACAGAAACAGTTTACCTCCATGCTGTGATCACCTCTGATTTTTATGATCTCTGCTTTGATCTCTGTCCCAAGACAGGGAGCTCAAGCAAGTCTGGGAGAAGACCTCTGTAAACACCTCTGTTACCTGTACACAGAAATTCTGCTTCTCAAAACAGAGAGAGCATAAACAGCAGTAAGCATAACATATGGTTTCCCACACTGTTCTTCTCCAGGCTTTGGCATTCCCAGCTGCAAGGTCACTGGAGCGAATCTACCATCCTCCTGGACATTCTTCTGCTTTTAACCATTTTCTCCCTACAGATGCCCTGAACTATGACTCAAGAAGACATAAGCCACTTCGCCCAGCAATATGGAAGTGGGTAATGAAGTCCCAGCTGGCTGAAGAAGTGAGAGCAGGTGAGGAGTCTGGGGCAGAAAAAAAGACCTGCACTAAACAATCCATTTCTTGACAGATAAGTCTCAGAGCAGTCCTGCTGGCAAACCTGTGACCTCGTTAAAATGAACACATTCTCCATGGATTTTTATGTTCCTGAAAATATTAGAAAAAAATTTTGCTTAGTTGCAGCTCTTTGTTAGTAGGCAACTCTCATGTGGGAGAACTATTGAGGTCCTAAGCAACCGCCCGTAAAAACTAAAACCCAGATCTTCATTAATGACTGGCACGGACATGCCACAAATTACACCAGAGCCAGTTTTTAACAAGCATATAATAACATGTGGAATTATTTTCTCTTGTTGTGTTCTCCTTCCTTCCACTAAGCTGGCACTGCCATTCCCCCTTCTGAAACTCCTGCTCCTCTCAGGAGCATTCACCCACCATCCTCCATGCTCCCACCATCTGTAAGAAGCTTTGTCCTATATAATTCTCACCTATTTTCTATCTCACTTCAATTCACTGCTGGCAACCTGCTCTCTCTCTCTTTCCCTCTTTAATTTATTTTCCTTTCTCTCAGCAATATCATTTTATATGTTAATACTGTTATTTAATATTGTCTCGGGTTCTTGGATCCAGCTTATACTGAAGTAGCTTTTGCCACAGTATCTTGATATATTATGTTTTTATCTCATACGGCAGCTTTGTTTCAAAGATGTTATGAAAATGTGTCTGTTTGTGATTATATAGTGATGATTCAAGACAGAGTTTTGTTTTCCTTCTGGAAAATCATGTTGGCTAAATGTTTTTCTCTTTTGATATCTCTGGACAGCTTCTGCATTGTGCTCCCTTATGACAGTTTGTTTCAGAATCAGATTAAACTATACTGCAAAGTAATCTCCTTATAGTATGCAATTCACAGAAAATACTAACATGGACTCTACTGAAAAGAAGATGCCTTCTGTGAATAACATGAGTCCATGACAGTTTTAACTTCAATATTTTATAGTCAGAGGCATAGGCTTAGAATTTATTCTCTTCCCCATTGCCAAATCCTGTTCAGATCTTCAACTCAACTCTGGGGTAAACCAGCCTGTAATTCAGAGCAGGAAACACCCAGAAAGGCCAAGCCATTGCTGTACAGAGAGATAGTTATGCACATGCATGCTTACAGTCATCCTGTCCACTTCAGTCCTCACCACAGGTATTGTCTGGACCAAAGCAAACTGTAGCCAGGCGCTTCGTCATAAGAAGCTCCTCAGTCTTTTGTAGTTCACTTATTCACGTTGAACACTGCTGGCTAAGACTGGCCTTTAACTCATTACCACATTTAAAAATAATTTTAAGTGTTTATTCATTAGGTTGATTTGTAACATATGTTCACACATGAAGCACAAAAAAAAAAAATTTAAAAATCTTGCCAGGCATCCATTAGTTTCCAAGGAAAACCCCTAACCAAACTAACCTCCTGAGTCTGAGAAATCAAATTGTAAGCCTTTCAGGAAAATTGCACTATAAAATAGGCCACGCATGAAAATATAATTAAAGTGGTTAGTAGTTTTCACTACAGGAGCCCTGTTCTGCTCTCTGAAACACCAGCCATCACTCCATTCATGTGAAATTGGATCAAATCTGCTATATAACTACTCCATAGTGATAGTTCTGGGGCATATGAAAACATGCTCTACTCTATGGTCACCTATTACAACTTTCCCTTCCTGCTGTTCAAGAATCTAACATGTACTTTTGAAGCAGAGGTTTTTACACCCTTGAGGGCTTTCCACAAACTTAAAACCAACCCGAACTAGCACTCATTCATAGACTTTCAAAACCAAAAGTATTTTCACATTTATTTATGGAGACAAAACTCTTAACCAAGTGATCATTCATTTTTCCATGAGGGAAGTTGCCATGCATAGCACAAATCCCCTTCTAAAATGATAAGGTGTATATTATGTCCTAAAAAGTCTGTTTCTTTGTTTGTTATCTAATGGAGGATGACAGAGGTAATACACACATGATACACCCCTGAAGCTATAACATGTGATATATAACACTGGTTCAATACATTATAAAATATATAAATGTAGCAACATCAACACTTTCCTAAATAAAGAGGGTGGGATACTGGGGAAGGAAGGCAAGAAGGGTGGATTTAAAGGAAAGATTATTTTTTTCTGACTATATCCTTTTTCCTTTGTTAAGTTTTGCCCTGGAGTTCCATTTATCAGCTTGCTTAAACAGCAAGCATACATAGTTCAAAAGAACAACTGTTTAAAGACACAAAAGATAATGTATGATTTCTCTGGAATATTTTTACATTATTTTCTTAAACCAAAGAATCCTGCATTCACATTTTAAAGAATTAAGCAGAAACATGTCCTGGTTTGTATTATCTAACAAATGAACCAATGAACCAAGGAACCAGCTGCAGATTCATTTTCTGTATGATTTCCCCGATGGATACATTCAGGATGCTATGGTCAGGAGACGGTGAGACAACCCCTGTGAAGAGGTCAGAAATGATGCTGTCAGAGAAGAGAATACTGTGGGACAGGCAGAGAAAATTAAAAAACACCAAAACCAAAACAGATAAGGAATATGCAGCTACGGCCATAACTAACGTAATAACTCTAGCTTCTCTTATTTAAATCTCCTTTAATCCTTCATCTACAATTAATAAGATTTGCTATTAAAAAAAGTAGTTCAGAGGGTTCCACACTTATTGCAAAAACATAAAAGTAAAATTTTAGCCTTTCATCATCTCAAATATATATATAAAACTTTGTGAATCAAAAGTCTCTTTTAAACATCTCTGAGGGTGACAAGTTAAAAAACTACCAAAACTGAACATTTTATTGTCAAAATCCCAGCACAGAGTAGCAAAGATTTAAGCCAAGATGATACTCGGTGGTATACTGAGCTGTCATCAAAGAGAATGAACATTCCCTCTATTTTGGAAAATAATTTTTCATTTAAAATAAAAGGTAGCCCATTAAAGATGCAGAGACTATCTTTCTCATATTTAAAAAGGGTCAGATAGACTAGTACATGGAAGAACAGAAGCAACAAGCACAAGGAAATCACTCCAAATTAATGTGAAATGTGGAGTTTCATAACAGCAATGCCAGCAATAGCAAAATAAAAAAGGAAATGTACATACACATATTTTGTGTTCATTTAGACCCAGATGACATATTTGCACAACTGACTTGACAAAAAGGCTATTTTTATAGCCCTGGATCGCTAAATCAAGTCCTGCTTGCTGTACAGAGATAAGCCTGATGTGGCGTGTAAGGCAGGAGGGCACCTGTGTGCCTCCCCTTCATCAGTGACACACAGCCCCGTGCTGGGCCCAGCCTGCCCTGGGGAACACAGCCAGTCCCAGCCTCAGTGCATCCTCCCTCCTCCTTCCACCCAATCTGCCAGGTGAGGCAACACACCGTGGGACAGCCCTGCTTGGACCTTCCCAGCTGCCAGGTGAGGCAAAGCGCCATGGGACAGCCCTGCTTGGACTTTCCCTGCTGCCAGGTGGGGCAACACACCGTGGGACAGCCCTGCTTGGACCTTCCCTGCTGCCAGGTGAGGCAAAGCGCCGTGGGACAGCCCTGCTTGGACCTTCCCGGCTGCCAGGTGAGGCAATGCGCCGTGGGACAGCCCTGCTTGGACCTTCCTGGCTGCCAGGTGAGGCAATGCGCCGTGGGACAGCCCTGCTTGGATCTCCCCACCTACCGAAGGGCTCTGGCTGAGGAGCTGGTGTTGCCCTGCCTGGAGGGGGTAAGGTGACAGAGGGGTAAGTATGACAGCGACAGTGGACACAACCAGCCCCGGAGGGCACAGAGCCCATCCTGCTCACCAGCCTGACAGACAGACTGTGATACTGAAGGGAAGAAGAGCAGGGAAGAGACAAAAAAGCTACAAAATGGAGTTCCCCTTCTGACCAAAGCCAGAGATTAAAGAGAGGACACTGGTGTGCTGCAGGCACAGCAGACCAGCTCCAGAGCTACATGGCCATAGAAAGAGAAATTTTTTCCATTCTTCCCTATATATTTGCTTTCGATGTGATTGCTTTTTCATCTGGTGTATAGCCAGAACTATCTCGTTCTCTTTTGAAAGTCTTGTGTGGTAAATATTTCTAGAGGAAATGCTTAAAAAACCAAACAAAGACCAAGCAGCTTAATAACAGGTATCAAATAAATCCTTTCCTGATTCCATTCCAGAGCTGAGAAAGAACCAGTGCATCCAAGAGTGTGTCCTGTTTTTTCTCCTCATAAAGGATATTCCTTCTAAATTTGCTGCCATGAGAATGACATGGTGTGAGAGGTAGTTATGCCTTGAGAGATTTAGGAAATGGCATTGCTTTAACATGAGAGGAGACAACATTTCCTTTCATCTTTTATAATGTTCCTTTTGTATATAGGTGTATGCACCTAGGAAAGTAAATCAATTTACTCTGGATCAGTCCCCTTGGTCAAGCAGTTCCCTGTCTTTCTTTATCAATGTGTTTGGAATCAAAGCAAGAAGTTTCTGCATTTTGGAGATGTTCTCTCCTGTAGCTTTGAAAGCAGATGACATCCTATCTGAATCAGAACAGCCAACCTCTTCAGTGCTCCTTAGTTTCCAAACTCGCCCTCCCAACGTGCAGCATCAGGATGAGGCAGAGGCAGGGAGTGGGTAGGTAAGCTCACTTCTGCTGACAACTGCTTGCACAGAGGGAGACCCTGGCAGAAATGTCCCCTGAGATCACTAAAAAAAGTAAGGATACTTTAGTGGTAATATTGCAGCCATGGAAGGGGGCTGACACCAGCGAGTTGCTGTTTTTCAGCAGGATACCTGAATAGGCATATCTCATGCATACCACTGCAATACAGGAGCACATGCTGCATCTATCTTTTAAATTATGTACCCTGTATTCCAGGATATACAATCAGAGAATCATAGAATGGCTCAGCTTGGAAGGGAGCTTGAAGATCATCTAGTTCCAGCCCCTCTGCCATGGGCAGGGACACCTTCTACTAGACCAGGTTGCTCAGGACCCCATCCAACCTGGTCGGCAAGGACGAGGGAGCAAAATGCAGTGATGTGCATAATACATTGTATATACATGCAGAAGATTCTCAAAAGTGAATTGTTTCTGGTTGTCCAGCTCAACAGCATTTGAATAGACTGATTTGAACAGTTATCTTTCTGAGGTGCCATAATTTGATCTACTCTCTTGAGCCAGCAGAGCTAGGTTGGTTTACACAGACAAGCAATTTGAAAGAATGCTACTGTTTCGGATAAAATATGTAAAAATTACATTTTTCACATTTCTAAGATCACAAATGTCATTAATTCAACACACAAAAATCTCTGAAATCAAAATTTCAAATGGATTGGTAAAAAATCATTCAAATGGTAAAAAACATCTTGCTTGTCAGAATGTTTTTAGTCCCATTAGAGGCTGGGTTTAAATCATGCCCAAAAGAAACAGTTGAAAAGTACTCCGTGGTCAAATCTCAGATACATTGAACTCAATTGCTCATCGCAACATTTAAAACACTCTGATTGCTGAAAGGCAGTATAAATACACCAAAGAGAGGTTTTATACCATTAAAAAAAAGAAATTTATCACTCAATAAGCATAAATCATAACAACAAAAAGAAAGACAACTTCAACACCTCATCGTGTCCATTAAAATATATATTTAATAACTCTCCAGGGCTGTACTGATGCTTTAAGGTTTTTCAAACAATAAAAACATTTCCAAATGCATTTCAAGGAGTAAAGGCTTCTAGCAAATTCCCTGCCAAAACAAATTACCATGCCACTTTTCCATGCATGTTCAAAAGCAAAATGGAGATGAATATGAAACACCAAGTCTAAGATCTATTTTTCAAAGTGTTGTAGCCAACACATGAAAGAGAAATGCTTCTTAGTGTCCCTAACTATAGACCCAACGCATTAATGCAAGACAACGACTAAAAGCTATACCAAAGCATTTAAAGGCTGAAAAACAAGCAATCTGGTTTTCTCAAGGAGAGCATAATAAATTATCTGTAGAAGAAACAAAAGTGTTCAGAACTCTGAGGCAACTAAAAAACTGCCTGTAAAACTCCAAGAGATACCTAAGTGCAAAATTTAAAAACCCAAAATATCTAATTTATTTCTATTTTTAAAATGCCAGTTCCTCTTAGGAATATGAAATAAGGTACATGCACAATAACCTGAAAAACCTCAAGAAGATGCAGAGACAGATGGAAATGTAAACAAGTTTGAAGGATCTCTGCCAAAAGTCTGCTCTGATCCACAGTCCAATCATTAAAGAATAAACACCACACAAACCCCTTTGTTTTGAATGAATTACAACCTGGAATTACTTGGCAAATGCACAATGCAGAATATTGTGAAAAAAAGAATTAGAATCTAACAGAGAGGGACATATTTGCAAGTCATCTCCTTCTGTGCAAGATCACAGAAAGGTAAAAAAATATGTCTTTAGGACTCTGTTGGCTAAAGCTGTAGAAAACAAACTTTCCACTTTTTGCTCCATGGACCTGGCAGCAGCAGGTTGGAGGAGCTGAAAGCTGAAAGATCCATGGGAAGTTTGACTGTCTTAAAAAAACTCCCCTGGAGCTGCTTTTGGGACCTGTTTCTCTCTGTCCAAGCACGCATTGAGCCTCTGGGGAGGCCAGCACATCCTGCAGCAGCTAGACTGATGGGCAGGCACCACTCCAGAAGGGACACAAGGACCAGACAGGAGGTTGCTATCCTTGTGGCTGCATCTCAAATGTTGCATCTTCTTCATAAGGTATGTAGTAAAGAGACCAACTTTAATTTCTGCCCAGACCTAGCCCACTGGTAGCTTAGTTGGCCAACTTCCCTATCGTAATTTACATCTCTCTTACAGTAAAAAACTTGTTTTAGAAAGAGAAAATGTCCTTAGCAATTTCCTATTCACTCCACTGTCTTGACAATGACAGCATGCCTCTTAAATTAAGGGTTATCATTGGAGAAGGTGCCCAGCACAATCACACTTTATAAAAAGTAGCTATAGATGTCCACAGTGCAGAGAACCTGTTTGCAGTGAGGCCATCAGTATTCTGTTTCTCTCCATTTTTGTGCTCTCAGCAGTCCCCTTCATCTGATGTTGTCAGCAGCACCTACCAGGAGCTGTCTGGCGAGACAGGAAAATGGACACATTGCTTTTAATTACATGACTCATTAGCTAATGAAATTAAGTTTGATCAGCAAAGAAATTTTATGTTCTATTTGTCTCATAGATTAGTTTGACTAGATTCACATAAATAAAACAATTTCTGTTTCAAATTCCCAATATCTGCAACAGAATCCAAGTCATTCCTCATCCACATTTTGTAGCAACTATGAAACAATGATTTTTTGCTGACAGTAGGCACAGAAAAGGACAAGATGTCCCTTTCATTGATGCTAGCATAGATTGAAAGCAATTCCATTAAGGGAAACGTGGACCTGTCAGACATTGCAAATCCATATTTCACGGGGAGAGAAGAGAGTGGAAGCTAGAAGCAGGAGCTTAGTAGGAGATTAGTAGTCAATTGTTTTAGGAAAACTTGGCATGGTAAGATATAAAGCTTTGGTTATACTTGTATATGTCTATGTATACTATAAAGCTTTGGTTATACTATGTATATGTCTATGTACCCACACACAGACAATATATATATGAGCAAGAAAACAAATTCTCTTATTCATCTGTTGGGGAAGTCTATTAAGGATGCATTACAATACACCTGCTTTCTTTGTCTAGATTTGTCCCAATTGTTTCCCCCACTGTCAAGGAACTTCATCTCCAAACAAGGCAAGTATTAGGGTTCTCTTTCTGCAACTAGCTTTCATATGCTTTCTTTGCCTGACAGATGTGGCTAAGCCCAGAAAATACGCTTCCTTCCCTCTGATTCTCTGCTAGACTTTTTTATCAAGAAGGCGACTTTCTGTGAAGAGCCTGTGCGCTCTGATGCAATGGCAATCATGCCTTTATTTACCAAATACATGTATAACCCTGTATTTAGCCCATTGGCAAGGAAGATCCAAATACAAAGCGGTTGGTGGAGGAGATGAGTGTGGAAGAAGTTAATCAGGGAAGGACAGTGCTAGTTTCTTCAGAGACCCAGTCTTAAATTTCCAACATCTATTCATTTTCCATGCAGGAAATAGGCTAGGACAACTAAATTGTGCTTCTCCCCATATACATGTCCCAGAAGCAGCCACTGGGGCTAAAGAAGAGTTGAGATTTGCATACCTTGAACAGCCCAGCCATGGAACAAGGCAAGTCAGACCAGATGTACAGCCCTGATCCACCACTGCACACCTTTCTTGCAAGCCTCCATCTCATGTCCTCTTTCCCATCTCTTGGAAAGTCTTGCCCCTTCCATTGCTGTTGCTGTAAAAGCAAAACTTTTACAGAGCTTTGAGTTTATTCAGCATGACATCTTTGCACATCATAATTGGGAAATGTGTTAATTCCACCGTTAGCTTTAGTAATTGAAAGACGCTGTTTGGGGGCCACGAGGTGTGGAGTCATCCTGCTGGGACTAACAGCAGCCTCGGAACTGGAAGGAGAAGCTGGGAAGAAGCAGGAGAGCAGGCAAGGAAGTTGCCTGGAAGTGAAGAGAAAGGCTCATTGGGGGATTTGGAGAACCTGGCCCGGGGAGCCCACCATGCCTGGCGTGGTACAAAACCAACTGCAGAGCTGAGTGCCTCCTCCCCAGGTGCAAGGACATAATCATAGCCTTTTGTTTTGCTGCAGAGCACTGATGAGTGGGCTTCCAACAGCTTGGAGATTGTTTCACTGCATGGTACAGGTGATAAGCTGAGCCCCTTGGGCCTGCAAGACCAACATTAACTCTCATGAAAACAAGCTTAAGTGTGGAATGGTGAGTGTTTTTATTCCTCCATCCCAGGCAAGGCATAATTGTTTGGAAAACCTATGATGATTTGAAAAAATCATAGAACCAAACTTTTGAATCCTGGGAAAGAATATTCCTCATTTTCACATGCAGATGAGAGCTTGTAACATTTCGGATTTCAACAGACACCTTGGGCATCCGCACACAGAGGTAAGAGCAGTATTCATTAAGCCTTACAGGCAGTCATTTGGGGTGGCAGTATTAGAGAACTTGGTATATGTGTCCATGTATTAAGGAAAATTGATTTGCAGCATTTCTCTCTATATGCTCAGCTAATTCAATCTAGTGTTTTTCAACCCTTTCTCAACCCCAGATACCTGATTTCATTGGCATTATTGAAAATATTAAGATAAGAAGATCCTCTTATTTGTTATTCAAGAAACAATCCCGATTTCTTTAATTCTCAAGGCATTTAATCTTTTTGAATTAGTTATTTACAGTGACCTTGCATTTATTTTTCTGAGTAAAATTTTCTGTGAGCAAGGAATCTGTAGTATACTTATGTTTTCACGCAAATTAGTGCCACACTGTCTTGTCTGACCAGCTGCACATACTTCACCCAAATGCTCAATACCTCCTTACTCCAGGGTCTGCTGTACTCCTCCAGGCACTCTCTACTGATTTTCACCACTGAATGCAACCTGCAAACATTAGCAACTTGCCTTTTTGACTGGTTGTCAGTCCCGTCCGTGCAGATGCTCCCAGCGTTCCTTAAACATTTCCAAATGGTATGATTCTGCCTTTGGAATCTGTTGGAGTACGCATTAGTGCCCAGTTTATGTATGCAGGGAATTACTTCCACAACCTAGTGGGGAAGAATTACACAAAATTACCACTATTTTTAAGGGGTCACAGGTTTCACAGGCAGCAGTGTGCTAAAACGCCTCTTTACAAGTCTCACCAATGAGGTCTTATGAGCCAGTTGTTTCCCAGCATTTAATTGATCCATTTCTGGGCCTGATGAAGAAGGGAAGCAGCAGGTCCCCTCACTGTGCTGCAAGTGCAGTCCTTCAGTCCCTGTGGGAAGTGCTGCACACCACTGAGGCAGAGCTGGCACACAGATCTGGTTGGATCTTACACCATCTTCGGCTGTAAGATGATGATCCATGTATCATCAGCATGAGGAATTCCCCACCCCTTCACAAGCCCCGTCCCCAGGACTAGGTTGGGAACGAGCCCTAGCAGGAGCAGACTACACGGGCTGTCCCGAGGAGAGCTCTTGCCTGCCCTTGCACTGCACTGACAGGAAAAAGGCTGGAAAAAGGACAAAAGCAAAGGATCCCCCACTTTGTGCAGAAATCATGCAGTTAAGCCCAGGAATCCTGAGTGTATAGAGAAACTCTTAACCTTGCAAAGTCAAAGAGCTTCTCTGACAGGTGAATTTGATTTTTAAGTTAAGACCAGAAGCTTTTTCCCAATCGGGGAGGTGACTTGTTGAATCCCATTAACTGCTCATATCTCCTGGCTATCTGCAGGTACTATCAATACCCCTTGCACCACCTCTCCTGGGATAGCTGAGACACTTGGCAATTAATCTGCAGGATCTCAAGCAGAAAATTGTCTCTCCGTAGAATGAGCAAACCCTGACTGGTCTCCATTTTAAGAGAGATAATACAGAAATGGCTGCTATTCCCACAAAACCCTCAGCATGCATCCCCCTCTCCCACTTATTCCGTTTTACTCCTTATATAAGTGATGAAGGACAGTGCTGTTGTGCTAAAATATCACAGCCTGACTGCGGCCAGAACTGCACCCAAAACAGAGCAACAGCTCCTGTGGAGCCATCTGACTGTCACTGTCTGCATCTGTGTGAAAACGCCGGATCCAGACGGCTCTTTGGAGCAGGCTCAAATAGTGAGGGATAAAAAAGCCCTTCCTTGTTAATTTTCATCGAGGGAAACACCACCTTTACCACACAAGAATTGAGAGCTGCACATTGCAGATGAGACAGAACTTCTATTTGCTACAAGTTGAGAAAGCATTGAAGCGAATATGTTTTATTGATTATTTTGATTGTGGATCTGGAGAGTAGGATCTATTCCAAGTGACATCTGCCACTTAAAACTTTAGCAACAAGCAACAACAATTAATTAAATAAAATTCGGTTAACTTTTAATCTATTTCTATCAATTTATTTTCCAGAGCCACCAAATTTTGTTGCAGAGTAGACAGTGCTCCCTCAGAATTTAAAGTATGACATATTAAGGTTTTGTATAGATATGTGGAATTTTCTTGCAAAATTGAAATCTGTTGCTATGAATGCTCATGTTCAACACAAATAACTATGCCTCTTACCATGCAAATCAAGAAGAAAAATGAATTCTAACTGAAGAAAAGGTTTTCCTCAGAACAGATTCAGGAATATAAAAATTGGTAGTAAAATTGTGATATAATAATTAAATAAATATATACAAACTGAAATGTTAAATGCTACACTTCCTATTTAATAGTTATCTAAAATGAAATTCCTAGTTTTCAGTGTATAGCACAGTCTGCTTTCAGTTATTACAAATCAGATAGCACCTATTCTAAGAGGAGTTTTCTTTGGCTGTGGGGTGGGAACTTAGTAAATTGATCAGGTATGAGAAGAATAAAGAGCAAGATCAGTGCAAATCTGGTGGTACTGATTCATTTTCCCACTTCCAGATGAGTTTGTTCACAGCAGCTTCAAACCTACACTCTTAATGAAAGTGTGAACATTTCTTTAAAGTTCTCATAGAAGTGGTTAATTCATACTCATGGCATGAGCAGTAAATTTCTTTCCTCTCCTGTAACATTAAAGAAACATTAATTACTAAATATTAATTAAAGTAATGTTAATTATTTTACTAAAGGAGTTTTATTCTCCCAAGCTGCCACTCAATTAAATCCTCACTCGCGCTTTGAACAAACAGACCCTAAAAATAAACAAAAATTAAATCCCAGAACCCCTGAAAGTGCTCTCCTGTCTGGGAATGTCCTGGCAAATTCTGTCTGTGTATTCATTTGAGATATTGATATTGCCTCTAATAGCAGGCTTCCTGAGTACCTCTCTGTATTAAATATGTTTATTGTCCAGCCTCTCTGGGGCATTATCTTATGAGTCAGAGGAAAAAAGCCCAATGTTTTCCTGACCTAATTTAAGTTTTTAAAGTTAGATATCACCCCAGGCTCATCCACTGAATAACCCTCCAGAAACATCCCAATCTCTATGTCTCCTATCAGGGCAGTGAAAAGTCACTGGCTCAGACTTATACATCTTAATCAGTCAGGTGAAATGTAGCCCAGATCAAGTGATTTACCTAAAGTGCAATACTGGGAAAAAAGTCTGTGGAGTCTCCTTCGCTGTAGATGTACAAAACTCACCTGGGTATGATCCCATGCAGTGCTCTCCAGCTGAACCTGCTTTAGCAGGGGATTTGGACTGGATTGTCTGCAGAGGCCTCTTCCAATCCCAACCATTCTGTGATTTTGTGATTTTTCAAACCCAAATGGCTCCTACACTTTCTCTTCTCTAGTTCATAATGGAGCAACAGTCATTGTTTTTTTTGCTTACACAGCTTACATTTTTTAATGCTCTGGGACTGATCTCTGGTTAATTAGGCAAAGATTTCTTCATACAGAAAAGTTAGTTTTTAGCAGAAGAAAACACCCGATTTATATAGTTTGTGGGGAATTTTGGCTTTTTTTTGTACACTATCATAACTTTAAATTTTTCTGTGTACAGTATCTTTCAAAATTAGTTGAAATTGTATTGTTAATAATATATAGGTGGTGACATAATTCTACTACTGTCATAGAATTATTTTGGGCGAATTTCAGGAGGGCATTCAGTGCATCTCATTTTTATATAGAAATCAAAAGAGATTTACAAAGAGTTTAATGTCTTATTGTGCTTGATGTCAAGTGTCCCACGTGTCCAGAAGGTTGAAGGAAAAGGCAGCTACAAAGTACAAATGGTCACTAGGACATAAAACAGGATGAACATAAGTAACCTTTCAGGAGGTATGCTGTAAGATTTCGTTATCCACTAAGTTAGAAAATCCTTTAATCTCTTATAATCTACTTATAAATAGATTATAAATCCTTTCAAAGTCTCACTTTAAAAATCCAGAAGGATTTGAAGAGGTATCACATAAAAAAATGTCCTCTAGCTAATTAAGAATGTTGTACCTGGTGTTCCTGGCTCAAAAAAATGCAATTTTCGAAGTCTGGCCATACTAAAACCAAGCAATAGACATGAGTTGTAAATAAAATTGACAATAGATACAAAAAAGGCTGTATTTTACTCAGAATTCATCTACTTCTCACATTACAAACAAGAAATAAACACTCAACAAAGAGACCCCTTAACCAAACACAGTTTCTCATGCATATAATTAAGGTTAAGGAGACTGCAAGCAACAAAACCCCTTTGGCTAATACCTTGATTCTTCCACGAACCACATATTTGTTTGCTTTTCAGCCTGGATAGTGCAACCAGTGTCTATTTCCTAGTCTGCAGGTCAATGTGGTGGTTGTGGGTCACTCACCAGCAACTTTTCAATAGCTGGTGAAAAGATGACTCTGAACATACTGGTTTTATAAGTCTTCATAAATATGGTACAGCTACAACTGTAAGGGACAACCCCTTACCATTATAAATTTCACCTCTAACTTTCAGACTGCAAAACAAGCTAAGAACATCATCACTGCTAAAAAAAATTAAATTACTTATGTTTAGCAAATTGCTACTCATGTAGGATTACACCTTCAGAACATAGGTTAAACCTTACTGCATAGGACTCACTTTTTTTTTTAAAGTTGTAACAAAAGAGTGAAATTTCTCCTGATTTATTATTTACAACATAAGGTGGATCTTAATTGGGGGTTTCATGTAAGGAAAATGCTTGACATATTTTTAAAGAGGATCTTCAATGTCTTACACAGATTTTTTTTATACACTAATTGAAATTAAAAGTCAATCTGATTGTACAATTGGCTGGAAAGAAGAAAAAGAACACAGAGGAGTTTTTTTGCAGACATTTATTTCTAGTCCTTATGAGTCTCCTGGTGTGTCATTATAAACTGGGGAAAACATGAACCAGAGATACTAATGGCTTTGTTCTCATTCTCTTGTCTTAAAAAAGATAAGACAAAATGAACAGTATCCAAACGTGGTGTGATCCTCATAAATTTACATCCAAACTCATGGTAAAAAATAAATAAAACACTTCTACTTTGATGAGTTACACTGTTCATCTTAGGTAGAACTGTCTTCTATATCCTCCTGGACATTATTTTTTGTAAATTCCTGCATTTAGCTGTTAAACTTTTTCATCTGTAGCTGCGAAGGTAAGAAAACATAACACTTTATCAGATATGTGAGTGAGAACACACAGTAAACAAGATATAAACTTTAAAAATCTTCCTTGGAGAGTTTCCAAGCCCTGCAATGAGGCCCGGAGTCCTTTATTTCCTCAGTTTAAAAGCCCATTTAGAAAATATCACTTTTCATTTTCAGCAACAAATAGCCTCCTAAAATAATTTTGATTTAAAGGGTCATATTGCTAACAACAATGGGCCATACTGAGTATGTCTGATAAAGTCTCCACTGAGATATGATTTCTGATATGCAGAGATCATAGCTTGTTTAAATACAGTGGAAATCCCAGTTCAGGTTTGATTCATGCAAGAAGCAGCCGTTAGACGTGACTTGCTAGGATGGTTCTCCTCTTGGAAAGCCTTGTGTAGCTTTTCCTAGAGTAAAATATCAACAAACATATTCGTGATTGGCCAAAAACAGAAGGGGGAACAACACTAGCAAAACAAAAAGACGTAAGGGTAAAAAAGGGTGGGCTGTAAGAAACTATAGCATTGCACAAATATGCCCTGCTCAGGAGCCACAACACAGGTGAGTCAGTTCCTATCCACCCAGAGCAGCAACGACAGACAAAAGCTCTCACATGAACAAGACCAAATTACGACAGCTTAATAAATTATTGCCTCTAAGTGGACCACCCAAACCCCAGCTTTCATTTGATTGAGCCTTCCTGTTGTGGTTGACTCCAGCCAGCAACTAATCCTCATGCAGGGGCTCATATGGAAGAGTAAAAGTGAGAAAACTCATGGGTTGGGTAATGGTGACTTGGGAAGACAAGCACAGTCAATTCTGAACCTGCCCTCTTCCTTCTACCCCCAGGTTTATATGCTGAGCATGGTACCATGTGGTAGGAGATAGGTCAGTGGGATCAGCTGTCCTGGCTGTGTCCCATCCCAGCTCCTTGTGCACCCCCAGCCTCCTCTCTGGCAGGCTGCTGTGGGAAGCAGAAAAGGTCTTGGCTCTGTGTAAGTACTCCACAGCAATAACTCAAACATTGCCGAATTATCAACACTGCTTTCATCACAAATCAAAACCACAGTCCCATGCTGGCTACTATGATGAAAACTAACTCCATCCCAGCCAGCACTTGCACGACTCCTCAATGAGCCAAAACACAGCCTCTGAAACTTATTTCTAATGCATTAGCCTCAGTCTATTTCATTGAGGTTTGAACTTACACACTTTACCTTCCAGTTTAGCCATGCTCATCCTGCACTCTCGGGCAACTTGGGCAGCCCCTCTGGCAGGTGGTTACACATTCCATTGCCAGTACCTCTTATTACACCTCTGACAATCACATGCTCATCCCATTTCCATCTAAAGCATAATTCTTCTCTTTGATAGACTATTTTTACTGTATGTGGCCTTAAATCATCTTGACAAAATATGTTGGTTTTTTGTTAAAAAAAATCATACTAGGTTTTTAACAATGCTACCTCAGAGATGGCAAATCAAGCATATGGTTAATATATATCTATAGATACAATTTTGTATTATACTACATATTTATAGTCATTATTAGTACATATTATAACTTCTTCAAGCATACCCTCTAGCCATGTGTTCTACACCACATCTAATACCTTCCATTTAGGTTTTATTCCCTCTGCACTCTTCCCTCCATTAGGGGAGAGCAGGGAGTACAGTGGAGCACTAAGTTTTGTAAGGGTGTTTGTTTTGGTTCTGGTGTTAAACGTGTTGTTTTGTGCTTTTTTCAGGGACTGAGAGGGCTGAGCAGCAGCTGAGGAGGGGGTGCTCCTGCAGGAGGACATTGGCTCCCTGCCTCCCAGCCAAGGGCCCCAGAAACCCACAGCCCTCTGCACAGAGAAATTCTGTAAGTTAAATCTATGAATTCGTGGGTAGAAATGCACAAATTCATATTACGCAAGGCAAAAGTAGGATATAAACATTCAAGGAAACTTTCTATTTGGGAGAAGTAGTTGATACCTCATGGGTTGAAACAGAAGACATTTCACAGGAGTATTTTTTCTGTTATGGTCAGGAAAGATATTTTGGCAGCAGGGAGAGGAGAAGTTGGCTCTGTCACTCCACCAGCTCCTCCTGAGAACAAGCAGACAAAGGCAATGTGAGTATAAAATAGATGCCTCCAAGGAAAATGCCCTCTGCTACCATCAAAAAGAGTTAATTTTGGCAAGCTGACATCTCTGATTGTTTTCCTGAAAACCAACACTGCCAATGTCTGGAAATTAACTTTCAGATTTCCAGTGAGGATGAGGACAGATTTTACCCTTGTCACCCATGGGTTACAAAGACAGATCTTGTGACAAGAGCTAAAATCTGGAACTCATTTTAAAAGCATATTTGACACAACACTAGCCACTGGAATACATCCAATTTATAAGACTGGGAAACTTTAAATTAGGTCAAACTTCAGCTCTAAATTAAAATGGAAACATTCAAGGACTTAATGCATATAAGCAAGACATGCAGTGTTGCATCTGCTTTCACACTGGGTACTTGAAGGCTAAATTGATATTAAAAGCAAGAATGTTAAATAAGTGAATTTCTTTTTAATCAAGAGCTGCAGTTTTCTTTGCTCATCACTTTGTGCTAGAGGGCCATGAAACTGTCTCAGCAAAACTGTCAGTGTTTGCAATCTCTGTAGCCTGCTCCCCAGTGAAGCTGAACTTCTTATTTAGCTGTAAAAATGTTTCCCTTGTTGGAGTTTCTAAAATTACACACAGAAAAAAGTTTGATAAATCTCTCCTGAATGTAATGGCAAATCTCAAGAAAGTTACCTTTAAAATTTTCATTTACCAGAGACAGTTCAGCTCTAGATGAAATATTTGCTTTTCCACAAGGCTTTCTTTTTCCATAATTTAGCAACAAGTTTGATTGGTAAAAAGAAAAGCTGATGAGTTGCCACAAGATACATAACGAAATGGTGGTTTTGTTTTACAATGGATACCAGAGCTCTGCTGACTGCCATATTTTCAACTCTTGCAGTAGATCATCTTGAAATCCTACTGGAGATTGGTAGGATGTCAGTAGGAGCCATACTTGGTCCTTTTTTTGCTTTTTCCAACCTAGAGATTGGACAGTATATGTAGAGAAGTAGTGATATGTCTTGCACTCCATACTAGGCTGCTGGAGACAGCTTTGAAATGAGATAGTAAGAACTAAACTAAACTAAACTAGTCATAAAAAAGAGTGTTAAAAAAAAGAGTCATAAAAAAGTTAATGGGAAAATAATTTCTCTTTAGATTATGCAAGAAATCTTCATGCTTTGGAGCAAAAAAAGCCTTCCCTAACTGCAAAGAGCAGCAGTTCCATTCTTTTTTTTTTTTTTTTTCTTTTAAAATTCCATTTTATGACAGTAAGACTAGCGAACTCACTTCTGTGAACCCACCTCTCAAAGACATTTCATCAAAGTAGCAAGGTTACCTACTGGAAATCTAGCATCAAAGATGCAGTGCTATCATACAGGGCAGGGGCAAAAAGTACAGGGAACGATGCATTGTTTCCAACTTAACTGCAGAGAGTCAGGAGAAAGTTCAGTTGTTATTTTTACTGGTATTTTTCATGTATATATGAAGGCAATTACACCAGGAAAAAAACCACCAAAAGCCCCCACCAAAACCAAACAAAAACCCCTCCAAATGACAGCCTCTCTCATTCCTAAAATATTCCCCTGCTAAGTTATCAATTCACCTCTTCAAATACATCTTTATCTTTTCCCTTCACCTTTTTTGAGAGCTGAAATAGGCTGCAAATATTACACACGGTGTTTGGATAGTACAACAGAGAATTTCTTGAATTCATTAATGCAAATTGTTTTCCACACTGTCCAGGGATGCAAAACCTAAATGTAAGTAACAGATGGGCAAAATAATAAATATTCCATTTTATTTTGACTTTTAATCATTTTTCCCATGTTGTATTAAAAGGAACATAGATAAACAGACCCTTTTTAGTATGAGCATGCTAATTATAACTTATTCCTTAAAACTGTAATAGGCAAAAATAAATTACTTACTTGAAAAGGAGCTACTAGTTTATCCAGTCTGGGATAGCAGACAGAAAATTTACTCAGTAGTAACTTATTGCTTAAAACCTTAATAGTCAAAAATAAATTACCTAGTCAAAAAGAAGCTCCTGGTTTATTGAAGCTGGGGTAGCAGATAGAAAATTTACTTGGTAGTTTTGGAATTTTTTAAATATATTTTTATGTCACAAGCTGTCTTGGTTAGGATTGTGGTTTTAAAAACAGAATTCAAATAAACAACAAACAGAAAGCAACCATTTAAAAAAAAAAAAGGAAATCAGGTAACTACTTAGTTTTGGCTGGGGAACCAGCGTGGGTAATAAGTCCAGAGCCATATTACACTTCCTCCCACTGCCTTCAGGATGTCATTCCTCTCCATGCTGCCATCGGCTGAAATTCTCCACCCCACCATGTCTCTGCCCCATCACTTTGCTCTTCGAGATCTGCATCCCCCTCTGTACAAGAAAGCACAACACCTACTCGTGACCTCTTATCCCAGGGCTGGTGTTTCCCACCTGTTTTAATTTTCGAGTGGTGGGTTAGTCAAAATGGTTCTTGTAAGTCTTTGATGGCATAAGGTAGGAAATCATCACACTAAGGGTGTAACTCCAGCCTGAATTCTGCTTTCGACACAAAACATCATTAGCTTCATCAAAAGAGATATTGTTTCTATTTGCACATTAGAAACTTTTTATTTCCCTTTTGCCAAGAATTCCTTATGTTTCATCAACTGTCCTTCATGAGAGGAAAGAATATGGTTTTTCTTTTTTTTCCAGAAGCAGACTTCCCAGACAAATCCCCCCTACCCTAAAAATCCCTATTTTGGACCAAATTTATTTCATGGTTACTTGACTGGGGACTTTCAGAAAAATCCATGGGACCTGCTTTCAAGCCTTTAAATACTGGTCCTGTTGAAGGTAAGGAAATACAAAATTCCAACAGAAGAATACAGTTTCAGGAGAAATCCTTTAAGACATTCAAGTCAACTAGAAACTTGTTTATCCAGGAAAAAGGACAGTACACTTAAGTTCTGCAGCAGCCTTACACAGCAGCCTAGGTCTTCTTTTAAACAAGTAAGAAAATAAACATTGGCTTTAGTGCCCAGTTTTAAAATGAAAACCCCACAGCAATCGTCTCAACATTAGCTGCTTGAAGACATGAAATATGCCACGTATTTTCTTTGAGGAAAGTATTGCAACTTTTCACCAGGATGGAAATACATACACAGATGTTTACAACAAAACATCAGTTGGGCAAATTTATGTACTTGAGATAAATACCAGCATATTAAAAAACATTTTTGAAATGCAAGTGAGTCTTTTACATGTTATAAACATATTAGTCCCTTTACTTGAGTGCAACTCTCACATATATTAAATGACAAATAATCAAAAACTTTGAAAAATTAGTGTGGAGTTAAATCCAATATGACCAGGGTAATGAATAATCTGCTAAAATGTTATCTTTGGGGCACCCAGAATATCCTTGCACATGTGCAAAAACATACCGAGGGAGCAAGAGGCTTTAAAGTTGATTTCTATATAAATGTGGGAATATGTCCATGAAGAAAATACTCCGCTGACATGTGCATTTTTGACTTAAATATAAGATCACTATCCTAAAAAACCGAGTCCAATAAGATTCAATTTTTTATAGGACTTTAGTGAAAAAGGAAAAAATTAATACAAAGCCACAGACATTCTTTGCATTATGGAACCTGCAGAGATTCAAGCCCCAGTCAAGTAAATCAATTGGAGTAGTTCTTTCATTAGTCACATGCCAACACGCATCAATAATTAGCAAAGGAATGTATAATGCCTTCGAAATAAATGGCCACACATTTTTTTTGACTGCTCTAAGGCTGTCATGGCAAATTGCTTTACTATATAAATTTTAAAATTTTTACTGAGACTGGTACTGCAGTGCTAGTGTAGACCTTTGAGGAACAATCTAAATCCTCTTCTGCCTTCTGAATTGTTAGCAAAGGTGTTGGCAAGCATTCCCAGTGCACACTATTTGCACTGCATTAAATTTTAAGCAGCAGAAAAAGGTCCAGATCCATCTTAAGATGTTACATCTTTAGATGCTCTGTATCCTCTAAAATGAACACATTTGATATAAAAGACAGTGAGAGATACATTGCAGGAGAATTTTAGGAGGGTATAGAGAAGGATTATATTTACATATACTACTTTTAAGGATAAAATAAATGGTTTAGGGTGTTTTTTTGAACCCTTAAAAATAGCTGACATTGCATTCCTATAGTCAAGAATATCAAGACAATACATAAGAAAAAATGGGATTTCAGCATTTAAAGTAATTATCCAGAGTCTTCTTGCTTTCAAAGAAAGAGTATTGAAAATGGTAGAAAAAGGACAAATGAGTTTAAAAGTTTGTTTTTGGAAATAAGTAAAGAGCAGGTCCTACCCACAATAGTTTCAGTGGGTACAAACCAGCTGAATTTATAAAGTGACATTTGGAACATGAACAGGAAAATCAGCTATTTGTTTCCTTTGTAAGGAAAAATGATGACGGCATGCTGTTTGCAAGGTTGCTGTGTAAACATATGGTCATTAAAAAGACTAAACAGAGAAATAGTAAAGTGGTACCTGGCACGGGAGAATGTCATATAATAGTAGAGAAAATTGAATAGCCTTATGTGCTCCCACAGAATAAAAAATATCTCAAAATTAACATAAATAGACAACCATCATTGATTTACAGAGATGCACACCAGAAAACGTTTGACTGCTGGGAAAGCACATTTTGGAAAGAATTCATGCACAAAATTTACAGCATCAATTAGGCAGTATAAGGCTGTGGTGCAAGATTTCCTTGGCGCTTTACCTGCTCAACTCAATGCCTTCAATTAACCATATCCTATACTGGAGGGAGTCACATCTTTCCAGGATGGCAGAAAAGCTGGAGGTGGTACCGGAATCTATTTCACCAATATTTTGAAAGCACAAAGATCAATGGGCCAGAATGGGTTTTGGGTGGGGATACTGGTTACAGATGAGGAAATCACACTTGAAAGCAGAATGGATCTTCCCTTGCCTCTGTCACAGGGAAGGAAAACATAAAAAGCTGTCTTGCTCTTGCTGATTTTGGTCTGGAAGACCCAGGCTGGAAATGAGCGCCTCTGAGTAAACAGCACTTCTTTTTCTAAGATTTCATGGTTTTCAAAAGTGAGAGATGATCTTGTAATACAGAAACCTTTGCATACAACACAGGTCACTCCTGTGTGACAGTTTGAATCACAGCCCTGGGAGTAGACAGCTGCATCACTGAGAAGATTTGTTCCATCAGGCAATATCTGGCCTTTCCTTGGATGTGGGAGGGAGCACAAATAAGTCATGTTTAGAGGACTTAAATTTAAAATTACATTTGTGTCATTGTCCCAGAGTAGAGCATGTGGTTATGAAGACAATGTTAAATTTGGAGCTGTATGCGTGCTTCAGCTTCTACAAGATAATGGAGATATGGAACCCAATCTGGACATTAATCAGCGGCAGAGATTGTGTAGGTGAGGTTAAGAAGCTGGAAAGAGGAGGATTCTTCTGCTCAGGGAATACAAATATTGGTAATGAGAGAAAGTACATGCTGTGGTTCAAATCAAGCACATGTAGGGAGGCAAAAACCAGAGACTTCCTGTTTTACCTGATGTTAAGTGAAAGTAAAGCTCTGCTTTAGGATAATTCCATTGATTTCCCTTATTTATAAATGCCAACAGCAAAAGAGATATTAGCTCAAACCCAACCACTACCTCAGTGGCAAGAAGAAGTTTTTGCTCTTTCAGGCTCTGAAAAAAGACCACAACAGAACACAAAGGAACAGATTAAACAAAATAAAAAGAGAGAAAATAACCAAGGCTAGTAATCCAAATACTATATTACGAATAACAAATATTTTTGGTGTCAGAAAACAAAAGGTTGGATTTCTCTCTCTTAGAATATTTATTACAGAAATTAAATCAGTTTTCATTACTAGTTTGGGGAATATACTTGTAGAAAAAATGAGTTCACTTTTTTGCCATCTACCAGCACAACATACTGCCCTATTTCATTTTCCAGTTAGAATATTATTTTTCTTGTTATTATAGCTGTGTCAAAGAGTACTTTCTTTAGGCACACAGAAGCAGCATGATATGTTTCTGTGAAATGAGAGAAATTCTGAAGTTGTTTGAATTGTGTGATCTATCACAATGTAATATCTGAGCTGAGGCAGTGGCATACTAGCTAGCTTTCTCCACAGTCTGAAATTCTTGTAAATACTTGCCCCTTACACAGTTTTGGACCTTGTAACACACCAGTGAGTTTATAGCCGTTTAGATCTTAGTACTCAGAATTCTAAGGGAATATTTTATTTCCTATTTCTCCCACTTATTCTTTCCTATGGTATGCCATTAAGAAAATGTTCCAGTGCGTGACTTTAAAAATATTTAGAAATTTCAAATCCTCCACCATGTATTCTAAATGTTCCTGTGTGTATACTTATACAAAATTAAGAGTGACAGTATCAGAGCTTTTGAAGAGCAATTAAGGATAATGAGACAAAATTTTGGATATACACATTTTAATGGCAAAATTCCCAGCGGAATTACCAGTGGTTCTCCCTACAAGACATTTACAGTCTCTGTGTTTTAATCTCATCCATTTCAACACTTACAAAAAAAAATCAACAACTTTGTGAATTTCTAGATTCAGGAGTGGATGATAGCAGATGAGCCAAGCTTGTGCAGGTGAGACACGTCACAATGCTGGACTGAGGGAAGAAACCAGATATATTGTAAACATGATTTTTTAAAATTGAAATCTGCAGACAAGGCACTGTATTAGACACGAGCTCTTTTCCCAATATGAAAAAGACTTAGCAAACCCGAAGCCTTTCCTGACTCACAGCTCTCATATTAGTGCTCCAACAGAGATGAACTCTCTTACTGCCAGGCAATTGCAGTGATCATGAGCAGTGTTGGGGAGTGACTGTGGGGATTGACCAAAAACATGAACCAGAAAAAAATACCCACTGACCTCTGTTGTATTTCCAGGCACTGATCTATATATCCTACAAAAAGACTTCAAATTATGTATGTGTGGCCTCTACCAAAATTATCCCTTACCCCCACTCCACCTATGGCAGACTGTGGGTGCCAGAGGCTGAAACACTCCTTAAACAGATATACTGACCTTTATTCAGATAAAATTCTTTGGCATTAGTATGGTACTTTTTTCTTTGGAAATAAACTGCTTCAGCAATTTGAGGGCTAGACAATACCACATAGGTAATATTTAGATCTAATGGTTCATCTTCCAGCTGGAATACATGCAGCCTAGGTCTCAGAATTAAACAAACAAAAAATTTTAAAAGACGAGTAAAATCAACACTGGACAGCTTTCATCCTTCAGCTGATTCTTATCAAGTAGATATCATTATATCCAGTTTATGATAATATATTAACATAAAATAATATTTCATTATGAATCAAAGAAGGGCTAAAAACAACACCACATTTAGGACTGCACATGTATGTAGTTTAACTTTAACTACCCCTTAGCCCTAAGTTAATGCAAGAATACAGGTTTTAGGTGACCTTACATTAAAAGAATGAAAAAAACCACTTTGTAAGAATGAAGCCAATTCAAAAATGCAACTATATGAGGTGAGCAAAAATAACTTCAACTAAAAGCAACAAACCTTTTACATAAAAGGAACTTAGTTTTTAGAACTAAATAAATTAAAAAAAGAACTATTTTTCTGTTGTTGATTAGTGGCATGCAGAAATTACAGCAAATGGTGAGTATCCTAGTCATCCATTCTAATTAAAATTCAAATTGAAAACTGGGTTCTAATGAAGAGGAGCTTAGTACTGGTCTTGAGGGATCTCCTGTCAGTGGGCAAAGGAAAAAATTGCACAAAGGCAAAAGAGATTTCACTCAGGCATTTACTTGGTGTATGCTGCACTCTAATAGAAAATGGGTACCTGCTGCCTCTTTATTGAAAAAGAACCAATGCAGACACAGTTGCTTTGTGGTACTGTGATCTAGGGAGAAAATCTCTCTAAGTCTGGCTGAGAAGCAAAACAGCAATAAGGAAGAAATAATCCTATAATTTTGTCCACTGTGGCAAAGTGGTTACATTATTGCTCCTTTTGGATTGTTTGACAGCTCCACTCCTCCATCTCACCAAAACTCTTGATAATAAACATAGTGGAAGGTGACTACAGACATATCTTTCTGCACATAAATCTGCTCAGACCTGGTGTCTGAAGGGTCAACATTTGCTGAACAGCTATGAAGATCATCCAAGTGAAATGCAAAGCAAGACTTTGGACATGATTTTAGTTTGAAAAAACAGTGTTTTGTTTTGTTTTTTTAAACTCCAAAATAATGCTTTAATGCATTACTAAATGTAATTAAAAAAAAATCTATGACACCCTTAGGCTAATAAATTGCCCAGTGCATTTAAAAAATTCTTATGCATTGAATAGAGATAACCTGCTAAATGAATGAAAATGCTAAAGTTATAGCATCTTTCCGAAATAGCTATGTATCTCCAGTGGTCTAATACAAGATAATGGAAAATACAGCAAGCATATTGTATTTTTAAAGCCTGTTTCTGTGCCACATCAAAAGCAGAAATTTAAATGAAAAGTCATAAACTAATTCAATGTCGATAACTTCCACTTAGGGTTGTCAGTAGCTGTGACTCCAAAAGAAAAAAAATCAGAAAAATGGTGGAGCTATAAAAGACCAATCAGATCAGTTTATACAAGAAAATAAGTTATGCAGCATCTTCCAATATGGACACTTAATTATGCTTTGTGTAAGTGCAATAAATTACTGTCTTAAAACCCAGAGCTCTCATTTGTAGCAGATCCCTATTTGCAGGGCTGTTTTTCAGGTTTTGTTGCTCCCCCCTCCCCAACAAGGTAATAAATGTGGTATTAAAGCAGCCTCTCTCTCTGGCTGTGAGCTTTCTGCAGATGAAAGTTAGCTCCTGTCTTTCAGAGCGCTCTGAGTGGCAGGTTGCATACCAGAGCGAAAGAGAAATCTCGCTGCTAATCTATCACGAACAAAATACAATGTCTCCCCACAAACCTCCCTCTGTCACTATGCTCAGAAGGTTGCAACAGCAATATTTCTCTGCTATATTTTCAGCAACAAATGCAGAAACTATAAGGAAATCATAAGGAGGAATTTGCCTTAGACAACCGGTTGTATTTGATTAAATTGTACTAAAATTGGGGGTTTTTTTAATTTAACAGTAAAATTCAGTCAATGTTGTTTAATGCCAGTGATGTTAATGAAGTTGTCAAGCTTGTCACTTTCGTTGAATACCAACTTTGCTAAGAAACTGGTACTACAATTACCTCCAGCTCTATACGATTAAATTCATCAAAGCACACCAAGGCTCCAGATTGTGCCAGACCTTTGAAGAATTTCCCCATGGCTTTGTAGTCTCGTCCATCAGAACAGTTCAACACAATGCATTGACAAAAGAAAAGACCTTAAAAAGATCTCTTTTTTTTGTTATTTAAAATGTATAGGATTCAGCAACATTTACTGCCTGTAATTCATCCTCCCCTGCTGTTACTCCCCAGCCCCAGAATTTCCCCTTATTTATCCAATCTGAGTCTGTAATATAAAGACAGCTCATGCAGTTCTTAACTAACTCAATCTTTCACAGTAGCATGGGAAATGCATTTACACACAATTTAAAAAATAAATCTCTAACAGCAGGAAAATAAAGTTAAAAGAGAAAAGACAACAGTTTCATGTCCACCCAACTTCTCCACTCACTCATAAAAAATCAAATCTTTTAAAGAAAATATATAACTTTCAGGAAGAAAAAAATGCAAAAGCCCTCCAGAAGTAATGAACAGATAAGGGAGGAATGCTTCATGCATTAAGAAGTCAATGGGAGAAAGATGTTCCTGGATTCCTCCCCTCTCTCTGCTGACACAGGGAAACCCCACCAGGTTGAGGTGACTGTTATCACCAAGATATCACCAAGGCACTTGGGTGAGACCCAGCTTCCTCCTCCTCCCTCCATCATCCTCTCTCACCAAAATGTCTGGTGTTCTGAGAAGGACCAAGCTTCCCAAGAAAAACCTGATTCCAGCACAGCCTCGCAGCAGGTACCCCACTGGGCACACCCTGCACTGGACCTTCTCCTCGACAGTCCCTGGACACACAAGTAATATAGCAACCCAGATGTCCCCCAAACCAAGTCATTGTTTTTGCTCCACGTTCTTTATACCAACCTGGAAATGAATATGCAACATCTCCTGAAGAACAAGAAGGAGAAATCACTGCCCACAGTTGCAGTTTTGAGGAAACTAATGCAATCTTCTGATGGAAGAGCTAATTTGGCAATACACAGTGTAGACTAAAAATAATAAAATTCTCAAATTATACACAGAAAAAAGAATTACAAGGAAAGTGAAGTTCTGAACCTACCTCACAAACTCAAGACAATGGGATTTTCAGTTACTCACAAGCTCTTCCACTTGTTTTGGTTTGGTGAGTAGGTAACACAGATGGACATCTGATGCAGCTGCAGATGAGTTGTTCCTCCTGGCTTTATGCTTGCTGAACTTTTTTCCCTGTACTGTGCTTATAAATAAAAGACATCTAAAACTCTCATGTTTATTCTTCAAGATAAATGTAGTGATGAGACTTGGACACATGGCTCACCTGTGGAGCCATCAGGCTCCAGCTCATACAGAGGTGGAAAACACCAAGTGGAGTCTCACCTGCCACTATCAGGAGGCTCAGCTCCAAAGAGTACAGTGATATAGGAGATGCAGATATGTAGGAGATGCAGGAACAACCCAATCAGGTCACAACAGTAGCCCCTCTGATCCACCAGATGTCAATCTTTGCACATGAGCCACCAAAGCCCATGTGAGCAGTCCTGGGCACTGAAAGGGAAAGGTGACAAAGCAAGAAAGTCAACTTGAATAAGCATTAGCAGGAGTTATCTGGCCAAGCCACAAAAATTGGGGAGAAAATAATGTAACAAATTCAGTTATTATCTTCGACATCTACATACCAGGCACATGGAATAAACACATAGTGGAATAAACAAGAGGACTGAAGTCTTCAAATATGATCAAAATTGCTTCTTGCATGGCATAGAGGCTCAATCCAACCACTTTCTCAAAGCCAGTACAGGAGGTGGCACAAAACTTCCTCAAGAAGTACAGGTAAAGGAGAAAGGAAGAATCTGATATTTCAAATATTAAGTATGTATTTATTTGCCCTGAGATCGCAGCAGAGGACTTTCGAGCAGCTGAAGAGCTCTTAAGTAATGAGTAAAGGAAATACATGCAGTGGGGAATCTATAAAACTTCAGCAAAACAAGATGATACAGTAGAAGATAATTTTATGAGCACAACCATTTAAATGGAAGGACTTAGTGGCACTCAAGCATTTCAGCTACATATGTAACTAATGGAAACCGGATATACCAGGACACAGAATCCCATTCTCCCTCAGATGCTCTGGCAACAACCACTCAATGGAGATGGCAGATAAACCTCCAGAAAAAAAAAATTCTGTATTTGATTCTAATGACATAAGTAATTTGAAAACCTGAATAGAGAAAACAGCTCAAGCGAACATCATTACGGAGAAAGATCAGCAAAACAAAAACCAGTGAACTGCAAGATACTGGTAACCTCAAAAAATTGGCTGGTCAGCTCTTCAGGAACTAAGTAGAAAGGGAAAAATATTTGAGTAGAAATGGCAGTTCCCCAATTTGACTGTACTTAGGACATAAATGCAAACTATAAAAAGGAGAAAATAAGAGAGAAAGAGTTCACTAAACAATAATCTTTTCGCATACTAAAAATACTGGAAGAGATACAGGAGGCAAAAATTACATTTGTTTACAGACAGGCTTCCAGAACTAGCTAAAGATGACAGACTCGCAAAAGCATGAAACAAGATACAGCTATGAAGTGACATGGTACGTAACTAGAAATCATTCAAGAACATTAATTATACTAGACGATGAAAAAAAAAATTGGAACACAATTAAAAAGGAAAAATCAGCAACAGGTAGTGATGAGAAGATCTAAGTTTATTGCTTTTTTGCCTCTCTTTACTAGAGAGGCCAGCCAGAGTGTGGTAGCCAACAGCACCCATGGCAGCAGGATAATATCTCAGGTTAACACAGGCAAGAGGTTAAAAAGAAATTTGTTCAGTTATTCTATTTAAATAGTTGGCTGAAACAAAGTCAGAATCATTACTCCCTGTCTTTGAGGATTTGTGGGTGACTAGTGAGATATTTTAAGACTGGCTAGGGCAAACAGAAAGCTGGTATTTATACAGGAGAAACAGAAGAATTACTAGCCCAATTTCAAATCCCCTAAAAAGCGTAGATAGAAGCAATTAAACAAAGGACTGTCCATAAGCCCTGAAACGAAAACAAGATAGACAACAGTCACACCAAAACAGTCTAATTTCTTCCTGTGACAGGAGACTGACGGGTAGATATGGAAGTAGATGTCAAATATCTTCTACTCAATAAGAATTTTAACACTGTCTAGGAGAAAGTTATGGAAAAGTGTTCTGGGGGAATTTTTTTCAGGGTGGGTGAAACTCCTGGAAAAATGTAATTTAAATGTAGCTACCAGTGGTTGATTATCAAGCAGAGGACTATATCAAACATGGCTCTGCAGTGCATTACACCATAGTCTGCTGTTCTCTGATGTTTTCATTAGCCACCTACATGACAGAACAGAGTGTAAAACTTAAAAAGCGTACACCTTACTAATGTGAATTAAAGTCCTGTTGTTTCAAAAATGCTGTGATGAGAGGCCAAGAAGCATAGAGATATGCTGAAAAAATAATCATCCATCGCTGGAGAATCTCCAGCTAAAATGGTGTGCTGAATTTTGAAGAAAGTGAATGAAACTGTATGCCATTGGAGAATATATTGAAGGAGAAATAGGAATGGTCTACAATAAATCATTTCACAAGACTGAAGGAGACAATAAGATTCATCAAATAAAACCAGGCTCTTTGTAAAAACAAAGGGAACAGTGCCAGTGGTGAATGAGCAGGCTGTGAAATGCCCATTATTTGGTCTTAAAGACAGACAAAAGTTCATGAGGACACACGGTTTTTTTGGTCCAGCTATGTTGAGGAAATACAGACTAGGATGATCTTAAACTCTTCTAAGTCTATCTTTTCATGTGATTCTAACATGCGAGAAAGGTGCAAGACATATGAGCTAATCTCTGACAAGAGAAGTTCCTCTCTTGCGTCGTCAGTTTTAAGGTAGCAGTGCCATGGAGACTTACCCAAACTTTAGCACAGCAATTCCAAGTGCCAGGAGTCACAGAGAGTGCATCACCTCCTCCTCAGTTCATTCTATCATATCTGCACAGCACTCATTTCTGCAATGGAGACATACTCCTGGCAATTGCTTCATGCCTAGCAACTTCAGGTTTTTTAATCCCAAATAATAATAAGTGTGAAAAAAGTACCCTATCTGAAGATAGAATGGAAGCTTTCATTGCTCTTGCAAATGTTCAATCCTTGTTTAATTCCCAGGATCTGGAAGTATCTTTATCAACTGGATAAACTGGCTACACTTTTATATATATATATATAATTTTTTTTTTTTAAGGTTCATTGTTTTTCATCTTTTCATCTTTCATCTGTCTTCTCACATACATTGTTAAGCAAAACGGGACACAGAAGTAAAGTACCTCTCCTGGACAATGCCCTGTTCACATATAACTATTCCAATATTTTTCAGCTTCTTCTCATTTCAAAAACACAGGCTCATAGAAAAGCTCATGTTGGAAAGGAACTTGTTAAGATCATATGGTAGACCTGAAATCTCGCTGTCTTAAAATGTGCCATAAATCCGTAATTTGAAGACCTTCCCTCTTGTTACTTCTTCCCAAGACAGAATTGCTTTAGCTGAAAAACACCATGGAGCTGAAGGAGATGGGAATCTTTCTGAATCATGGCATCAGTGATGTTTTCAGTATTGCCCTGTACCCAGTTAATTAAAAAGCAGTTTAACTGGGTGGCTTCTTAATCAACTGCTTCACATTTGCACATTAAGCAGAAGTTTAGAGCGACCTGTCCACAATGATATCCTAGTCCTTTTTCTTGGTGGTTAACAGCTAATTTCAAAGCAGCAATGTGCATGAAAACTCAGATTATTCTCTCTGAAGTCCATTAACCTGTATCTATCAGCAGTGTTGTCATTTGCCACCGTGCTGCCTGGCGCTTTCATTTTGGTCTGCCTGAGTTTCATGCTTTGCTTGACCCAAGCATAAGGCTGGGAGCCAGTGGGGAATGGTAGAGGCACACAAATCTCCCACGTGTGGGCTTCAAATATTTAAAGAAAAGATCAGGACCTACTGTAGAAGTAAACCTGACTTTGCTCCCCTCTGTGGGTCTGACATACAAGCCCACTCTGATAAAGCCACTTCCAGATACCTACAAAATCAGTCACTGCATCAAGTGAAGGAGCTGGCCCAGCATGTGTTCACAGCTGTTCTGAGCTTTTCATATCCCTAAACTATAATTTCTTTGCACTGCATTTTCCCTTTTGTTCATTCCACTGCTTCTTTCTTTTACTGTGTGAGAACAGAGGTCTGGGTAATCCATTTGTCGTTTTTCATTCTAGGTCTCAATTATTCTTTCTAACCTGCTTTTCTTCTCTGTCAGCATTCCCTCTTGCTCCTAACCTTTTGTTTTCTTCCATCTCCTATCTGCCCAAGAATGATTTAAATAAATCTACAGGAAAGAAATGTGAATGGGACTTTTGCCTGCAAAATTAAAAGCAAGTGCTCTGCTGGCACAGCATTTCTACACCTTATGTGTTGCGGAAAGCTACATTCAAATGGTCAGAAAGTGCATATATCTGGAAACAAGGAGGAAAAGCTGACTGGAGCTTTGCGTCCCTCACAGAAACAGCAGCCTGAGCCACACCCATGGAGGTGCTCAAATGACTCCTTGAAAATATCTCCATCAACTGAAGTATTTAATACTGAGCACCACATGACAAATGAAATGGGAAATCCCACATTTCAGTCTCCTCAACTTTCTAATTAAGTATCTTTCTCTACAATGTTCCTGTGATTGCTTTTTCTGAACCAGCAATGTCTGTCTCAAACCTCTTTCACTGTCTGTTTTGTCTCACTCTCTAAGACTTTGCTTCCCATATTGTGAACATTTCTCTCTCTTCTTAGCTTTTCCCTTTACCTACAGTCTCTTTCAGCTTGTGAACACTGAAGATTTGTGCCATTGTGCATTGCTCAACAATCGACATTCTCCGATGTGTAAATACTGTGCTTTTGTTGAACCAGGAGTGCTGGACAGCAGAAGGATGTCTGCCCAGAACTGGAAGAGCACAGGCCTTTGTGTTTTTTGGTAATAGTTTTTAACTCTTAATTTTCAGCCATCAGTCTGTGACTCTCCTTTCACTTCTCTGTGAAATACAGTCTAGGGGCAAAATCAGAGCAACACAGACAAGTCAGGGAGCTCCTTTCCCTGAGAAGCTACCACTGGCCTGAATGGATAAACAAGGACCTATAAGAGGCAGCTTATAAGTAGGCAGCTTGGGACACTGTGCTGGTAGTTAGCCTGAAAGCATTTTGTTTAACCAATAGATATAAACATGCTCTTAAAGTTAAGCATATACTGATGAGTCAAAATTAGCTAGAAATTAGAAACCAACCATAGGATGTTTTGCTATTACATATATATTTATGCTGGGACCTGTTTCTTTTTCATTTGCATATGTTTATGTATTTAAGAGATATTCATAAGCAAATCCTCTCTCTCCTACATGCTTATTTTCTTAATGAAAATATGCTGTAATTTGTTGCTTTACATTCTGGACCTTTATTTGTCAGATACAAGAATTTTTGATAATTTTCTTATTTCCTTATTTCTGTATTTACTTCTGCTTTTATTTTATGATTTAAGAAGATGAAACACTATCAACAAAAGATATCTAAGTGCCATCTGAATCGATTATTATACCAGGAAGCAAACCTAAAAGTCACCTTACTATATGTTCCCAGCAAATACTGATAACTCTTTGTATGCATAATAAAAATGGATATGTATAAAACATTGTATATAGAACAATACAGCAATGAAAAATACCCCTCTGGGACTTACACTGTTACTATCTCAATGAAATCGAGATCTTCTTTTCACCACTAATTTAGCAGCACAAAAACCCAGAATCCTTGCAGTCCCACACTGTGCCTCAGAAATGCCTGTGTACACAGACTGTGTTTCTTTAATCAGTGTAAATTCACCCTGCAATTTTCTCTCCCCACTGCTACCGCCTTGAGCAACAGCTTAATAAATAAATAAATAAATAAACAAACAAACAAATAAATAAATGAAATCCGCTAAGCTACTCCCCAAGTCGAATGCAGCCAGACATCCTCTCCAGGTCTTTAGGTAGATGAGCAACCGTGCTGACTCCAGTGACTCACATACTTGTAATTATGTGCACACAGGGAATCTACATCCTTAATTTGTTTTTTGCCTCCTGTGGTGTTTAAATCATGAGTTCTGGGTTTGGGGTTTTTTTAACTTGCTTGTTGTTCTAGTCAGGTCTTGGCAAGTTTTCCTTTTCCCTGTTCTAGCAGGCTTTTCAGGTGCTCCAACAAAGTATAAGGTTCCCACCAGAGTTCTTAAAGAAGAAAGATTTCCAGGGTGAGAATACTATATCAATAAATGAAACCCAACCTTTTAAAAATTACACTGTCAGAAAAAACCATTAGGCTTTAAAAGAGTTGAAGTAAACATTAGATTTTAATATCTACTGCTGCTTAGATTTTTCTGAACTGAAAATCCCTAGTGAGCACTTAAAACTTCATTACTACACTGAAAGGTTGTGAAAGGCTATTTAAAGGTTTTCAATTTTGCTGAAGTCTAGAGGTTATTACAGCTTGAAAGAATACAAACCCTAATATTACATGGAATGAAAGGAATCAAATTTATGTTCTCATCTCCCCTGTAGTTTAATCCAGTTCTATTAGATTCAATGGAGAAAATCAGGGCAGGCTGAAACTTTTTAGAGGGCTGATGAAAAATAATATTGGGTCATTGTAGAAAACATTTCTGTCTATTACTCACACTCTAAAGGATATTCCTATCTCTCAATCCCAGAATCACAACTTACAGTGTTATCAGCCTCTGGCTCAGAAACCCATGTGCTATGACCTGTGTCAGAGTCACACTAAAATTTCCAGAATTACAAACAAAAAAAAATTGAGGGCTTCTGACTTCATCTCAAACCAAGGTTATCTACAACTTGATATGCAGTCTTCCATTATAAATATTTTAAGCTCTTTTCCTCCTTACTTAATTTGGGAGAGATTATTGAGCGACTCAGACACTATGGGCCATCATCATATTAGACAGCTATAGTAGGAGCTGACCAAACAATGCAGCACAAATTAGGACAAAGAAGAACTTTTATACTCATCTACTGAGCATTCCATCAGATTCCAGCTTGGATCAGTCCCAGAGTGTTAAATGAAGAAGCACATGTCCTGGTGTGCAGCTGTGGCTGTGTGAAGACATGTTTATCTCCAGTCTACTGGGACTGGAGAGATCAGCTGTCCATTTCTTTACATTTTGTAACTCTAGACATCTCAGGATCTCACAACTGCAAGAGGGAGGTACCCACCTACAAAGATTTACGCCGATTTGTGTTATTCTAACAAAAAACAGCAAAAAGAGCCTAGAGTTCTGCTTGGTACAACCCATACCTGTATGCCTTTATGCTGGCATTTCTACCTTGAAACCACATATTTTCATTTACTGTAAAACTTATGGAGTGCTAATTGCATAAATTCTTGTACATGACTATAGCTATGTTGGCCTATAGGCTAGAAGATAAAAAATCCTCAACTAAATAGCACTCTGCATTTAAAGAATGCTCTTAGCAGACACTTGGTCCCAGTAATAGGAAATAAAATTACTAGACTGTCTTTTAATGGCAGAAGCATATCATCCTCTTAGACATAGCTGCCATGGTGCAGTTGAGAAGAGGAGAACAAAAAAAGTCTTGGTGATTTTTCTCTGGGACACAGGAGGAAGATCAGCCCACTAGGTGGCTGCGTGATATCCTGGCTGTCTCCCTCCTTGAAAGACTGCTCTTGGGTATATATGGTATATATTCAGACTCTCCACTGCTGCTCCTCCACCAAGCTCTCAGTAAGACCAGTCCAGAAGATGAGTACTCCCCACCAACAGCACTCTCCTGATTGAGTTTCATATATCCTTTTATATATACTTTTTATACAACAGTGTTCCTCAGTCTCTTGGAAATGTTCAGGTACTAGAAATGTTGACAGCCCTAACCCAAGGAAATCTGTGCCTTTGGCTTCTTCTCCCAACACTTTGCATCATCTAGTAGCCCTTTAACTTCTTCAGAAATCGCTCAATTCTTAGTGATACACATGCATGAACCACCAAGTAAGCATAAAGGGGTTCAGGGACTCAGAGCAAAGTAGCTGGAAGGGATATCCAGAGGTCTCCTGCTGCAGCTTCCCACTCAAAGGGAGTCCATCGAAGGAAGGAGGCTTGAGATCTTTTCAGCTTGAGTTTTGGATCTCTGGCATGGAGATACGACTGTCTCTGCAGGCTTTTGGGAGGAAAAGAGTATTTCTCAATACTTTTATGTAGCGGAATTTCCAGCTGCAAGGTCAGAGAAAGACATACATTTCCAGCAATTATTTCCTATCTTGAAACTCAGAAGGTATATGAATTGGTAGAAAGATACTATCAACTGTGCCCAATGAGGAATAGTAGTTTTAAGATGCAAATTACTCTTAAAATCTTAATATCATTCACTTGGGAGAATCCCAGCTTATACTTAATATGTGGACAGAAACTTATATTGCCACTGGCTGCTACAAAAATCACTTATTCAACACAGCATTTCAAAATATTCATAAACATTTCAGAATTAATGCATCTTCTACATTATTGTAGTATGTCTTTAAATTTTTATTAAGTAAGATTTCTACCCTTTGTTGGTAGGAGAATTAATCTTGATATTTTTGCCATATAATAAGTGCCAGAGCATATAATCTGAGCTTTCCTTTATTTTTGTTTAGAGACACGATATAAAAAGGCATTAATTTCTTAAATATTGGCATGTGTGCAGTTTTCACCATTCCTGTAAAGGTCAGTGAATGTGCTGTCAGCAGAGTAGAAGAAAATAAGTGCTCCTTTGCCCAGGAAGGCAGGTGTTATTTGAATCATTCTTGTTAGGCAATTTTCATCTTCCCTTGAATTTATTACTTGTGTCAGCATCAGCGACAATAAATCAAGCACAAGTTGCTTGTCTGCATGGACAATTCTGTTGTCTCATATCGTGGGAAGCTAACGAGGAGGAGGAAATGGCACTGTGTGGGTGGTGCAGGTACGCAAGCACCCGTGGGGAGGGTGTGAGGACATTGTTTGTCCCAGCTCCCACCTCTACGACGGCCATGAGTCGCTTTAGCACCATGGACTTCTCTGCCCAGAAACTTCCCAGCTGTAGAGTCCAGGTAAAGTTAGTATAAATAAAGATTTTGGGAGATTCTAACCTATAAACAGCCTCTTGGGATCGCAGTGGAATATAAATTTTATACTAGGATAAATGAAATGCACGTCCTATAATACCACACAAGAATCACATTAACTTTTAGTCTTCAAAAATACTCAGGCCTTTAGGGAAGTTGCAGCTTTGCTCAGTTAGGCCTGAGCCTAACCGAGTGCTGTGCTGCTGTCAGTGGCTGCCTAACCAGCAGCAAGTGTTCTTTTAGCCTGGCACTGCTTCAGGTCTCTGCTCTTTCCTTAGAGCCCTGAGTGAGCACAAAACAAGTTATGAGCTCAATGAGCTCTGAGGGTTTTTTTTGTTGGGGGTGAATGGTTGGGTTTTGTTTATTTGTTTTTCGTTTCATTTCGGGTTTGTTTTGCTTTATGCCCACAGCAAGTTTCCTTTCTTCTAAAAAAAGTAAAGAAAGCAATATCTCTGTTGATACCCTACTATAATTTGCAAGTAAGAAACTTTGTGTTTTATGCTTATATCTCCTCATTAAACTGAACTGAGAGATACACAGTTTCAGGATGTTTTCCCTGTCACCTGTGGCGTTTCCAGACCATGGTCCCAAAATACACGCTTTGGAATTAACAGGGGCTGAACAGTCAATAGATGCAAAATGTGTCCCAGCTTTAACCATGGACTGCAGCAGATATCTCCATAGCTTCCTCAGAAAAGTGATAGAATTTATAATACTTCAAATATTTCTTCAATGGGTTTTAAAACGGCAAACTAATACAGACACTCACACAGAAAAATGTAAATGCAGTCAGCATTACTGGGCTGACTTTATAGTACAAAATCCGTCAACATTAGTTCCATAAATACCCTTTTTACTGGGGAATCAGCAGTTTCTTAACCCATCCAAATGCTTTAGCAGATGTTTCTCTCATCGATGCTCAAATAGTACCTTAAGCAAGCACAGAGAGAGGTCTCAGAATGCATCCAGGACGAGCCTTCGGTTCCACACTTGGTCTGGAGCACACATTTTGTTAAGCCAGGATACTGATCCTCTATGTTATGCTGTCACACGGGTTCCAGGGTGTGCCTTAGAGGGGCATGGCTTTAAGGGGTTAAACATATAACGATGACATACTGAAGTTTCTAATGCTAATGTTTAAATGGAATTTAGTTGATTAATGAGGTCTTTCATTTGCAGTCACTAAAACTTTTTTTTTAATCTTACTTGCCTAGTCTGCAGTACTTTCAAAGACACCATCAGCTCATTATGAATAATCACAGAGTGTTCATGAAAGAAGTGTACACTGAAAATGACAAAACCCCCAAGTTATTAATGTGCAAATATTCAAAGTAAAGTGAAAATTATTTATAAAAAAACACTCTGAAATATTTTAATGTCATTTGTGCAATTTCAGAGTGGAAAAAAATAAAGAGAAATTATTCAATCTTACTTTTTATCTCTTTCTAATATTTGCTATGCCCAGGATTAATTTCACAGAAAATGTATATCTTCTTTTTTGACAGCTGCTATTTTTAGACTCAAAAAAATATTTAAAGACAATTTGTTTTAAAAGAGTAAGACTATAAACCCTGCATAATTAGCTGTTTATGATATTGTAAATCCATTTCTTAAGAAACATATTTAACTGCTGATTTTAGAGCTAATCATTGGATTTACACTAAAATATATTCTACTCTCTCAACTTCTGTTCTAATGTTCAAAGGCATCCTTTTTCCCTGGAATTTGGGTTGGATGGAATCATTGCAATAACCTGGTTTTCAAGCTTATGTGTTTCAGGTGTTAAAATAATAATGAGAAAGACAGTATGTGAATGTGATAACATCAAGTTTAACAATCAAACAGAGTTCCTTTCCCCATGATGAACATTTAACCTATGGAAGACTTGATAAATAAAAGGTATCTTGGAGGCAAAGAGTGGGTTTCAGACCCCAGCTGTTGGAAGCAGGCAGGAGCCCTATTAAGGCATAGGGAGTTACACCAAATGAAACAAGGATCTGGTGAGTTTGTCATGGTTGGAATAACGCAAGTTGCAGCCTTGAGAAAGAAAAAAAAGATTCAAAAAATAAAGAGTTTGCTGAATTTTACTCTCATGAAGCTGTTTTCTGGCATTTGTTTGCTTATCTGGCAGTCAGATTTAATTTTTGACAGTACCACATGACATGCCCAGGTGTAAGGCTCAGATTTCTAGGTTTTTTTGCTTCCCAAACACAGTAAGTATGCACACCTTACCTTGATGCAGATCTCCACCTTTCCACCATGCTTCTTAGTGAGGCCAAAAGAAAAGAGAGGTAGGGAGGGTTGTAATTTGGAAATAATTTTAGACGCTATAGCGTTTTGAAGACCTTTGAAATGCATTCTGAGTTTCATGTAAGACCGTTTCTTCAAAGCAATGAATATCTTAAATTAGTGTTGCTTGAGAACATTTCGAGACCGATTTTCCTGTAAATTAATTTCTTGTGCATTTTTAACGGCTTTTGGCTTGCAGTAATTTAATCAGAGTCTGTCATCTTCTGTCAGTTATCGTGCCAACCTGTAATGTTTCTTTACACTTCAATGGAGTCCCCAAGTATGCTTCCAGCCTATTGAGGGAACACATTCTAGGTGCTTCTGGTTCTAAACTTCTTTTCCATGTCTGAAAAGTAAAGAGCTAATTGAAATAGGTCAATGTCAACTTTAAGGATTCTATTTTTCTCATTACATACTTTGAGGATAACATACCCTCACAGAATCAAGTTCTATATTGTATTGACAGTTTTTTCATGTCTCAGCAGAGATTGTTTTGAAAATATGGAGATTCCTTAGATAGGAATATATCTGTCTTCTTAAAATATGAAATAACTCATTAAAAAAAAATCCTGATTGTGCAGACCAGTTGCGTAAAAATATTGTTTCCGGCTGTAAGTTTTATTTGTTGTTCATGGCAATTTAAAATGAGCTTTTGCCACAAATCCTAGGTGGAAACTATCAATCTTTCTGTCATAAAGTAAAATAATGCTTCACCTCCTTTTGTGTGACCCTGGTGCTATAATATTTTTCTAATTAAGATCACCATAAAATTCATATTTCTTCTACTTCCTTCTCCACATCCCACTCCCAATTTTCTCTCAGAATAAGAAGGCTACTGCTTCTGTCTACTACCAACATAAATCAATTCCTAGCAAATAGCCTAGTGTGATATCTATTAACTTGTCACCAGGGGTAAAATTTATTTAAAAGTTAAGAAGTGTTTTGCAATATAAAATTCTACCCAGTGCTGTAGTGAATAGTATATGCTTCCTTAATAAAGTACTTTTTCAGGCACCACTTCTAGAAATGTAATCTACTGAACCTGGAATACTGAATGAAATTTACAAACCATTAACAACTTTAGTGATTATTGCCTCAAGAGTAACAGTTACTTTTCTGGACAGCTTGCCTTGTATTATGTCAACCAGATCTTCCATTGTTTTGCTTTCCCTTCCTTTTTTCTTGTTTTCTCAAACAAGCAAGTAGATCACATCTTTTGGTAGGGCCCTAAGAAAAATAAAAAAACTGTGAATAGTGGAAATAATTTTCTGATAAAATCATGGCATGGAACTTGGCTAATTGTATTTTTCTTTTCTCTAGGCTTTCCAGTAATTTGATTTTAGTTGCACAAATATGAATGCATTTGTTAATCAATTCTGGCATGTCCAAAACCGCGTAAGATATCTTCTTGTATTTTCTAAGCTGATTTGAAAAACTCTTTTTGGAGAAAATACCTCACTTGATGGGTGTATAGAATAAAGTAGGATAAAATAGGCATTACATAATTTGTTTTTCGAGCCTCAGCACTTGTATTATTCTGTTTTCCTCTGTTTATTAATATCTAATAAGAAAGAAAAAAGGGAAAAAGACACAGAAATCACAGGTAAAAGAAAACAAATGACAATAAACCAGTATTTCAGCACATTACATGAAAAAAGGAAGAGTTAGTCTTCAAAGACGTACATGAGTCTTTTCAAAGATAACAAGCATAAAGAAAATTGTTGGCATGAGTGTTAGAGTTCTCTTTAAAATCCTAACCACTTTTAAAGGAGAAAATATAATTGTATTTTTCCAGTTCCATGAACCACCCTGTGTTAACTTCTCCTCAGAGATACATTGGATAGGTCATTTAGGAGTTTTGCATAAAATGGAATGTTTCAGATTTCCCTTATCTAAGTATGATTCATTTAGCCACTAAAATTGCTATTGAAAACCATTTTGCATCATTAACCAGTATCACTAAATCATTCGGCATGCTTGGAAAACACAACCCTGGGAAAACATATGTTCATGTGCAGCACTTTTGATAAGCTGTTATAAAGAGAGTTCCAGTACATAAACCCATAACTCCTGCCTGTAAAATGAAATATGCAACAAGTAGGCCAAATCTTGATTATATCTCTGATATTATAAGCCACAATTTTGGTGGATTTTGCCAGGTAGTAATTATGCCATCTGGATGGAACCCTTTAAAATCCTCTGCAGCCTTCTGTATAAAGTGAGAAAGAACCATTTTTATGGTTGCTTTCATTTAATATTTAGCTTTTGGTTTAGACAGTCCAGTTCATGATTTCTGGCCTGGCCTAGGAAGAAGGGGTTCTCAGGTTTTCCTTTCAGCCCCCAGGCCTCTGCCCAGTAGCCATACTCTGGGATGAGGGCCTGCTCCCTGTGTCACTGCAGGGATCAGACCCGAAACCTGCCAGCAACTGCACAGAATTTCCCAGTTAACAGAGTGTGGTGAACACGTATCTTCCTTCCTCATAACAGTCAAGCAAGGTAAGAACTACAATAAAACAATTTTACAAGCAACCAGTAACCAGTTTCTTCGAAAGACCACACTGATTCTTTGCTGGAAAAAGACACAGGAGATCCAAAGCTATGTGTATATGTTCCTTCAACTATATGACAAAATTTCTTTAAAAAAAAACAGGGACTCCTTTCCAGAAATCCAGTAAATTAATTGGCATAATTTATGCCTTGCAGGCTTTTGCATATTAATAAAAAGACAGAGCATTTCCATGATATGACAAGGACCGAAGTGGCTGGGCATTTAGAGGCAGGTCTGCTCCAACCAGTTCCTGCCCCATCCATCTGTCCTTTCCAACAGCTTGGTCCTGGCTGTGAATCATTGTGTCCCTGCTGCTCCATTTGCGTCCATGTGGTCTGGTAGGCTGGAGGAACTTGATTCAGCTGAAGAATATCCTCTGGAACAATGTAATCAAGAGTGTTTACTTTCCAGCCTCCTTCACTTGTTTCCAGAAAAAAACCCAGCTGTGCCAGCATGGGACTGCAGGATGATGAGAGAGGCACAGGGCGAGAGCCATCAGCAAGGGCAGCTGCTGCTTGTGCTGATGTGCCCACCAGGGAGTTGCTCAGCTTGCTGTGCTCACAGCACCCTGCCTGTCACCTATTTGATTTTCATAATTCTCTCTCTAAGTGGAGTTCTGTCTCTTTCCTTGTTCTCCTCAACACGTAAGTCCTCAATGTGCAAAGCTCCACTTAGCACAAGCATCTCTATTGCTCTTTGCAAGGGGAGAAGCTCTAGCACGTGCTCAAGGAAGTCAGCAAAAATAACCATCCTTCCATCTAGTCAGCAGCACCATAGCTGCTGGCAAACTTTTCTTCACTGACTTGATCCACCAGCAAAACAAATCTCTCACAAAGCCCAGTCACATGTAGCAAACCCACCATTCATCTTCCTCTCCCAAAGATATCACAAGGACATTTGGAAATTAACCTGGACGATCATTAAGCATCTTCCTGACACAGGGCAAAGATCAATCTCACCAGCAGGTAGCACACACAGGTTGTCAATGAGGTGCCCTTGCAGAGGGAACAGAGGTGAGGTGTTGAAGCCTTCATGAATGAAGCACCTCCCAAAGCACTTTCCCTTGCATTACCTGGGTCCTCCATGGCAGAAGGGAGCTTGTATGACTTGGTCCCTTCCGCGTGGACAGGGGGGATCCTGCCAGCAACACTTTGCAAGGCAAGTTGCTTTGCAAGACAAGTAAGCAGTGCTCTAGCAGGCAGCCACTCATCACTTTAGAAATATTACCAGCACAGAGAGCCAATTTGAAATAGCCATAAAAAGTGAGAAAACGCTCAGAAACATCAGGGTCTGCACTGCCTAACTCTCAGACGTTCTGTGGAGGTAAAGAAGAAGTGGAATACTTCAGGCCAAGAACAAGTTGCTGCCAAAAAATTTTGAGGCTAAAATGCCCCTTCTAGTGTCTCATCGGTCCCCGCAGCACCAAAGTGAGACAGAGACAGGTAACAGTTGATGAAAAGTACAACACTCTTTTACCTAACCTGTGAGTCATCAAAACAATTTTATGCCCTGGCTTCTGGTGAGAATAACTCCTAGACAAAGCTGACAGTGACAGGCATACCATGTTTGTTGGAGACTATCACCTCTTGATACGGGCACAAAAAAAGATGAGACTTTTTAAAACTCATGGAAATACCACCACTGCATGAACCTCCACAAAACAAACTGGAAGATTTTCTCCTTTCCGACAGCACAGCAGGCTCGCTCGCTACAGCTGCTGAGGTGCTATTTTTGTATCACATCCCTCAAAACCATTGCGTCTCACTGCAGAGAGGGGTGTTGGGCAGCAGGAGGAAAGACTCGGATGCTGTGTCTAAGGAGCTGTTTTAAAAGTGCCACGGATTTAGCGTAACTGCACAGAGCAAGGGAGGGTTGTTGGTTGATGGGATGCTCACTGCCATTAATTAAAGTCTGTTTACTTAGGGATCATATGCTGATGCAAAAGAAGAGAATTATTTTTAGAGAGATTTCACCTTTATTGCCATTGAATGAAATTAATGTTAGCTGAATGGCTCACTTGGAAACATAAAAAGCAATAGCATCTTATAGTGCCAATTACAAGCATAAGGTCTGGAATGGCTCTCACCAGCAAGCAGTAGCTACTGGTCCTTGTGAAACAACTCCACAATGCCCTTTCTCTCTCCCCTCCCGCTGTTGAATTTGCTGGTTTGTGATTGTTCAAAATGGCTCATTTTACTGCAGACAGAAGCAAGGACAATTAACTCACTGTCCAAGCTGACTAAAGCTGTCCATGTTCATGGCAGAATGGCTACAACCCCAAACCTGCCCCTTTGAGTGAAATTATTATACAATATTTATTCTGAGATGTTTGCCTGTTTTTAGAGTGTATGTTTTGATGAGCTGAAGAAGCATCTTTCCCTGATGAAACCAGGCAGTTCAGGGAGAGCTTTGATCTTTGCATGCCTTCTGTCCAGCAAAAGGACTTTGCAAACAGTAACCTTGAAGGAAGTTGGCTTCCAGCCATGAGCAGGAAAAAGTAAATATTACATGTCAGTTGAGAATTTAATGGAGAATTTGGGAGTAAGACCTTTAATAGAAAGTAAATTTGTGAGAACGGAATTTTTCTGTCATGTTTCAATTTCCGATGTGGAAAATGAAAATGAAACAGATTGGCTTAGGTTGGATTGATCCATGCAGGACTAATTTAGTTTCCTAAATATAATTAAAATATCTTGTCTCAGGACAGTTCAGCATTAATCTTTCCTCAAGCTGCCACAGTGCTTCACAGGAGATGCAGTTCATTCTCTTCTGAGACAGATACCTGACAGACCACATACCTCACAGTCCACACCATTTTCTAATTGAGACCAGGCAAAATAAAGCCATCACTTTACTGAATTTCATTTTGATATATTATCTTTGGTTAAACCAGAAAATGCAGAGAAAGTTTGATTTAGGAATTTAAAAATTCCTAATTCTTAATTCCTAATTCCTAAAAAGAATTTAGGAATCCACCTGCATGGTGAGATAAAATACCCTCTTTGTACAAGAGTCTCTGAAGTACAGAAGTAGATTATATCTGGCCCTGCAAAGCATAGAAGTAGATCATATCTGGCCCTTCAGGCAGGTGTCGAACCACCTGGCTCTTTGGAAATGAATGGCTTCTGTGGCTAAGTTTGGAGAACCATGACAGTGATGCATAAACGACAACTCAGACCCTTCAAGGTGGACCAGGAAAACAAGCTCGAGGTCCATTGCACATACTTTTACATTACAAGACTTCTGCGCAGAAATCATTCCCAATGATTGCCAAAGGTGTGATTTTATTGCTCTAAAAGCTCTCTGAATTGCGCCATTCAAGAATAAAGGCAGCAGCTCTCCCCTCCAAACAGCTTTGCACGGCTGGATACCTTACCATTGAATGCTTTCCTCTCAGGATTTTTTTTCTTTCCAGTACAGTTTCAAAATTGATCCCTTTTCTTTCAATAAGCTCAGGATTTGAAGGGTTCAGCTGTAGATGTAACAACTGGTTTTCAACACTGAAAATGCAAGGGTGGAACAGCATACACTTAGAGAGAGAGTTTCAACATTTCATTTTCACAGAAAGGCTATTTCTTTCTAGAACACTAATGAGGAGAAACTTGAATAGAAAAAAAAAATTAGATACACAGGTGGTAAAGAAACTGCAGAGAGTTCCGCCCTTTAGCAAAGGCATATTAATGCCAGCCTGCTGTTACTCTGGCTGCTGGCTGAGCCAAGCTGGGTTTCTCTGACCCCTCCCACTGGACCTCTGTCCTGGGAGGACAATTTGCACAGGGCAGTCGACTGAAAACTTCCAATTGATCTTTCAACTGATCTTCTATCATGGGTATATAAAAACATTTAGTGTTACAATTTTAGAAAAATCACTGGTTAAATGGTTGTTCCTCTATTTTGGTGCTAACTTTGAATCTATGCATGCACACACACACACATATGCTCCAGCACATATTGTTCACAAGATAAGAGGCTTAGAGACAAACAATTGCCTTCTTTTCACTTCAGCTATACTACAAGCAAAGACAAATACATAATACAACAAATCGCTGAGCAGTGGGGTCCCTGGAGGACACTGATTGTACCAGCTGAAAACTAGGAGTGAAGCACTTGCTTTCCCCTTTCTTGAGGCAGAGTAGCCTTTATTTCTTCCCTAGGATACTTTTTTATTTAGGCTACATGGATCATTAGAAATGAGCTAATTGCAAGAAAGTTTTAAAGATATTTTATAATAATAGTAATACAAGTAATACAAGTGATTACTTGTAGCGTAATCAATTCCACATGAGAGACTATACAGTACACTAGATGGAGTTAGGTGTTATGCATTAATAAAGAAAACACATTTCCCTTGCCTAACACATCTACCTCCTAGCTTCTCACTGCAGGTAACTTTTCTAACTTCCACAATGTAGTAACTTTCTAAATTTTTGTCACAGAATCACAGAATGGTTTGGGTTGGAAGGGACCTGAAAGATTATCTAGTTTTCCAACCCCCAGGCCACAGTCAGGGACAACTTTTATTTTTAAAGTTTTCTCTGGTCGCAGCTTAATGTTCTGTGCAAGTTCAGCTTCATCAGCACTTATTGATTCAAAGTGTTATGCAAAAACAACTTATTAATAAATATGTTTTCCTATTATTCTCATGCATTCCTTGTAATCACAAGACAGAGCTAATTTTATCAGCAACAAAATTTTAAAAATACAGAAAAAAATAGTGACAAAGCTCAAAGAGATAACTTTAGAAATAAAAACCTCAAATCATTATTATCCATTGATGAATGCAAAGGCATTTTATATTTTAAGTCCCACTATTTGTGGCCTGGTACTGTGCTTTAAATAGTGCCTTTCCAAAGGAGCACATTGAAAGACATCACAATGGGCATGATTCTGATTTCTCTTGTGTAAATACTGTGATTGACAGCTGCGTGCTGATATTCTCTAATTCAAAATTTATTTCACCCTTTTCATTGCATTAGCCCTTGCTTCAAGTCTGCTTTAATTTACCTTCTAATTATTTTTAATAGTACGTAAGTTGGGGAAATGGGAACTCTTGCTCTTCCTGTATCCGGACTTTGCAGAAATCCCTTGAAATCACGTAAGATCTATAAAAAAAGTTACATTTGATAGTGTCTTGGTGTGACTTTATGATGATGTATCTTATATCGCCTGCCCTATGCCCAGGCATGAATCTTGTGCCTTTCTGTGCCTTTAAACTGAGCCTGAGAGGGGGAAGAAAAAAAAACTGACCGAACTTTTCAAAGCAGTTCTGTGCTTCAAGGTGGCTACTACTCTCTGCGTCCTTCTGCTGCAGGGAGTGATAGCTGCTGCTGCTGTTGCTGCTGCAGAGAGGGGAGGAAGCACCTTCCTTGTTTTCAGTGAGCCTCTGGCTCTGGTTTTCTCCAGAGAGACACGGAGAGTCTCCTTTTCTGCTGGGACTTTACTTTTTTCCTTCTTCTCTTCTGGACTGTTTTGAACACTGGAACTCACTGGGAGAACTTTCCACCAAGGCCCAGAGGGTTCCACACCGATCCCGCCCCAAAGAGGAGAAGAGAAACCACACCCACAGAAAGGACTTTAAATATTCCCAGGTTTCTCTCTACAGCGAGAGGTTTTATTATTTAGCATTATTATTCTTTTCTTGTGGTTTCTTAAATAAATAGCTTTTTCCCCCTTTACTTTCCTCCAAGGAAATATTTCTTTCCTGACCCTGGTGGGGAAGGGTAACCTGCCTTCTATCAGAGAACACTCAAATTTGGATGTTTCTCTGAGTTTGTCTCAAACTGGGACAGATAGCAAATTTGAAATCTCTTACCCAGCAGAGATAGGGTGCTATGCTGTGCTGCTTCTTGTCTGTACTTCCAGGGAAAGCAAATAAACCTGGCTCTTCCTTGACTTCCTGGGTTAAGAGGAAATGTTGAATTTTGTTTCAGTTTTGCTGAGACTGCAGCTGAGAGAACAAAAATATTGGAATAAAGGGACTGAGGGGAATGGGGAAAAATGTGAGAGAACGTACCTGAAACTTGCCCAGTCTCTGTTCTAGATGAGCCAGTGCATGAGAAATTTTCTATATTTTTTTCCATAATCCAACATAACCTGATAAGATATCAGAGTACTACTACTTATATACATACATTTTGTACACGTCTTAAAAAAACAGATAAAAACAAAATCTGTTAAGTAAGGTAACTAAGAAAAATATTTACAATTCATCTCCCTAATTATAGATGCAATGAGAAGTGAAGGAGCTGCAGCATGAAATATTTCACATCCTCCAGATAAAAGACATCAATGTGAAGTATGGTGAACAATCATAATGGTCTTGGGAAGAGAGTAAAAACTAACACCTAATCCTAAACATTTGTGGTTTTGTGAAATTTAATCCGTGGATATAAAGTTAAATCTTCCCATAATCCAAAATTCGGCATGGCTGAAGCAACAGCAGAAGCCTTAATTTAGTGAAAAGTAGAAATGCGAGGAAGAAGCATGGTTGAGGTACTGTTAGACAAACTTAGGCATGCCTTTCACATTGACAGGGTCCCTGTATGTCTGGGCTTTGTAGTTTTGTGAAGCCTAACCCTAGGCATAACTCTAACCCTAGCCCTAATCAGAAATTTAGGTAGAGCCAAAGCCACAGCTGTGGCTTAAATTGAGTGCCAAGTAGAAGAAAATGTGGGACCAAAGTTTAGGCACTTTTGGGCAACCTAAAACTGTTACACGAACTTAGGTATGCCTTTTGCATTCTGAGTATCCCTGTATGTCTGGACTTTTTGGTTTTTTGAAGCCTAACCCTAGGCATAACCCTAACCCTAGCCCTAATCAGAAAATTGAGCAGAGCCATGTCCTAAAGGAAGTGCAAAAAAGGAAGCGAGGAGCAAGATTTAGGGACTGTTGCACAACCTTAGGCATGTCTTTCGCATTGTGAGTGTCCCT
>VZRF01002309.1:210047-290891 GCA_013396875.1 Vireo altiloquus
CAGGGTCCCTGTATGTCTGGGCTTTGTAGTTTTGTGAAGCCTAACCCTAGGCATAACTCTAACCCTAGCCCTAATCAGAAACTTAGGCAGAGCCAAAGCCACAGCTGTGGCTTAAATTGAGTGCCAAGTAGAAGAAAATGTGGGACCAAAGTTTAGGCACTTTTGGGCAACCTAAAACTGTTACACGAACTTAGGTATGCCTTTTGCATTCTGAGTATCCCTGTATGTCTGGACTTTTTGGTTTTTTGAAGCCTAACCCTAGGCATAACCCTAACCCTAGCCCTAATCAGAAAATTGAGCAGAGCCATGTCCTAAAGGAAGTGCAAAAAAGGAAGCGAGGAGCAAGATTTAGGGACTGTTGCACAACCTTAGGCATGTCTTTCGCATTGTGAGTGTCCCTCTGTGCCTGGTCTTTGTGGGTTTTTGGATCCTAACCCAAGGTGTAACCCTAATTCTAATCCTGCTCCTAAAATTAGGCAGAGCGTAAGGCACAGCAGTGGCCTTAATTCAGTGAAAAGTAGAAAGGAGGGAACAAGGTTAAGGAACTTTTGCTTAACTTCAGGCATATCTTGTACATTGTCAGTATCCCTGTATGCCTGGGCTTTTGAGTTTTGTGAAGTCTAAGCCTTGGATATAACACTAATTCTTGCCATAATCCAAAATTAGGCGCAGCCGAAGCCACAGCAGTGTCCTTAATTCAGTGAAAAGTAGAAATGCGAGGAAGGAGCATGGCTGAGGTACTGTTACACAAATTCAGGCATGCCTTTTGCATTGACAGTGTCCCTGTATGTCTGGGCTTTGTGTTTTTTTGAAGCCTAACCATAGGCGTAACTCTAACCCTAGACCTAATCCGAAAATTAGGCAGAGCCGTTTCCTAAAGGAAGTGCAAAAAAGGAGTTAAGGAGAATGTTTAAGGTACTCTTACAAAACCGTAGGCATGTGTTTGCCATTGAAAGTGTCCCTGTATGTCTGGGATTTTTGGTTTTTTGAAGCCTAACCCTAGGCGTAACCCTAATTCTACCCCTACTCCAAAAATTAGACAGTACTGAAGCAGCAGAAGTGGCCTGAACTGAGTGCCAATTAGGAAGCAGGGATCAAGGTTAAGGAACTTTTGCAGGACTTTAGCCATGCCTTTTGCATTGTCAGTATCCTTGTATGTCTGGGCTTTGTGGTTTTGTGAAGCTTAACCCTAGGCTTACCCTACCACTAGCCCTTTTCCAAAAATTAGGCAGAGCGGCGTCCTGAAGCAAGTGGAATGTAGAAAGGACAAGCAAGTTTTAGGCACTGTTGCACAACCTTATGCATGCCTTTTGTATTGTCAGTGTACTGTTATGTCTGGGCTTTCTCATTTTGTAAAGCCTAACCATAGGCATAACCCTCATTCTTGCACTAATCCTAAAATTAGACAGAGCCAAAACTACAGCAGTGGCCTTAATTCAGTGAAAAGTAGAAATGCGAGGAAGAAGCATGGTTGAGGTACTGTTAGACAAACTTAGGCATGCCTTTCGCATTGTGAGTATCCCTGTATGTCTGGGCTTTTTGGTTTTTTGAAGCCTAACTCTAGGCATAACCCTAACTCTAACTGTATTCAAGAAATAGAGAGAGCCATGGCCTGAACTGAGTGTCATGTAGAAAGGATGAATCAAGTTTCCAGGACTTTTGTACAACCTCAGGCATTCCTCTCGCATTGTCAGTTTCCCTCTATGTGTGGGCTTGGTAGTTTTATGAGGCCTACCCCCAGTCGTGACAATAACCGTAACCCTAAGGTGAATTTTAGCAAAAGCGAAATCCACAAAGACAAAAAGGAGCAAGACTTGGGCAGTGTCATACTCCCTTTGCATGTCTTTCGCGATGTGATTTTCCCTGCAGTTTTTGGCATAGTGATTTTGTGAATCCTAACCCTAGGCATTACCCTAACCCCAACCCAAAACCTTATCCTCGGCTGAGGCGTCTTAACACCACTGGGCAAAGGCCAGAAGAAAGATGGAAGCCAAGAATGTGACAAGACTGGGGCTGTGTCCAGCTCCTCTAGGCATGCCTTTAACATTGTCACTGTCCCTGTATGTCTGGGCTTTTTGGTTTTGTGAAGGCTAAACCTAATCCTAACCCTAGGCCATGCCGAAGCAGCAGCAGTGGGAAGAGGTTTGCACAAAGTAGGAAGTCAAGAATGTGGCAAGATTGGAGCTGTGTCTGGCTTCTCTTGGCATGTCTTTCACGTTGTCACTGTCTCTGTATCTCTGGGGTTTTGGTTTTGTGAAGCTTAACGCTAGGCATCACCCTAACCCTAATTCTAACTCTAGGCTTACGCTTAGCCAAAGCTTTGTGTTGACGTGGTTGAAAAGCACAAAGACAATGAAGGAGCAAGTCTGGGGCTGTGTCGTGCTCCCATTGGCAAATCTTTTGCATTGTGATTGTCCCTGGAGCTCCGGGATTTTTGGTTTTGTGAAACCTAATCCTAGACCTAGTCCTCCATATGCAGAGAAAAGACAACCATTGTGTAAAGTCAATGCAGCCTCTTCAAAGCTAAACTTATTTACTGAACTTACCATTCTATGTTATCTCTTACGAGCAATGCAAAAGAGTAATATGGTTTGTATAGATTAATCCTCGTAATTCTACACTGCTTATTCACAGAGATAACGCTCACTCACTTTGTCTTCTCATTATCTGAACAGACATGCCTTTCTTTAAGTCATCAGCAGAGGTCATCACACAAATGCCCTTGTGGAATATTCATTAATCAAACAACTAATTTGAAATGGATCTTCAAAGCATTATTCATTCCCCATCATTCTTCATACATCTATTTAAATGCTTTATGTGTATAATGATTAGGTTGATGTTTAATTAATTGTGAAAATGTGAATTAAAGCTAAATTACAAGACAAATTATTCCACAGCACACAAAAAAACCTTAATTCTCTACTGTTAGGTTTTGAAATCTCATCAAGTTTCCATAAACACCTTTCTCAGCTTTTTAATATGTGATTATACCAGATCAGTTGGCTACACTGTTTAAAAAAGGTTATAGTCTCAGTGCCACTAATTTACTTCTTCTAACGGCAGAATAAGCAAAGGTTAATGCAAATACACGTCACTTATTTGTAATTAAGAATAAATAGGATATTCACTATTTGAGAGGCAACTTAAAGGCGTCAAGATAGAGGGAGATGCAATAGAGATGTTCTACTTCATCTTGAGAATTTATTTAATTTCATGAAGCCATTAGAGCTAATAATTAATTTCTCAGAGATCACCAAAAATAAACCACCAGCTATATAGTATGAAGTTGGTGATACATTATGTGATATGTCTTAGACATGGCAAAAGTCAGACGGTTTTTTGACAGAGTAGCGTCCAAATTGCAGCATGTGAGTTACATCTGTGCCATTTACAAACCAGTGGCTCCATGTTTCAACTGGATAAACCATTATTTATGTTACTTCCTACAGGTTTTCACACATTGTTGCTCTTGCAGAATGGATACTGCTTCTAAATGCCAGGAGGGCATTTCATAAATGGATGGCTGATCTCAGTACATTGCCACCCAAAGTACATTGGTAAGCCTTCTGCAGAAATATATAAAATTACAATACTGACTGTACGGTAACAGTAACAAGCTGATTTCCAAAAAGAACTTCCCCAATTCAAAGGTGAAAAATAATCAAATATTTTTATGTAACAAGGATTAGAACTTAAAAAATTTTATTTCAGTGTATATGAAATGCGTGTATATGAAATGCATGTATATGAATATAAGTGAAGAGTATATATATATATGGCCAAAGAGGTCCAAGAGAATGATGCATGATTAAAAAATAGTTCTGGAGGGTAGGAATCCCATCTAATTATTATTACAAAAGTAAATATAACATCTAAACAGGTTTATTACCATTTGGTTATTTAATGGAGGCAGGACAAAAAAGGCAACTCAGATTAAAAATCTTTCTTCTGCTCACAAAATGAATATGACAAAAAGGCATCATATTGAATTCAAACAAAATCAGAACAGGGAATGCATATTACAGGAAAGTGTGACAGCAATTGGTCCCAGTGTGGCGAGGCAGTAAGCACAGGCATTTGTTCTGAGCCTTGCTTGTGTTGAGTTCACATATACTCCAGCAGCAAGATCTAAACCCGTGTCCTTTGGGCCTATCCATACACAATATTGCACCAAATCAACGATTAAGGTTATCACTGAGATATATGCTTATATGTGTTGTATGATAAGGCTGCATTATTAAATGAATGATGCCTGAAGGACAAGCAGTAAGATACGAACTGAGCTGCTCAGAATAAAGCAATTTTTTCTTTTTTCTTTTCAAAAGGCTGCATGAGCCATTATAAGGTGCTTCCTTATTTGTATGGTACAATAGCGCTGAGCACCTACATCTCTCACTAACTCAGAATCAGATGCACGTCCAGTAATAGACCAATTCTCTTAGATTTACTTTCTGTAAGTAAACCCACCAAGTTTTACAAAACACTGCTGTTTTATCAGCAAATCCTTGAGCGCACAGACCTGAGCCACCAAAGAAATATGAATATTAAGGATGCTGACTTTTGGTCAAGATGAAATTTCAGATCAAATCAATGTCAAAATACAATGCAGAAAAAACCCATAGCCAAGCAGCATTTCATTACTTTTCCTGTTTCAGGAGAGTTCAGTTGAGGTTTTCAGATGAACGAAGAGTCCTCAATCTTCTCAACTGTCTTGAATAATAAGCACCTTTCCCTGCCCCCTCCTTTTTTTTTCCCCTTTCCCCTGTCCCCCATCTGAGATAATAGCTTTATGGCCTACAAGACACACATGCTATGAAGCACAGTCCAAATCCTACTTCAGCACATCACATCCCTTAGCAGGTGATAAAGCAACATTAATAAACCTGGTCTCATCCTAGTCAAAGCAGATATCATTCAGAAGACATAAAATACAGCAAGAAGGATTGAAAAATATGTCTAGTTTTCAGTGATTTATTTATGAAATTCCTAGGGGACATAGCCATACAAAGGTCTCAAAGCTGTCATCTGTGGTAAATAGTATGTCATAATATATTTAACAAATGATAATTCAAACCATAGAAAACTATAGAGAAGGGTTCAGAAAATGTTTATAGATGGGAAGTTACTGAACACTTGGTTTCAACTGTTTTATTATAGCTTAGGGGTACACTCACTGTTGACTGTACAAATAAATAATTCCCCCTCTCTGTAGTAGCGGAGATTTTTGCTCACGTTAAGATTGTTCAAATCCTAGAAAATTTACGGGTCAAGATATAGAAGTTTCCATGAAAATGTCCCTGTGGATTTTCAGATACTAATGAAGGAACAGTTTCTTATATGGCAGTAAGCTTTCAGAGGTTATTCAGAACCAATAACAATAACAATAAAATATGAGTAAGAGAAAATTGATTCAGCATCAGAGAAAACCTCAGGTGGTATATCATCCCAGCTCTCAGAATTAATCACTGAAAAAATAAAGGGAAATACTGTACTCAATTCTATAGTGCAAAGTGTCTAACTAAGTGGCCCATGGAACAGTAGTGTTCTGCTTCTTATCAAATGGTCAGTCCCTCATCTGCTGTTGCTGCTAGAATCAGCATTTTCAATAACCAGCCAGAATTTTCAAGCTCCCTATTCCATAGCATGACTCTCCTTTGTAAAGCCACAGGAAATTGTTTTCTTCCCTTGATGCTTATATATGCAGGGTACTATATGGGAAGGATCCTTATCCAACTCCACGGACACATCTCATAGAACACAACTCTTTAACTGATGCCTGTTACATATCACAATAAATTTGCTCCTTAACATGCTGCTGCAGCATGCAGCCCATTTCCTGGGAGTTTAGCTAAATCACCTTTCAGTGTCTCATGCTACAATTTATAGGATATTTCCTGGCAGAATATATATTTTCAATACTGCCTGCTTCCCCACGGTTTCCACTAGGTTTCCACCTTTACAAACTCCTGAATAATGTTAAATACTGGGAAAAATTTACAGAAATTTAGCTGGGTTCTGACATACCCTATTATACTAGCTAAAATTTCAGTTTGACAACTGTCATGCTGTGTCTGTTGTCAGTCCAAATGCTCAGAAAGAAATGATATATGTGATGAAACCCTAAGCTCTGGATTTCTGTCAGAGGAAGCCTCTGTGAACTGCCTTTGCTTATTGCAAAAGCCCTGTGTCAAAGTCCATTATTAGGTTCTCTCTCTTAAATAGTTTGGTTCTGACTTTATTTTCCTCGTTGCTTCTTTCTCTCTTCTATTATTGCCACTAGCTGTTTCTGTAAAAAAACCAAAACCAACCAACGAACAAACACAAAAGCCAAACAATCTCATTAAGCCTGGATACAAAGTTCATCATTTGCAATGATGAGGACTGTGCAGAAATGTCATTCTTTATGTGCAAGTAAGACACTTCAAAATCCCAGCTATATCTCTGCCTGGCTCCCAGGAGATCATCTTATAACTTGTCATATTCACATTAATTAATTCAGGGCTGATTTGTTTTGTTCTAGACTTTTTTTCCCCTCTTTTTTAAGGAAAGGCTACTGGATGGTAACAATGAAAAGGGTAAAAGTCACATATACAGCATCTTCTGAAAGGTCAAGTCATTAAGAATTTGCTTATATCCTTCTTTATGTCTGCACTTTTGGTACTGATACTGAAGTCCCAAAGCTGAGCAAGAGAGTCAGCTCTCCTGATCCCAGAGGACACTGCCTCCATTCATCCACTCTGTGTAACTTGGCTTCGCTCAAGGTTCTCACTGAAATTACCTCCAGTGTTTACCATCACAGCCCTTCCACTCTGTGTAAACAATTCGAAATACCAGAAGCCATTATCACCCCCTTTAAAACATTCCATCCTTGAAATCCTTGACTACTGTGACAAAGTGAAGAAAAATGTAGATTTAACAATATATTATCAAAAACTTCACAATGATTACAGTGAGGTAGGGGTTATACTTGCCCACCGATTCTCCAGCCACGTTGACTGTCTGCTTTAAGACTCTTCCTTATACTTTTTATTGATTTAAGAGTATAGTGCTTGAGAACATCTATATTCCTTCTACACACAAATTATTGCTAAAGATAACCATTATCAAAGAAAAAGACTAATTTATTCTCATTTGCCCTTTGAACAATACCTGCTCAATCAAGGGAAAAATCAGGAACAAGAGAGGATGAAATAAAAGAAGAAAACACTTTTACCGACAAGAAAAATAGTTCTGTTAAAAATGGTCTTGCCCACAGACTTCTATTTTCTCCTGAATGTCCAGAAAGATAATTCCAGTTGATGACTCGTGGAGCTTCCAATTCCCACTTTTTATTCTTTATCAGGCAGTCAACAGAAATGTCCTTAAGAGCTTAAAGCTTTAGTTCCTTTACTAGCATTATTGCTCGTCTTCAAGTATGTTTTCTATCACCCATCCAACATCATTTCTCGTGATTGGTGTAATACAATAGCAAAGCCTGTGGTTTACCAGTACATTTCAAATTCCCTGTATTAAAAATATTTGGTACAAAAACTACTCTGTCACAAAAGCCCCCACGGAAAAGGTGTCATTAGTCAACAAAATAATTAATTGCAAGGACCTTTATTCTACAAAACAGTGGAAAGTGTTTAATTTTCTTGTCCTTTTTTCTAAAGATAAAATTCAGAAGAAAGAGATATCTGAATCAAAATTCTGTATTTTACTTTTACTATCATTTGTCCTAAAGACACTGGATTGAACTTGATTTGCTCCATATTTTAATTTTTTTAAAAAATATAATGGGGTTATTTAGTAGATTTCAATAGCATCATGATGGTGACTTTGGGGCACTTACAATAACTTATGCAAGCTAGCATGTTGCATGTTTCATGTTGCTTTGGTACCCTCCTAGAGCCCAACCTCTGCTGGTTTTCCTTTCATAATACCCTTTACTGATTTTAGCTTTGATTTCGGCAACTCCAAAAACAGTGTCAGACATGAATGCTTTCCAGGCTAATCACGCAGCCTCCAAGATCTCTCATTTTGCTTTTGTGAGAAGAAATGTGAGTATTTCTGGATCTTAAAGACATCTTAGGACAGTCCTGATCATTAAGCACAGTACTGGGCCAGCAATGTCTCCAAGCTGTGGACCATGAACCAGAGATGATGCAGACACCAGCTATAGTGCAGCTGCTCTGCAGAAATGTCCAACTCCTCTGTAGAAGGTTATAGAAACTTTGAAAAATAAGGGTTCCTGGGGTTCGGTGATGGTCTTTGAAATAACAGCATCCCCCAGAACATTATCTCAGTGGTATTTGTGGTATTATGCAGCATACTTGGCCGGGTCATCTTTGGAGCATGGCATCAACATAACCATGTCACCTTCTTTACCAGTCACAGCTGACCTGTGCCTCAGCCTTAGCACTCGGCTCACCCTGAAAACAGCATCCCCAGCAGATATCACCTACCCCTTTTGCCAGTGCAAGGGACAGGCCTTTCCACCATAAATAGTTAATGCATTGTTCCAGCAGTGTGAGGCAACCTGACAGTCATTTTCAGACAAAAGGATAAAGCCCTGACACGTGAATGGTGTTAAATACTCGGGGGTCAAAAGTGAATACGAACACAGATGCCCCCACAGAAAGTGCTTTTATCAGCACAAGGTTTTTGCTTTTATTTCCCACAGGGTGATGAACTGTACTGGTAGAAGGTACTGTAGTGTTGGTCTAACAGTATCTGTGCTCAGAGTAACACTTTGGGAGAGAAAAGCTTATAACCCTCTCAGACAGAGTTACAGCAATTAAAAAACTGCAGCCAAGTAGAAGCCTAGAAAAACATAGGCAATATACATGCACAAAAGCTGATGATGTTTTGCTTTTTTGGACCTCGGGCCAGCTGGGAGTACACGCAGGAGGATGACTGGTGCCAGCATGCTGGAACAGTGTCACAGCTCTCCTGGCCACCTCCCAACCTAATCACACACGCACATTTCAGCATTATCAGCACAGCTGCTTCTGCACCACACAGCAAACCAGCCTGGAGGTTAATTGGTTGCAAAATTAACCCAGAAGGTAAAGAGAAAGATAAAGTTGGGGGGTCTTTTGTCTCAACTCACAGAGCTGTCACATGCAACCCATGCTGCTGGACAGGAGGATGCTCCCTTTGTGGGACATTGTCCTGTTTGGTTAGCAAAGGTTTTGCACCATGCTGTCACAAGCTGTCATACTGCCTTGCCCCCACCACCGTTTTAATGCATTATACACTGCATTGCTAGTCCCTCCAGCCAGACATGGACCTACTTCCCTTTCCACACCAAGTGCACAACCTCCATCAAAACAGAGTATACATTTCAAGTTCTTTAGCACTGTAGAAACAGGTTTTCATCACCACATCCTATTTCACTGCTCTCTATGTGTTTTGGGAATGGGACAGAACTTGTAAAGCCCTTTTTACACATATATGCTTTAGTTGACTAGGTAGAGACTCAGGTACCCCGATGTATATCAGAAAGCTCTTAAAATATGAGCCAGCAAAACCCATGCATAATTTCAGATAATATCTATCCCTCTTCTCTTGCAGTCTAACCACAGTTTCACTTAGCAAAATCACTTCTACAGGAACACAAGACACCAGTAATATCCTTGATTTCTCCTGCTCTCTTCTTATGTGCTGCATAGGTAAAAGAAATATGGGTTTTATTATCTTGTCGAGGTGCCTTCCATCATTTTTGATGCACTTCTCCCTTGGCTGAAAAGCTCTCTCTCTTTTCAGACTGCAGACACCATCTGCAGATTGCTAACTATGGGAACATGGATATCTAGCATCAGAATTGACCTGGGTGGGATTTAGAAACCATTCAAACAGTGACAAGCTGCAATGAAAAAACCATAAGGCTTCCAGAGCAAGTGATGTGGAAATACTGAAAAACAGGCTGCTCTTAGCTGCACTGGGAGTTCTTTCAGAGTGTCTGTTAAGAACAAGCATTGGATCTGAATTTCAGTCTCCATCATCATGTCCATCGAGCCAAGGTTGTATCCTCCTGCTCTGGACTACAGCTATATCTCCAATATTTACTAACAATTCAGTCAGAATAATCTTGGAATTCCTTTATGCATCACGCTATTGTTATAGTTCTGATATAATTTACTCGATTGGGAATTAAAGCAATAAATCTCTGAATTACAATGAAATATGAGACAGTACTTCACAAATAGGGACAAAATTCCACTTGAACAGTGCTCCCTACCTGCTTTGAGGAAGGCTCTAAATTCTGCTATTAAATTCTGGAGAGAAAAAGTAAAAAGGTGATAGGACTACTGTTCTGTCTTCCTTCAGCAGAGAGCAAACTGTTGTCTACATAAGCTGAGTGGTAATGGTTATGAGGCCAGCTCTCATACTTCGGACTAAGCCATTATTTTTGTCTGTAAGTTAAAAGATTCAAGTGTTAAATAAACCAAAGGACAGCAGGCCACCCAAGTGTATTAGCTGACATTAATGGAAAGATAATGTAAGTCTCTCTACCCCTCGGGTACCAGAAATTTCATAGCTTAAAGTACAGTTTTCTCATACCTTCCATTAACTTCAGCGAAAATTGTGGGGTCTTAAAACTTCCTAATTTAGAGACTTATAGAAGCTTTCTCCAGCTGTAGCACTGAAAATATCACTTCATACGTGAAAAGGCACAGGCTAAATTTTGTGTGGCCTAGTACGCAATACATTCAAAACCTACTTATCAAAATGAAGATGATGTCTCCTTGCAATACAGTCCATCAATGTCTTCACTCCTTGGGCACCACCTGTGACAGAAAGGAACCCTTTGTAGGCTGAAGAATCTCAGTCTAGAGACCATATTCTTTCTGGGTTCAGAAAAGCACTCTTACTGGTAATATTTTAGGAGTTTAAAAGCACCAAATACTCTAGACACTCAATGAGTTTTGCACTGAAAAAAGCGACATCATAAGTGAAACTGGGAGTCACAAGGAAAAATTAGGTGCTCCCATCTTTCTTTTCCCTGAAGTTATGAGATAAGGATTAAGTTTTTCCCCTTTGTGGAATAAGTCAGTATCAGTTCTGAAAAAATTGGTGAAGACATCTCTTAGCCTTGCTTCTTCCTGCCAAAGATTTTGACCCACTGAGAAGGATGAGAAATACCACAAAAAAAAACTACAAAAAAACCCCAGAATAATTTCTTTTGTCTCCCACTGTAACTTGAAAGAGCAGTCATATTGCAGACTTTTTTTATTGAACCTTAAGGCATTTAAAGAAAGATGCAGGTGTCACTCTTTGAAAAGGATATTGGCCTGTGAAGAGCATGCAATTACAAGGCACATACCCACACGTTTACCCAAGTGTTTGTGTTTGATATTTGTGTAGGATATGACCTGGCTGGTTCCTGTCTCATCCTGAGTAAACTGAATGAATGTCCAGTGCAACAAAAATAACAAAAACAACAAAACCAAACCGAACTAAATCAAACCAAACCAACAAAGAAGTGTTTACAATTTAAGTAGTCACTGAAAATATTGGATGAAACCTGAAAACAGTTTTGTCTTTCATCCATTCTTTTCTTGTACTGTGCTGAAGAAATACTACATCTAAGTGTTCAACACAGAGTCCTTTTTTCATTTAAGTAAGAACTAGCATGTCTGCTTAGCATGGACAATGAATGTTTCAGCAGTGGGGAATGAAATCTAGAAATACGGATTTTTCTAATTCTTAATATGACAACTGTTCAGCAGGACATGAACCCAGAAGCTGTGAAATGTTACAATCTCCCTTTCCTCCCCGCACAGCCTTGTGCTGAGGGCTTGGGCTTTAGATGGCTCCAGAACAACTGCTGGAGTGGTGCTTGGAGCATCCTGCCAAGACAGCACTACACAGCCAGGACTAGCATGCTATCAGTAATGAGGTAACTTTGGGCCATATTACCCTTAAATGAAAAGGGATGCTGCTCCTACTGTTGGCAGCAGAGGACCTGAACAATCACATTTTTAATTGTGCTCGCTGTGCTGCTATTTAAAGACATAAAGAGACAAATTTCCAATCTGTCTTTGCTGACCCCAAGACCCTTCCTATTCCAGGTTCACTTTGTTGCCTCTGCCTTAGGTCAGATGAATTCAGAAGTCTCTACCTCTCTGTGACCTAACTGCTCGCAAAATTTAATTTGTGGATTTGTACTGGCAGAATAAGAGGTCAGCTCCTGAAAACCCAGCTTTAATGTGTCCTGTTGACAGCTTCTCAGAAATTGCCTATCTGCTACCCATAAGACAGTGCCTATATTCTCTCCTCATAACAGTAACAAACCTCCCTTCATTCTCCAACCTGTCATCTTTTTGCCCTGTGAATTTCCAATAACATCCTGAAAAAAAGCCAGCAGAGGCTGAATGAAAGAGCTGAGAAAGGACTGCAACCGACGCGCCTGCATAATCCTCTAAACCATAGCATATATTAATATAAATCTATAATGAGAGCAAATCCCTGGAACAAAACAGCACAGGTTTTCCCTTGTCTATTTGTTTGGGTTTCTCTTTGTCACTCCATGTATGTTAATATAAAAGACTGTAAGCAGAGGTACACATCCAATGCATTACTCTCAGCTAATGCATGCCTATGAGGCATTCCAGCTGCTCCTTCAACCTGAGCTGTTTTGTAATGCATGTGAACCTTGTTTGAGCTGGCATGATATAGTATCTGGAAGAGCAATTTAATGCAATCTCTCATCTATTTCACTGATTGCAACCATTTAGTGCAATCTTCAAGAAAGATGATTAGAACTCTCTGGTTCTTAATGCTTAATTTATTTACATTCATGTCAGCTAGAGAGCTATTTCATTCATCTCCTAAATGATAGCATAAAGTCATTGAAAAATGATGTGCAATAAACATTATTATTATACTGCTGTCCTCACTAGCAGATAACAACTGCTGTCATTCGTAACACTGATTGACCTATATGGCACTGGTCTTTAAATTCTAGCCATAATAAAACACATTACATGCATAACCATTCTGTATTGATGCCTGGCACAATAACAGGTTTTCAGTTAAAATAAAATTCAAGCACGACTGGCATTTCTGTGCAAGTAGGCTGAAACACAGCCATGCTTTGAAAGGAAAAAAGACGCGACACATAAATGTCATATTAGCTGAAAAGAAAGGGTGAATTTTTGGAACCAGCATTGCATCCTAATTGGCACTTCTGGTGTTGTTGCCTGGTGCAGAGGCATTCATATTAGGCTGAACAAATGCCACATTTGCATTTCCGGTAAGTGATAACATTTTTCACATTTCTCATGCAACTCTTGCTTTAAAAAGCATACCTGAGAAGTTATCTAAATTAGTCTGCCAGGAGAAATTACTATCTCATTCTCATTGGCAGAATTGTGAATTTTTTACAATAATAACCTTTCTTCAAGGTAAAAAACCCTGCCAACAACATTTGGGGGTTTAAAATTAGAGCAATATCAAAAATTAAATTGCCTGCAAAAGATAGCTTCTAACAGAGCGCAAACAACAGCCTGGGCCATCAAACACTAAGTATTTAACTAAGTTTCCAGTGAATGAAGATATTCCCGAGTATAAACTTTTTTATAACATAATACATAACATATATACTTTTTTAATAACATAATACAGCTATTTTGTGATTGCAGTGCTATTAGGTGCTATTTGTCTTATTTCACAAAAATCAATATTTGTCATATTATTACTTCCTTCAAATGTACTGTTCTATTAGGAAAGAAGTTATTCATTTTCCTTGGTGAAATCAAGGTACTGAATAATTGCAAGTTATTCTTTATTCCAGCTGTGCAGTGTGGCTTCTAAGTTTACAGTAAAAAACTTGGAAGTAAAAATAAGTTACTCCTGTATAATGCATGGATACATTTAATTAAAAAAAAATATAAAATACAAAAATAAATTAATTATCATGTTTTAATTATATTCCCTCCCAGACATGACACTGATTAGACCTATCAAGTTCCTCTAACAAGGAATCTGGCATCAAAAAGCAGCTCTCCTTCATTAAAAGACTATGTGAAATGGGCACTTTCTACTTATAACAATTAAAAAACTTGTTAATTTCAAATTTATAACATTGAAAGACACAGATGTACAGATGGATGGATGGATGGATGGATGGACTATTTTCTCCACATTACCTTGCCATCTGAATTGCTAGCTAAATTCCAGCCTGTCACACATGAGAAAACTCTGGATGGTCAGTGAGGTTGCCCAGGTGCCACTGTATTTTGCTCATAAAACTGGTATTACCGAGAAAAACTGAGCCTAACTCTGACTATAGACTTCACTTCCACAGCTGAAAAGCAAAGGAAGAACCCATTACAACTGATGGAGACTGAAGTTAATGCATACAAAATTAGTCAAGCATAATTAGAAAAACCTCCACAGAAACAGAACTTTAGGTCCTTTATCAGAGAACTTGTACAATACAGATACTTGAGATTTCACAAAAACTAACTAAATGAGGGTTAGTAAGTAGTTCCCACCACTATTTTGCACTGCTGCTATATTTAATTATTTTATCTTCATGCTTGATGATATTATTTCTGTATACTTAGGCACACACACACACTTTTGTGGCAGAAGGGAATAAGGGAAGAGTTCAGAGACAAGGCTGATGAGCTTGCAGGTCGAGATGGTGGTCACGTGAGCACAACCACAGGGATCTCTCAGCACCAGTCTCAGCCCTGTGGAGTGATGGATATCTGGGGATACAGACCCCGTGAGTGCCTAAATGCCCACTCCCATGCAGGAAGGGGAATGATCTTATAAAACTTCTGCTTTTCAGTAGCCAAAATCCCATACTCCCTGTATAATTCCATTTCTTTGACATAATTCTTTAACAACCAGGATTGATTAATAGCCATAATTACTTATACAACTGTAAAAAATAGCTCAAAACCGCTAACAACCTACTCCAGACAATGGAGTTTCTGTCCAGCCTCAAAGTTGTGCAAATGGTATTGATTTTCCCCTTATAAATTTTCTGGTGTCTGTTACCAAATTTAATGGCTTCCTCTTAAAATTCTGGGTCTTCTGCCCCCTAGGAGACCTTTCTTGGGACTAGTGGGATAGGAGGTTCAGAGCAAAGGTGGTTCAGAGCTTGGTGCTCCCACTTCTCTTTGCGAAGCACCGAAGCAAGCCTCATATGGTACCAACAGGGGGCTCTGGCACCATTCAGTATTCACGCCTCACTTAGATTGCATCAGCCGAAAAAGAACAAAAAGAGAAATGTTTCTCTGATGTCCTCTCAGCGTACCTCACTGATATGTGCTAGCCTGAGTGTCTCAGGGCGTCAGCTCTGGGGGTATCTTTGGTTTTTAGCTCTCTGGGTTATCTTTGGGTTTTAAGTCTCTCAGGATTCTTTAAAACCCAGCAAAGCTTGCTCAAAATATCCAGTCCTTCAATGATCCTCTTTGTTGAGTAGACCCATCCCTGTCCCTGCACAAGAAAAACTTGTTTTTTATTGAAAGTAAGTTTTATCTGTTTTAAGTGAATTTAGAACAACTTTTATTGCTTTGGCATTAGATTTATAGTGGTTTCCCCTCTTTCCTCCATTTTGCCAGCAGAAAGGAGAGAGAAAAACATCTACTCCAGCTGTGCTGTCTCTCCAGCTTGGTGTACACATCATCACCAAGAACAGCTTTCAACAGCTGAATAGCAGCCCTAAACTGGAGAAATTAAATGAGGAGTAGACAGTATTTGATATTAAAAAAATCAATTTCCCTGGTTTCCAACAACCATTTCTGCCTTCATTCATCTAGACTAAAACAGCCAAACAGCTCCAGCTGTGCTTGTTTGTACTTCATCATACTTGCACTGTGCAAGAATGGATTCAAAAGCACTGGGACCAGCATGGTGCAGATCACCAAGACTTTCACTTAATGCTTTGTGATCACTACTACCCTGAGTACTAACTACCTTGATTACTACAATTGTGAAGGGGGCTTTCTGATAAAAGCAGGTTTTGGTGCCAGGTTTATAAATTAAAATTATGTATCAGAGGTGAGGGAGTAGTGGAGAGAGCCATTAGTCAAACAAGTTGCTCTGAACTGGCAAACTCCAAACCAGGGATGTACAGCTGTGTCAGCCAAGCAGGGAGTGTCTCTGCCTCCAGTGTCCCACAAGTGGCATTCATTCCTTCATCCCCTTAGTTCCTGTCTCACCCTTCCCAACTACCTAGGCTATGGGCACATGAATACATTGACTTTTTGCAAGCCATCTAGATTTCAAAAAGCTGTAAATGACAACACAACTCCTAAAAGCATTGCAGGCTTACCTGAAGAGCAGAAAAAACAGAGTGGATGAGTCAGGGCAAATCATGTCACACTTCCAATCACTTTCTTGCACAGTGTAATTTGCTGCAGGTTTATGACTTCAATGTCAGCTCCTTGCTCAGGGGTGCCTAGTCTTACAAAGCCTGAGCTAGTCACACAGCAAGATTTAATGCCGATAACTCTACCTCCCAAATCCTTGTTATGTGTGTGCTGTGGATAGCAAAGGATGGAGCAGGGAAAAGGCAGCAACTAGTCTCTTAAGCTCCTTTTGAAGCTGCTGGTATTTCATGGCCATCCAAGTGCCAATTAGGACTCTGATTTAAAGTTTCAGCAGTCCCCCAGGACAATAGCAGCCACAGCAGAAAGTAAATACTTGAGTTTTCCTTTGCCTTACACTGATCAAGGGAACACTGGTGCCAATACATTTTCTTATTTCTCTGTGACTATTATTTGCAACCAAGAAATAACTTCTAGAGAAAATCAGGCAGAATGGTGAATTGGGCCCAGTGTGTTTCATGCATAGGAAACAAATGAAATTATTATATTGTGCCAACTAAAACAAGGCTGCAAAAGTCAGCCTACACAGATAATTCCTTTTATCCTGTACAATAATTCCTCCACTGTACGCATACGGAGAGCAGTCCTCTTCTTACCAAATTGGCCCTTTTATTCTCCATGCTTTATAAATTATTGAGAAGAGCAGGAAAATTATGGGCCTGGAAGTGTACATGGTTCTGTTTTGTACAAAGCGTTGTGACCTTTTTCTGCTCTCCAATAACCAAAAAGTGTCTTGCTTTTAAAAGTTCAAACTTGTCATGTTGTTAATCCTGGAAGATGACAAGCGCACACCACACATTTAAAAGGTAATGGTTGGAAAATAAGAATGATATTAACATTCAAATTGATTAACCTTTGCAGGGCTGTTGTATTATACTGGCAGAAGATAGGCTGGATATCAACAATACTATTTCAGGTGTCTTGTTGAAGCTCTCTGATTCACTGCAGACATCCATTTGTTCCCTCTAGCTCAGGGATAAATTTGACCTCCTTATGGCAACTGCTGTCTCCTCCACTGTTTCCTTTAGCCTGCTTTAAGGCATGACACCCCTTCAAACCACTACTATCCAAGCAATGGTGGCTAGGATGGAAGGCCAGGGTAGTAGAAAACTTCTGACAATCTGTCTTGGTGCTTTACAGTTGTCACTCCTGGCTGGCATTTGTTGGAGCATCCTACAGGTATGGTCTCACCTCAGGTGGGCTGCCAGGGCTCAGCCCAGAGACCTTCCCAGTGCACCTTTCCTCTGGCATCAGCCAGGCCTGGGAACAACAGCCAGGCAATGCTACTGGCGACTGCTTCCTTTGGAAGACCTGAAATCAGCTTTTTGAGTGCTCGTTTGGCCCTTTAGTGCAAAATCAGCAGGCTCAGCTTCAAGGCAGTTGTGTCAGTCTAACTTCTCCAGTAAGCAAGGAAACAACAAACCTGCTTGAAGCTATTCCCCAGTAAGGCATGGAGTCCAGCTGGAAGCAGCAAAGCCTTCCTCATGCCAAACTAGAGGGTCAAAATGGTCAAATATTCTAGTGAAGATATTTGTGAAGGTTCTAGGATTTCTGAAATTTATCACAAAAGTAATAACAGTGTTTTCACACCTGCCATTCAGTTTGGGCACCAGAATTTTGATTGTTACGAGTTTAAATTACATTTTCTTTAATAAAAAACTCTTCTTTGAGAGAGAACTATATCTCCTTTCTTTTAAAATCAGTGACCAGGAGTGTAAAATAAAGAATGAGAAACCTCAGCTGTCTGAGAAAGACAATGAAGGCAGTTACATGTGGTAGCTTTTCCTCGTTTCCTATTCTGAGTCCATGTTTAAGATTGGGATTGCACTGCAGTATGCAGCAGTATGAACCAAAGGAGCAAATGGCAACAAAGAATACACCTTGGAAAGAGAAAAAGGAATTAGGGAATGGGATGTGCCCTGGAGAAAAAGTGAAAACTGCACTAATTTTATTGGTTTTGTATGTCTTGAAAGGGAAAAAATCCAGAATAGTTAGGTGGGCAATGATAGGCTACTTCATTTCATTAGAAAACAATCTACTACTCACAGACTTCACAAAAAGAAAATTTCTACTTACTTAAATCCAAAAATGTTCTGCATCCAGGCAGCTTACATTATCCTTGGAAAACAGACAAATGATACCATTCTTTTCATTATCTAGAAAGAAGCTGTCAAGGAAATAAAGCAAGCAATATGCAGGAGAAACCTGGCTAGACTCAAAGGGTATTCAGCTTCTTCTCCAACCTCCTTCTCAGGCCATAAATTGTGAGAATGGGAACAACTAAAATCTAAAAGTGCTTTTACAATTACTACTTACTGTTTGTGGAGCTGGTACATTTTCAAAGGTATTACCATGATATGTCAAACTCTGATTAAAAAGATGAAACATAAGAGTTTTACTTATAAGCAGTACTAAATAATCCCTGGCTACTTTTTACTTCACAGAAAAGCTAGATTGGAATTTAAAAGTTGTATTGTTAAAGCAGCTGTTATTAGCCAGACAGAAGTACTTTAAAAATGTTAATCAAACCATGTATAAGGCACTAATAGTGCACAGAGTTTAGATCCTCTTTCTATTTAAATGAATAATTTTTTTTCCCCCCAACTTATAGAGACAGTTGAATCTGGGAACTCTGTAGGCAAAGACTCATCCAGTACAGCTCATCTTTCTTTTCTGTATGTTGTTCACTGCCAATCCCCACTCTATCATCCAGGTTTCAGGCCTCTAATGGGCCCCAACAATTTAACAAAAAGGTTAGATAGTGAAGAGTACTGCATTTCCTCCCTGTGCTAAACATCAGGGTGAGAAAGGGAAAGCCTAAGGAACACTATCCCTAATCCACAGCATTATTAGATCATAGAATCACAGAATCATAGAATCAAAGAATCATAGAATATCCCAAGTTGGAAGGACCATTGATTCCAGCTCCTGGTCCTGCACAGGCCACCCCAAGAGTCACATCATGTGCCTGAGAGCATTGTCCAGTTGCTTCTTGAGCTCTGTCCACTGTGCTGTGACCACTCTCCTGGGGAGCCTGTTCCAGGATGAAAAACTTTTTCCAGATATCTAACCTAAACATCCTCTGATTCAGCTTCATGGCATTTCCTCTAAACTTGTTAAAGAGTGAAGGGATGGGTACTTGCTCCTCCTATTCTGATTTTGGGGTACCAGAAAACAACAATCAGCTACTGAACTACAAACAGCACTACACATTAGCTGCTAAACATATCACCTTGTTTTCTCTTGATATTTCTCTTCCATATTGTTAATTCTGCTCAAATTGCAATCACAGTAACTTTCTTCATTGGCATTAGTATGCCAATGTATTTACAATTCTTAAATAATTTAGGCACCATCTGACTGACCATCTTCTAAACGACCATCTTCTGTGAAGGTCATCAATGCTTCTTTTATTTTATGAATGTACAATAGATTTACCCTCGGGCTACCCTTTATTTTCTTGTACTTTTCTCTTTGTCCTGAATTCCTACTCTATTTTTCACCCCTGCCCACTTCCTAATGAGCACATGTAATGTCCCCTTACAAATATAAGAATACCCATATATCCCAGGGCAGTGCTCTTTCATCAGAGAGCAACTTCAAGGGGCCAGGGGCCTATATGCAAAAAAAACCTGCACGGTGCTGTGCCTAAGCATCCTGTGACCTGGTGGTCTCTTACCCCTAAAGAAAGGGAGAATATGAAAAAAATAGCGTATTTGCATCACTGAATTTCAGTGTCTCCAAAGACCCTCCCATCTTTCATTAGGCACTGAAAATTAAATGGCTGCTGATTCAAAATAAGGGGTGGAAGTTACCACACACTTCACATTCATCAGTATCATCAAGAACTGAAACTTTCTTATTGCAGTTATTTCTCTTGCTTCTCTTCCTATTTCTCTTCCTCCTTCCTATTCATTCTCATGCTTTCAATGGGGCATCAAATTTCTTTCCTTTCCTCTACCAAGACTGCAAAGTCCCATCCAAACCCCTAGCCGAAACATTACCTGTCCACATGGAGGCCACTGTTCCGTGTGTTTTGCCGAAGTAACTACCAGGCATTTGGTAACCAAAGTATCTTTCTGCAGTGTGTGCTGCTTAATAGGCGGCCCTAAAGAGTCTAAAACTGGGATCCATAATGTACTCCTGAGTGGTACCTCAGCTTGTAACATTCAGAGTGGAAACACGTGGAATTCAGGTCTATTTCTTCCATGTGACTGCAAATTTGTCACTGAACACCCACCCAGAATTGCTGCAAACTGCAGGACAGCAGCAGCTTTGCACTGGAGACAAGAAACTACTTGCTTCTCCCTCCCTGCTCCAGTTTACAAATAGTTGTCAACACATACAAATAGCTGGCTTCTAGTACAAAATCATGCACTGTTCTTTGGAAAGCATCACCGAAAGCAAAAGTGCTGTGAGTGAATTCCTGCCTTCTGTGCATTATGTACAAATGCAGCATATTGTTACTATTCCCCTGCACATGGCTTGTTACAGAAAAAATGTGGAGCAAGAAAGGGGCATGTAAGGCCTTCCTTTCATACCTCTAAGGCCATAGATTTCACTGCAGCTTCTTGACTCAGTCAAGGAGGCAGCCACAGCATGTTCCCTGCCATGAAGGACAAGCCTAGAGCTCTCCAGAATGACAGCATCTGTGTGATTCCCAAGGCATAAGGATCTGTCTTCCTCCTTTGTCACTACTGGGCTGGAAGGAGACAGTTCTTGTTTTCAGTGGGTGGGAAACAACACCTCATTTCTTAGGCCTGTATTAAGACTACACAGTAAAATGTCTCTTCAGTGGGCAGGACTTCTGGGGCTGTGTATCAACAAGGTTGTGAAAATAATTTCTCTGAAAAACTTCTTTCTGGAATGAGAGCTACACAGAAGGTATTTTTTAACTGTAGTGACTTCCTGTATATTTTTTATTTATATAGTTATATATATGAAATTACAGCTATTTTCATGTAGCAACAGACACAGCTCACATATTTCTAACAAATGAGACTGTGTTACTAGATGTATACTGTGAATTGCCTGGAGATACTACCACAGACCTATGTGTTTTATCATGCAAGTTGAAAACAAAATTGTTTTGTTCCCTTGTTGACTGCAATACACAAGAAACTCTGTAAACTCCCAGTTACAGCTGCCACACTTTTGCACGTCCCCTAGTCAATTCAAAAAAATAAAATGGGTTTTTGAAATCATAATCTGAAGCAACTGGAAAATATGGGGGTAGAACTGGTGTAAAGATAGAAGAAGAAAAATGCACCAGGATACAAATAAGAAAAACACATATTCCTTGAAGTTTACTGCTTACATGCCTTTTGATGGAGAGGGATGCAGCAGCTGAGACGAATGATGCAGTGTAAATCTGAAATCAGTTATGCTTGGTGTGTTGTGTAATGCCAAGGTTTCAAATCTCCATTTTCAGGTCCTGTACATCAGGTTTGACACCAGCTGTTCAAAAGCTATGGAATCACTAGTGCCCCAAATGTCAAAACACAGACAGCCAAAATTACGAATGACAGTTGCAAGGCTGACTTAAGAAATTAAAATAAAAGGCTGAGGAGCTCAGCAAAGTAGCCAGATCATCCAGCCAAAAACCCTTTTCCCAGTCAAAAGAGTCTCTGTTAAAGAGAAGGTATTCCACCACCTTTTGCAACAGCTACCCAAAAGCAATATAAAATGAGACCAGTGCGGAGAATTTAAGGGTCAGTATTTGCAGTTATCATATTTTTCTACATTCCATTATGAAGGGCAAATTCTTTTTTCAGACAGCTGAATATATAAAGGAAATTTTTAAAGAAACTATGGACGTATCAGCTCTGAGCATTCTAAAAACACACACAAATGCATGACCTTCAGGAGTCATAAATTCACCTTAAACATTTGAGATGAAGACTTATTCTCAGAGAAGTAGATGGCAGATTTGATTTCAACAGAGTATGGATTCCGTTCTGTCAGATTTCCTAAAAAGCATCAGGTTGATTTTATTTGCAGGTCAGGTTTCTAAGCCTGCAAGGTGCATTCAAGTTACATTTTCATTTTTTGCCCCTGTAGAAGAGCTAAAAAAAATTACTTCGATTTTGGAAGAACTGAAATTCTCATTAAAAATAAAATAAAGAGACACAGATCTGGAACTTTAAAATATGCCGCATTTGAAACACAAAATGAGGCAACACTTGAGTAATTCAGGGTGTTAAAATTCATCTAGTTAATAAATTTCAGCAGGAAAGAAGGGACTTGTATTGTCAACTCTGGTGAAACCTGGGTTGGATTTTGTTTAGCTTTTTGTTTGCTTTTCAATAATGAGTTCTAAAGTAATCAGGTAAAATAAAAAGCTGAAGTTTAATTTTAAGAAAAGTAATTTTGGTATATAGTAAATGAGCCTTGCTCCTGACCTGGTATGCACCAAGGTCTGGAGTTAAATAAAGGACAGCAACATAATATACTATTCGTCTTACTAAGACAGGATTTCTCATGGGGATAAATTGTCTTCTACCCAGAGAGGTAATTTTTTGCCAGCAACCACTATGAATAAAAGTTGTACAGTGTTAAAAATAATAAAGCCACATCTATTACATTTAAAAATTGTCAGATAAGGTAACAATTGGTATAGAATTTTCAAATTTAGAGAACACAGGAGTGAAACAGGCTCTAATACATTTTTGTTAGGAATGTAAATGCTATTCAGAAACACACAAGTTAATGTCACTAAAACCTAACAAAATGGAGGTTTTGTAATCTATTAAGAACCAAACAAACAGCTTGTCTCAAAAAAGCTCTGGAAAAAAAAATTAATTGGTCCACCTGAAACATTACTTGACTCAACAATTTAAAATGACTCACAGGACTACATGAAGGTAAGAAAGGCCACCAAAATGTCCTCACATTGGCTGTGAGATGCTCTAGTAACTTGTAACCATGCTGAATTGCTTCTCTTATCTGTTTCTCAATTTCTGCTTTCCTATCTCTCAATAAATCTGATTAAATTGTGCTTGCTTAGTCAAGGGCAAAGGAAAGAGGAGATGGAACTGGCTAGGACTGAAAAACAAGGCAAAAAGTAGAAGTGAGGTTATTTTTTTAAACCTTCTGTACCCTATGACACTTAACACCATGCAACTGAAAACAAAAAGGGTTTTGGAAAAGCCCAGAACAAATTCTGTTAAACAAAGGAAAAAATCTGCTTCAGATAAAATATTTTTTTGAGCCTTGGACCCAGATAACATTGTAATAACAAAAGCAGAGGCAGGGGTTGATTTTAAATTACCTGTTAAACTCCAGTCTAACCAGCTGCATAACTGGCTTAAAAACTTGGAAGCTTTTCTTCACTTTGCAGAGTTTCAGAGTTAGACATCAGTTCTTCATATTGTTGTATAACACTTTATGTCATGACCACTGAAAAGAATTCTTCTGAATACACTTTAGACACAGGCATGGAAACAAAACACAGAAAGTAAGGGGGTTTTTGTTTGTTTGTTTTAATCCCTTGAACAAGAAATCAGAGCCTGAGAGGAGAGGTCAAACTCAGTTTTCAAACCCTACATTCACTCAGGGTGCAGCATTACTGTAAATTGTTTTAATGGCTGTCCTGAAATGGAGTTTATGAAGGAGTTTCTAAATTTTATTTAAAAAGAAGCCAACAAAAAAACAAAAGCAAAGCAAAACCCAAAACATTAATAAAGAAAAATCCACGCCACTTGATCAGGTTCACCACCACAGTTTTTAGACAACTACTCCATATGATCTTTTGTCTGTCTCCACTCCTCCCCGTCTGTTCAGATGGAACAGTGCCCACTCGCAAATTGGACAGTCCCTGTTGCAGGGATGGCAGATGCAGAATGAATACTTGAAAACAGGGGAAAAAAATGTAGCTTACAGACACTTCTGCCTGCCAGCGAGACACAGCTGCATTGCAGAAAGCACATTAAAAGAAAAAACAACCTGCACAAAAGCCCCCAAGAAACAACCGCGGCTAACTTTTAAAAAGATGTAGCTGAATTACAGTTGCAGAGCAGACAATTGCCTCCTCAGTGACGCGTGTGAGTGCATTGGCAGGCCAGCAGGTACTGGCAGCACCAAGTTATTAAGAGTAAAAATTTGCTAGATGCATCAATCAAAGAATAAAAACTTTTTTTAGCAGGTCAGCTCAAGAGGGTGCATTATTTTCAGTGTGCTTCTCAGTGCCCAAGGAAGTCCTGGCCAGCACTGCTTCATCCCTGCTAACATTCCTCCTGCCTCTGCTCATATGGTACTTAGGTGATAGGCTGCAAACACCACTAGATCTGAGAAGCAACATTTCCTACATTCTTACTGCACCAGAGCCTCAGGAAATGTCACTTCCCTGCACATTTATTCCCTCAAATACTGAGATCGATATTTTATTCAAGTCTATGCCATTTGTTTGTCAATAATTGCAAAATAGTATATTCTATTGCTATAGGGAAATGAGGGAAAATAACAGGGACATGAGGGGAAAATTGAGGCACTGAAAAGTGCATCCAGCAAAACTCCAGACAGGGAGATGCTCCCCACTAACCCCATCCAAAAGTGTGCACCTGTAAAAAAGTACATTTTCAGATTTCTTCCAGATGCTGTGAAAATGGACTCAGGGAAATACAAAAAGCAAGCAGACAGATATATAATCAGGTTCAAATCTTGACAGAAGTTCAGGGACAGATGTCTAGAAGAAGAGAACTTTTGTTGATGGCTGAGGAGGTGGCAATGACCTACGGAGCTGCTGCTCTGCCAGGATGGGAAGTGAACCTGCAGGCAGCATTTGACTGTTTTATGACCACACTGTAAGTTCATGTAAGTAGCTGAGACAGATACTGCTTAAATTTCAGGCTAGGTGGTAAAACTTTTAGGCTCAATCTTACGACTGCCCAGTCCCAACCAATTTCCCTGGCCTACTGGAAAACTCAGCAGCTGTCACTGCTTTCCTTCCACTACAGCTTCAATTCTATGCCCTTTTGCCTTAAACTGCTATGGAAACATCTAGATAGAGAATACAGTTTTAAACAGGGAAGAGTTATTAAATGCTAAAGTTCTACCAGTATAAGTCGTTTAGTATTAATAACTTCACTTCATAATTTACTTTGCATAACAATAGTAGCCAGATATCCTCATGCTGCGATAAGCAACAGGCTTTTCTGCCCTGGAGACTATAAAATCAAAACAGACAAAAGAGAAGAAAAAGAATAATACATGGAGAGATTAAGTGAATGTCCAAGGTCACACAGACCATGTGCCAAAGAGGCTGGAGCTGAACGTAAAGATGTGGAGCTACACTGCAGCTGTGATTATTTTAGTATTCCTGAAACAGACAGCCCTAAGGCAGCACAGAAAAAGGAAGGTGTATTGCGGATTTAACTTCCTTCTGAGGATAAGCCAATTCAACCAGCAGAGCAGGGTCTGATTCATCTGCAATCTAGAAGGTGGTCTGTCATCCATCACAGCTCCACAGCAAAGGGTGAAAGCAGTAGCTGACATCTTTGGAGGCATCATTTAATTTGATCCCTTAAACTGACTCTGTTATGAATGCTACTGAGACAATAGAAAAGTAGATTGTTACAGCCATATTATCCTGGAGTGATGTTAATGTTTATTAACCTAAAAAGGTTTGGGGAGCATCAAGAACTAAAAACACCTGTGTGTCCTGCAAATTATTTTTTCTTGCCAAAGCCTTGTCTCACTTGACTGTTTGCCACCGTGAGCGTCACTTAAATCATTGTTTCTCTTTTTGTCACTGAATGTCTAAGAATTTTAAATATTCAGTGAAATGAGGACACCTCTTTACTAACTTGATGACAAAGAAAAGACAGGAACAGGTGGTGCTGTTTATCTGCTTTTTTATCGTTGGAGTATTAGCAGGTTATCAGTATCTCTAAAACCTGTAGCAATTTGATTTTGAAATTGGTTTCATTGATGCCCTTTTCACCTCATTTCTCAGGAGATTTGGAGTCCCATTCTCCTTTGATTCTCTTCCTCTGACCCTGGGGAGATGAAGAGATACTTGGTTCAGATGTAATGTTCACTAAAAACTCAAGAAAATCTCCAACAATTTCTCTGTCACAGCTTTGTTTTGAACAGTCTCCTGGCTCATTTATCATCTACTCAACAAGCTACATACCTAAATGAGATAGTGATCTTTACTATACTTACAGAACCATCCAAGAGCTGATTATTAAATTATGTGCTGCAATCATCTGCTGCTGAAACTCAATCACAAATATAAATAGAAGTTGTAGACAACAAATTCAACCACGTTCTTTCTCCCATGCTGTGAGCAATTGTACATTGTTTTTTCTTTTATTGACTAAATCTTTAGTACATAGATACATCCAACCTTGAGCACTGTCTTTTAGATCTGAATAAAACTAATGATTTTCTGTGTTGCCTTTCACATTTGATAACGCAGAACAGAAGATCACATCATGCAGACCTGAAAAAATTGTCTTAGAACATAAAGATACTAAAGTGCATACTGTGTACTCCTTCTGCAAGGGACAAGGGCTGCACAGCCCCGCAGTACTCCAAATAGCCTGAACATTGATCCAATGTTGTTGAATCAGTCCATAAGCTTGGCTGATAAATCTGGGTTACCTACAGTACAAATAACAATAAAATCATGCCCTTTGTTTAAAGCACAGTTTCTCATCGTGTCCCTGGTTTTGGACAGGACTTTCAACAGTTTTCTCTGCTTGTGAAGAAGGTAATGGCTTGCAGAAAATGAGTCACTTTTCTGCATACAACAGAAAAGCATTAATTCTGGTGAGTTCCATGTTCTTGTATGGAAGCTGTTTGCCAACTTCTTTTTTCCCCAGAAAATCATATGTAAAGGAATCTCTGTATAATGGCAGGGAAACATTACTGGAATGCATTTATTTTATTTGATCTTCATCACTTCACCACTTATTCACATCATCTCTCACTGTGCTTCCACCATTGAAACAAGTATTTCATTCAAAAGGGTATAGGAAAAGGTTCTTCACCCAGAGGGTGTTTGGGCACTGGAACACTAACAGAGCTCAAAAAGTGTTTGGACAATCTCTGAGGCACAGGGTGTGACTCTTGGGGTGTCCTGTCCAGGACCATGAGTTGAAATTTGATGATCTTTGTGGTTCCCTTCCAACTCAGGATTTTCTATGATTCTATGATCCTAAGAAAGCTTCTGCCATTAGCACCTTCACTTAACCAGGCCTTCAGAAACTTACCTTCAGACAAACTCCTACAAATTACAGCCAATCTTATACCGATATTATTTTATATCACATAATTATGAATCATCCTAAATAAAACAACTAAAAACCCCCATTCTTCTTCAGCCCAGACAGGCATTAACGACAAAAAACACATTGACAATTAGTTCGCTGCATGATGTACTCTTTTTCCTTGGTACTGGATTATATTTGAATCTAAATCACTCACTCACATAAATAAATTAAGGAATAATAGATTAGGGAAGGATCTGATATTTTGCAAATGAAAAACCTTGCTACAGTTATCATCAGGTCAGTCAGGAGCTGAGGCTTTTCAACTCAGATTTCCTGATCTGAGTTCCCCTTTTAAATTATACTTTTACTAAAATTCTGCATATATATAGAAAGCTAATTTACTTCTTGAGAGATCAGTCATGTTATCATCTCAATCTAATTAGAGAAAATTGTCCTTAAAACAATATTGATTTTGCACTAAAGCTTTCCATTGTGTTACCAGTAGGCAGTGTTTCCCTTATTTAACCTTGGTGACAGATAATGTCAAATTCAGTGAAAAAAACTATTAAGGAGCATAGTCAAAGCAATTTTGACTCTTAAAAGAGAAAATTAATTAAACTGTGCTAATTGCTTTATCAAATAAATACAACACGTTCTGTTATAAAGGGGAAAGTTGCATGTTCTTTTTTTTTTTTCGTTCATAATGTTTCAGAACCATTAGAAAAAATTCCTGCTCTGTAGATAAGATATATTTAGTCTTTACTGTACCTTCAAATTATGGTTTGACTCCCATGCTCTTTTTCACTGTTAAATTTCATGATTGTTCTCAAAGGTAAAAACTAGTATTTACTCATCTGGTGTTATGTCCAGTTAAGAATCTATTTTCTTTTTTCCTGAAGTGTACTTTTGCCAAAAGAAATGAGTTGTTCTGAAAGAGACAGGCTAAACCAGATTACCTTCCAGAAAAGAAACCCTTCATTCAACCAGGGGACATGAAATTTGGAAAATTAAAGTTTGGAACATTTATAAACGGAAGCTCAAGTGCCTTTCCCACAGCAGTTTGAGGCAATGAGAGAAGTTGCTTCAGTGCAGGAGCAGAAGGGCTGTGGGGCTATTTCCCCTTCCCTCTTCAAAAGTGCAGCAGCTGCCTGTCAGTGGGAAAGTGAAAGCTGGCACTGGGCTGCGAGCACTTATTAACTCCAGATGCCAGCCAAAGCACTGCAGGTGGTAGCACAGGTACTCGTCCACAATTGTAAATAAGCCTGGATTCAAAGCAATAGAGGGGGGGGAAAGAATTCTACTGGCCCACTTGCAGATTCAGTAGCCAATAACCCAGGCTGTGAATGCACTTTAAAAGATGATGACATCGTGACCAAGCAATGTGTCATCTTTCGCTAGCCCCAAGACAAGCATGAGTAAGCCGCAAAAAACTCCCCCCATAAGTTCCCAAAAGATATTTGAAAAAAGAGATAGCAGTAAAGAGGCAATAATACTTGGCTTGATTCAAATGACATATTTTATTATTACTACAGAAATTAAGACAGAAGCAGTTTTCAGAAATATGATTGCAAGATGCCCAATCTTGAGGCTGTTTTCTACATTCAAAACATGTCTGCACATTCAACTACACTCATAATAGTAGACTGTAATAGCTGCACTTTTGCTGGTAATGGGAAAATTCCACTTATTTTCGTAATGTTGTTTCCACTTCATTATGGTTACTATCCACATTTTCTTGGCAAAGCCTGTATGAATGATAGAGAATGTTGACAATTTCGCATTTACTATCATTGTGGTTGTTCTTTTCTTGGCAGAATAGGAACTTACTGTAATAAAAGTAGCTAATGTGTATTGGATGTTTTTGTTCAGTAGAGTTCAGTGGACTCCTGGCTCCTCAGAGAGGATCTGGAAAGCTATACCTGGGTGAACAAGTATGTATTACGTCTCCTTCCTGATACACTACATTTTTCATGTATTACAAAATATGTTATGAAGAGAATGGTTTTATATTTTTCCACCCCTCGTCACTGCCAGAAGTTACACAAAAACCATCTCACGTGACCAGACCACACACTACCACAGCACAAATGGGTGCCTGACCACAGCCATGTTGCTGGAATCAATGCTCAGGACTAGGAAAGAGAATGGCACAGTCAGCTCAGCAATGTTGCACCTGGGCATAGGGACAAGATTTATAATTTTGAAGACCTTCCAGTAAACTGGTGGCTGATTATAGTTAGTACTCATCCTCAGTGGTCTCATTTCCTCCTCCATACACGTGTAAGGACTTTGCTGAGACGAGACAGTTCTGAGCACCATTTATGCTCTGCAGTTTGCTTTCTCATCCACTAAAAAAATTTTAAAAATCCAGAGGCTCATTCCTCTTAATGAGATTCTTGTCTGAAAATAGCAGCTGATTTTGGCCCTGCTATTTAATTACGATGATTAGTAATTAGTTTGTATTTAAAGTAAAATATCCTGTGAAGTCCAAACACACTGATCCATGTTATTAACATCATCTTATGCAAAAAAATGGAAAAAATAGAAGATCCTCTGAAGGCAAACCCCTTGCCTGAACCTCCATTTGTGTTTAGCATCAATAGCACTTACACCCTGAATGACTGGTTGAGCCACTCAAGTTCCCCACACTTGCAATACTAAGTAACAAGATTTAAAAATAAAGCCCTTAAATGCTAAACCTATCGTAGCCTGTAAATTCTCCCATGACCAGTATATTTTGCAGAGTTTACAGAACTTGTTGTCAGCCATTGATTATCAGCAACAGGCCTAATTAATTCCTATGAGTTTTTGCTAAATGGTGGCTACGTCATCACAAAAAAATCCAGAAAAACACTATAAATGGTCTGGATCCTCAATGAGCTCTATTTCTGCTTATGATTTCCAAAAGATAACCAGGTGGGCTTAAGCAGGCAATCCTTTCTTGAGGAAAGGATTGTAGGAGGAAAACACCATCTGCAACATGTTCAAACCAACTGCTGCTCCATGCCAAGAGCGACCACTGGGACCACAGACTTCTGCAGCCTCTAAGTCAAATTATCTCGCTCTTCCACTGTGCAGGCTGGGTGAGTAGGGATCTCTGCAACAGAGATCAGTCTGTGACAGGGCTGATGGCTGCTCGTGCCTGTTGCTTATTCTGGTGAGGCTAAAGGCATTTAGGTCTGGGCTGGGTCCTCATCCGCACAAGCAGAAGAGCTGCCAGCCCCCCATGTGAGAAATCACCCATTGGTCCTAAAAATAAAATGCATGTATGCAGGAAATCCACTGGCCACTGGACTTGGATTGAGAGATCCATGAAAAGTGACATGAAGAAGCACAGATTCCAAAATAATATGAAATGCATAATCTTACAAACAACTAAAAATATTTTCTTAAAGGACCCTCAAAAGACTTCAGTGCAAACAAGTGAAGTCATCAGCGTCTCACTAAACAACGTGTGAAGCAAGTAACATAGATTTCTAGATGGTATTTTATCATAGCATTTAAAATTTGAATATACTGTTACACTTATCTAGAATAAGCCTTGTAGAGCCAATAATCTTCCCTGCTGATGGACAGCAGATCAGACGTAACAGGATTACATTATATTAATTCGTTCAAGAGTTCCACTATCTACTCACTCCTCACTCCAATTCCTCCACTGGAAATAATTGCAAATGTTCCAGTGCCAATACAGGTACTTTAGAATTCTCAAAAAAAAAAAAAAAAAAAAAAAAATTAAAAACTTGTGCTGAAGTTCAGTTTCAAAAAGATATTTTAAAGTTCTATGAAGTCATTCACTTCTTTATTTCTTGCCAAATCTTCCAAAATTTTTTGCAACAAAATATGAGAAGAATCCTTCAGATTCTAATATTTAAGATTATGTTCAAACATGTTTGTATTTCTAAGAAGGATGTTGACTGATTAAACATGAAAAAATAAGAAACTTTTATTTCAGTTTGAGCATCAATCTTTTCCATTTCAGTGGCTGCTGCTGTTCTTTCTACCTTAAATATACTCCTGGGTGAACTTCTGGACCAGTGGTTGTTGGATACTGTTTTCAAAATGACTGAAGTACACTAAATCTCATTGACTTTCAGTTTTGCTCAACAAGGCATGCCCTCTGAACAGTAAGTGACAGATGTGTCTATTGTCCACAGTAGGACTTAAAAGGCATCAGTGCTTTTTGGACAGGATTCATTTTCCCGCCTAAAATGTTCTGTCAGACAGAAGTTGGCAGAATTGCTATAAAAATTCCTTCTTCTTGCATCATAACCATTAAAACAGAGGTTTTAGAAAGGCATCTGGAGGGCTTTTGGACCTGGTATGCTCGCCCACATTCAAGAAAGCTGATGCATCTTGCTTGAGGATGGATTCAGGAAGAATCCAAAGCTCTGAACTCCTTCCTGGGAAAAATATAATTTACCTGCTGTCGATTTTACTGTATTTTGGACACAGAAGTCCACTCTGTTTGCTTTTGGGTTTTTTTGCATTAAACTATTAACATTTATTTTGAAATAATGGCTGATTCTAGAAAAACTCCCATGCCTATTGTTCATAGCAAAGGGTTTGGCTTTTTTCACCAATCAAGAGCAGAAGGAGCATGAGAAGGGATTTTTTAATATTTTCTTTGGCTGAAAAACATCGGCACCATTGTACAGGCACAGTAAAAAGTGGCCAAAGCAAGCAGTCAGGAGTGGTGGCTTCCCAAAATGGCCCAGGCAGAGCGCTGCAGCGGGGCTGCTCCCATTTCTGATGCTGACAGCAGAGCAAAGCATACCTCATCAAAATTCCTGGTCCTCCCTGGTACAAGCAGTAACTTGGTCATCATCACTAGCTTTATGTTCATATTGAGATCCTATAAGGGCAGAAATCTGCTCCTGAATTATCTGGTCAGTTTAATCCTCCTTAGCACATAATAATCAATCCTAAAGAGTGAAATTAATGATTTTAGGTTGAAAAGGTAAATTTGTGCAACCATGTCATTTTACATTGCAAGTAGCCTGCCTCTGTTGCAGCCCTCAAATCTTACCTCTGTATGTAGGAGAGCCAGATCTCCAAGGAAAACAGTCCATCCTGTGCAAAGATTTTAACAGCTGAGGCACAAAAGAAAATAATGGTACCTGGCAACTGCTCTCTCTATAAATGTCTTCTTTGAAGTTGGATCTGCTAGTAAAGCTCCCTTTTAAGTTTGATGAGCAAATGCTGATTGCACCATGGAGACAGTTTCTACAAGTAACCACAAAGTGGTGAGAAAGTAGACAAAAGTCTGTAATATTCAGGGAACGCCTTCCCTTGCTAATCAAGGAAAGCTGAAAGATCAAATGCTTGCTCGGTGGGCAGCTGATACTGGGTTTGCTTTTTAGTTCAGTTCAATAAATCGACTAGCTCACTTGTTACTAAAGCAGATTATTGTTAATGGTCTTCTTGGTCAACAGCACCTCTTGATAACATTTTAATTAAAATGAATATGGGTCTCATTTACTTTTTGGGGTCTAATATGTGACACTTCAGAACACTGACAGTGTCAGATGCCATTTTCTTCCATTAATTGGTGTGTAATTATTCTCAAAGGGCTGGTAAGCATACAACTTTTTACTTTTGCCACATTTACCACTTTGATACTCAGTCCACATATAGTACCCAGTAAAAAAAGTCATGCCTTCATTTTGAAAGGAGACACCAAGTTGAGTTTGCAGATCAGACTGCTGTTGCTTACAATCAACTCATCAGCATCAACACTGATGGTTGTTTCAGCTGGTTCTGTCAGGTAGTCCTGTGTGGCCCTGGCTCAAGAAGGTGAAGGGATAACACCAGGAACTAAAGAATGCATCCCTGCTCCTGGCTTACCCCTGGAGGAGACTCACCACCCCAGCTCAGGCAGAGATAATTCTGGCCAAGGTTATGCTGGCAGGTTGGGAATACCATTGCCACACTGTGCAGGATCAGCACGAACTTGTGAGAAAGAAAAGAAATAAAAATACAGTGCAAAGCAAATGCAGCCAGACTCACAAATCCTGTATATCCTAGGAGGTCTAACAGGAGCTCTGTCTGCCTAGCTGGAGCTCCTGCCAGGGCCATCTCTGTGAGGCACTTGTACAAAACCTGAATATACTTAACTCACGCTGCTGCATTTAGGAGCAGGAGTGATATCCTTCTTCTTCTTCTACATTTAGGAAACCAAAGCACCGGGACTGGTTCAAATACACACAGAAAGGCTCTCAGGGCAAAAGCAGCAAAAAGACTTGGGACTCCCGTGTTTCAGGCTACCACATGAACCTCTGCTCAAGTTTCCCTGGCATTAATAATAAGTAATCAGAATCACAGGTTTAGATCTTGTAACATGTATCTTTCCAGTAAATATAGAGCTAATTCCAATCAATGGCAGGTTTTCCCCTCTGGATCCACCTTCATAACAGGGACTATTTTTTTCCCTTTGTACCAGCCACTCTATGCTAAGAAATAATGATTAAAAAACATGGAGATCATCCTGCTTCTTTAGTTCTGGCATCCCTACCATTATAAATGTTTTCCTACACTGTTACCATTACACGAGTTCTGTAATGAACTATTTTTTCATCAGGGAGCTAACTTGTAAGCTGTAAAGATCAGAGCTTTATTTCAAAGGGAGGGAAAACATTACAGCATTTCATCTTATGCGCATTTGTCGTGGTTTAACTCCAGACAGCAACGAAGCACCACACAGTCACTCACTTGCTCCCCCTCCATGAGATAGGGAAGAGAATCCATTTAATTACAGTTTAATAGGCAAAGGAAAAGCTGTGCGTGCAGGCAAAGCAAAACAAGGAATTCATTCACCACGTCTTATGGACAGGCATGTGTTCTCAGCCATCTTCAGGACAGCAGGGCTCTATTGTGCACGAGGATTACTTGAGAACAAAGTCAACAAATACCATGATTCCAAGCATCCCCCCTCTTCCTTCTTTCCCCAGCTGTATATGCTGAGCATGATGCCATTTGGTGTAGAATATCTCTTTGGTCAGTGGGGTCAGCTGTCCTGGCTGTGTCCTCTCCAACCTCTTGTACACCCCCAGCCCCCTCACTGGCAGGCTGATGTGAGAAGCAGGAAAGGCCTTGACACTCTGTGAGCACTGCTCAGAAGTAATCATAGAATCCTGGGATTGTTTAGGTTGGAAAAGATCATCAAGTCCGACCAGATAATGCAACACAACCCCAGGAGGCAGTGCACCAAAAACTTTTGGCCATATACCACAGCTATGACCACCTACAACCAGGAACTGTCTCCCAAAACTTCACATTCAGATAAGTATTCCATCCCACCATCCAGTCAAACCTTTAAAGTCAGCTGCATTTGCCTGTTCAAGTCTCCAATCGCTTTGGAGTAGGAATGAATGTGGCTAGGTAAAACCACTACCCAAGAGTAAAAATGTCTACTAACACTGTTTTCAGCACAAATACAAAAAATACTCCCATACTACTACTATGAAGAAAATTAACTCTGTTTCAGCCAAAACCAGCACAACATTTAGGCGAATTTATAAAATAGAGTAGAATTATAGAATAGAATCACAAAATCATTACAGTTGGAAAATAACTCTAAAATCATTGAGTCCAACTCTTAATCCAGCAGTGCTGTGTTCAACCCTAAACCATTTCTCTAACTGTCATGTCCACTTTTTTTTGAAAAAATTCTAGGGTTGGTGTCCTTCTCTGGGGGGCCTGTTCCAATGCCTGACAGTGAAGAAATATTTCCTAATACCCCATCTAAACCATCCCATGTGCAACCTGAGGCCATTTCCTCTTGTCCTGTCATTTTTTACTTGGGAGAAGAGACCAACACCCACCTGGCTACAGTCTTCTTTCAGGTAGTTGCAGAGAGCAATAAGGTCCCCCCCTGAGCATCCTTTGTTCTGGGCTAAAGAACCCCAGCTCCATCAGCCCCTCCTCATTAGACTTGGTTTCCAGACTCTTCCCCAGATCTGTTGCCCTTCTCTGGACATGCTCCAGCACCTCAATGTCTTTCTTGTAGTGAGGGGCCCAGAACTGAACACAGAACTTGAGGTGTGGCCTCACCAGTGCTGAGTACAGGGGGACGATCCCTGCCCTGGTCCTGCTGGCCACACCATTGCTGACACAAGCCAGGATGCCACTGGCCTTTTTGGCCACCTGGGCACATGCTGACTCATGTTCAGCTGCTGTTGACCAGCACTTCATGAAAGACATTACAGGAGCTTACTGACAGCTACGGGTGCACTAAAAGGGTACAGCAGGATTTAGACATTTTAGGTATTTCCAGAAAGAGCTGTGGACTCTATTTTGCAACATACTTAATACAGTGATCAGAGAAGTTAGTCTGTTTTCAGTGCCCATAAACTCTTCTCTGCTGCAAACTTCTATTTGTGCAGATGATTTTTTTTTTTCTGTGGTGGACACCTGTCCAGTTGGAAACATCTAAGCCACAAAACAGCTGTCAAAGGTAGCAACTTTTGGTTGTTTTGAACCAAGGCTGGATTCAACCCAACAGTGACTGAGAAGTGAGAGATTTGGTATCATCTTACCAATTCTGGTTCCAAATGTGCAATTTAACTGTGAAACATTACCACAAAGAATCTAGTAGTATTTATGAAGTATAAGACTAGAATTATTCTCCAAAAGGATAATCCTATCAACTTCAGCATATTACATGTTTAAAATATACCTACCATTCACAGTGAAGCAAAGATACCTATATATATCATTAAATCTAATGAAACATGATGCTCATATAGAAATGATATCTCACCCAAGTGTTTGATCTATGTCAAAGTAACACATGTTAATCAAGATAAAGATAGTAACACAAGATAAAGAATTTAGTATAAAAAACAATACAAATCTCCATCAGAGTACTTAACTTTTCACACACAAGGTAGAAAACAGCTTCTCATGTACTGCAGTATCTGCATGCAGTGCCATGAACTGTGGCAATGTGTGATAGTCTTCACAAACTGAAGCAAATAATTTAATAGTTTGCTTCCATCAAAGCCACTGCTCTAACTGTTGAGTCTCCCAAAAAATTCAGTTTAGAAAAAGCAATTCCTGATAGGGTATCCCTTTCAGCCTTCCTTCCTCAACTCCTCCTTATGCCCATTTTCCAGGGGACATGATTCCAAGGCACTTACCAAGACCTGCTGAAGATCACACAAGAAGTCTCTAGCAGAGGACTAAGCTGACAGACTTTCCTCCAGCTTCAGGCATGCATCTTTGCCAGATGACTGCATGACTTCTTATTCTCCTTCTCTAATGTACACATATTTTTATGAAACATACTTCTTGATGAGTTTGGAAGCGTGGATGTCAGCCTGGGTGGACAGTCCTTTCAGTTATTAGGAAGTTTTATTAAAGTTAATATGTATCTAGGAAGATGAGGGATCTATGATCCCTACTACTGAATGAGTACTTTGGTATTACTTATGATTTTATTTGAACTTTTAGTAAAATATTAATTCCTATCCTGGTCCTAATAAAAAGTTCTTTATTTTGTACTGCTATTGATTTTCAGAATCTTGCAGTTTAAAAGTAGGCCAAATGTTAGGTTTAAATATCCTGAAAATGTCTTTCTAGAAGGTAATAATCAGTCAAATGCAAAATTGAGCTTGAAAGGTAACATATCCATATGGATTGTTGCAATTTTGGAGACTAAATTATGTCTAATTAACCAGGCTGAGATAGTAGCTTTTTCCCATCTCAAATTTAATTTAATTGTTAAAAGTTGTAAGTTATACATTAACCAGCTCTTCACCTGAAATGTGGGGGAGTGCTGCTTGCAGAAGTTTCTAAAACTAGACCTTAGATATCAGGCTGTGCAATTCCTTGCAGCTAAGAAATATGTCAAATGCTGCTCTCTGTGTATCACATCCCTGACATTGGCTTTTAAGGAAGGATTCAGCATGAAAACCTCTTTGAAGGGGAACAGAAACTTTGAAGGAATCATCAGAACAAAATCATGTTGCGCTCTTCATATCTGTCTGTGCACTTGGCAGATGCCACACACCAATAATTTAAATTAAGGCATTTTTCATTTTCATGCATTGTGATAATTCCAGGGCATTTCCTCCATCATATTTGTAACCTATTCATTATACCATTTTACTGCATAATGAAGACAAATGCCAACACTTTAGCAACAGATTTGGGTAATGACAAGATGTACAATAACACAGAGTAATGCGACCAGGCCTGCAAGTTCTAATTGAATATTTTTATGATCCTGCATCCATTAATCTTTCCTCCTGTTTCATTTTTCTAGCCATTTTACATGTCACCTGCCCCCTTTCCCCCTTCCTCTCAAACCACTCTCTGAAAGATTTTCTGGGAAGCAGAGTCTGCCTCCATTGTGGGTTCAAGCTTTTTCCTTATCAATACACACGGCTCACTTGCCGATGAACCATTGAGCTTCTGACGGAGGCAGCAGCGTGCATCCCAGGCACGGTACTTAATTGGTATGCTGGCCCATGCAAAGCTATCTGATTGCATTCAGTAACTGGCAGGGACAGAAAGCATTTCCAAGGGAAATAATATCTAGCTGTGAATGTGGAATATGTGTGTAAGAACTGAACAGTAAACACCAGCCTTAATTTTAATATCTCACATTATGCAAAACTTAAAAAAGATGAGTGCTCTGATATTCAAGCAGACCCCTGCGGGATAGGAATGTTATCATAAGAATATTACAGAAACCAATGTAAAATATCCAGCTGCTGTGAGAGTTTAAGGGGCATCAAACGACTTTGAATCACCATTTTCCTTCCAAATGAAAGTATTTACCTATTAACAGCAGCAAAACTATATTATTTTGCTGGGCAGTACGACCGCAAGCAACATTGCTTTTCAGTTTCAGCTCTGATATGCTAGCATTTAATGTCCCAAACAGCCCTTAAAAGCTCCAAGGTGAAAATGTAAAACCATAATCCAGTCCTAAATGGTCATTTAAAAAATGATCATCCCAAAGCTCAGGAGTGCCTTTATGTGTTTATGAGGCATTCCAGTTAAAATAGTTACACTAGGAATGCAGGGAGGATGATACCTATTTAATTTTATGGTGTTTTTCTCTCTCTCCAATGATAAAAGGTGGCTGGGACTGCAGCAAAAGCCAAATCCTCTTTTCTTTATTCACACAACTAGTCACACTGAATACAATAGGGCTGTGAAAGGGACTTGGCCTCACCTCTTACTGTCTAAATTCTCTTTCTGTATAAGCCACTTTCTGTTTGTGTCCTACTCTCTAGTGAAACTGCTACTCATATGCTTCCAGCAGAAGTGTGTGACAGATGAGAGATAAGATGTGAAAGCAGAAAAAAGAAACATCCGTTCAGATGAGTGGGTTCAGATTAAAAACAAAACCTTGACAAAACAAACCATCTTGCTGACACAGTTTTTAGGGAATTGGTCAAGGAAGATTTGCACAGAACTGTTTAGACAATAACTGCATTGTTCATCCCTTAGGACTTACATCTCCTTACATCAGAAATGAGAAGGCAGGAAAGAATTTGTGATGTTCGGAGAAAATTTGTGCGCAATTTATATTTCATAAAGATTTACAATTGTTCTCAAGCTGATTCTACTTTTTTCCTTTCTTTCAAAGCAGTGTGTGACAGAGAGAGAATCAGGTGGCGATGTTGCTGGGCAGCCATTTAGGCCAGGGCGATAAGCAAACACAACCTGGGAGCACCGCAGAGCTCTGTGCCTGAGTCCTGCCCGACGAGCAGCCTGATGAGCCCATGCTGATCCCTTTTCACACCTCAAAGCTAAATCTCGGCAGTCTGGGTCAGTTCCTGGGTCAGACACATCCAGAAGCACCTCAGAAGCGTGGTGCTGTGAGACAGTGGCTGCCCTAGTTTTGCTAGAACTGCTGCTGCTATCAAGAAGGACCTTTGCCACTTCAGACATGCATCCCCACTTTCTCAGCCTGGTTTCAGCTCTGCTTGCCAACTTTCTACAGGGTTGTTCCTGAAAATAAAAAAATGTCAGCTCTCTGATGATGTCCCCTCTGAATGAGAAGGAAGAACTGGCATTTCCTGGCCAACTTTCCAGGCCCCCCTTGAAATCTCTGCTCTTGAGAGACAGGGACAGGGTTGTTCTGTAAACTTTTTTTACTCCGCAGGTGGCAGAAGAAACCTCAGCAACTTGGGCAGACTAGCTCCTTGCAGAGCTCCACCCCTGTGAGAGGAGGGGATCTCAGCATCACTGTTCAGGAAGAAGGAAGAAGTTTCTCTGCAAGAGCCCAGACATTCGTCCTGAGAGATTGAAAGGCACGACCTGGTACTGGGTCCTTTTCTGCAAGCCTGAAAGAAGCACAGAAAGACTTTGGGAAACTAGCATACCTACTAAACAGAAAAATTTGCTCTGCTTAAAATCAGAAATTTTAATAATGCAAACACACCCCAGTGAAAAAATTTCTAGGAAAAATACCACTATTATTTCCAGAGCATAAATACAATATTTTAAAAACCTGCCATTACTTTTTGTTCCAGAAAAGATGGATCGCTTATTTATTTGAGACCAAGTCCAAATCATCCTCCATCCTTGCAGATCCCTTCCTTCTTGTAAAACAATAGCAGGGAAAGGTGTAAACTTTTAATAATATTTTAACATTGGAGATAATAGCAACAAATCTACACAATGGCATAAACATTCAGTTTTCCATATTAAGGCGTTCTGATTCTTTCAATTAACAGACACCAGGGACGAAGAATTGATAAACTGTTCTGTGCACATTATGCCCTATTCCGGGTGTGAGTGCATCCTACACTGCAGCAACTGGAGATGCCAAGTCCAGCTGTCAAGGCAAAAAAGAACAGAGATAAATGGTCACCCTGCCTCACAGCTGTACTTACTGCAAACTAAGCACAAACGGCGTATTTAGAGCCCTAACATTTGAATAGGTTACCATACACCTCCGAATGAAAGTTTCCATAATTAAAAAAAAAGGTGACAGAATTTCTTTGCCTACTTGTATAAAACTTTTCTAAAAAACAGAGAGGGAGATTGGATTCGCCTCAGCAAGGCATGCTGCACAGTGAATTGTCTGATACATCCCCAGTACATTTTGCCAATTTGATCACCAATAGTAATTGGGTGAACTTTTGGATTTCAATGCATGAGACTCCTCATGCGTCAGGATGAGATAATTCTGCGACTTGGATGCGTAATTCTGAAGGCAAAAGGCCAAAGTTTTCTCCTTGAACTTTACATATGAATTGATCAGCTCAATGCCTTTTACATAGTTTTAGGTACCTCCCAGCTTTGCCTAGCCACATCAAGGGAATACAGTGGTTAAAAGCCATTTTCTTTCTACTTGCAGAACATATTAGCATTTGAGAGAGAAATATCTATAAAAGACCTACAAAAATGTTCAGAAAATCCATTAATCCCAGATATTTTGTCCATAGTTCCTTGCAGAGCTATCAGAGTGTCTAGGTTATTGACCTATAATCCATTAATAGGATTTTTAAGAGTTCTGTTATGGCTACTCTTCAGCAGATGAGTGAACAGATGGATAGGATGGTCACCCCCTTGCTATAACCTTTGCCTAACAAAGCTGATTAATTCAGTCTTTCTAGTTGATAAGGCATCAATTGTGGCTTTGTCTACAGATAATTAAGTAAGATACAAGGCAGAGGAGTCAGAGGAGGTGAACAGCAATGTGAACTCTCTAAGCTAAATCCAAGAGATTGGGGTCTAGAAGCAGAGGTGAGGTAAATGATGCTGTAAAGTATATGTCAGTAACCACTGCTGTGTCAGCCCAAGCTTTCATGAGCAAAGGCAAGACAGAACCCAGCAGATTAGCAGGTGGTGAGTGGTGCCAGGCACCGTGAGCACTACCTGGAGTTCTGACAGGTACCATACCTGCAGCCCAGCACCTCAATCACTGCTTATTACACTTACCTGCCCAAAACCTTAAAGCCACCTGAAGACAGTCCACCTGCATTGAGCAGCACTGGATGTGGCATAGAGTAACACCCCTGCTCTGCAGAGGGACATTTCCAGAGCGAGCAGAGGCAGAGTGAACAGTGCCATAGCTGCAGATGCCCTGCAAACCCGTGCAGACATGGTTTTCTCTCTTCCCGCTTGCTTTTGTTTGGCTCTTTGGAGCGTTTCCACAGGCCTCTGCTGGACCAGAGGCCAGCAGTCCTCTGCCTTGCCTCATTAGACATGAGCAGTAGGGGTTGCAGCCATCTACCACACTTAAGACATTCAAAAGCACCCAGACACATAATTGACTCTTCAGCTCCTTTCAACCCCAAAGCTAGCTAGCTACAGTCAACAATGATGAATAAAGAAAGAATTCAGGCCTGGTAAATAACCTGAAGTAGACCAGCTGCAATGGGAAGAGAAGCAGCCAAGTGAATTAAGCCTCCCCTGTTCCTTGCTTAGCCTTGCTTTTCTCTCTCTGACCCATAGCTGAATACAGCCTTTTTCCACTGCTCCTCATGGCTTGCAGCTGCAGCACCCTGAGACTGTCAGGAGCCTTGTAACACTCTGGTCAGTAGCAGGGAATTTGCAATACTAAGGCAGGTAGACCATGGTGCTGCCCCTTTACCTGCTCCTCTAAAGGCACATCTGCCTTCCTTGGCATCCTCCCAGTTCACCCCTGAGGCCACTCCAGCACACACCACTGCCTTCATGCTTGTAAAACCAGTGTCCTAATAAAGTACCTTAGGAGGCAGCCTCAGCCATCAGTTTGCAGCAAGGGGGTTGACACAGCAGTAGGTTAGCTGGTTCGCTGCCTCACCTTGCAGTGGGGAGCAGAAGGAACACACAGTCCATACCTTGTTGGGAAAATGTTTTTCACATCTTCAGTTTAGAACTAACACTTTCAAATGTTGCATCTTACAAGCAGCTGTGTGGAGGTTTTCATTCTGTTTCTGAGTGGAAAAAAACCTAACTTCACTGTGCCAGAGTGCAGAGCTTTATTTTTCAAGAACACAGGCTGAAATACTATCAACACTGAAATAGGAGGTTGTGCAAAAGCTTTGGGAGGTTTTCACACTTAAGCACCAAATTCTGATTACAAACTGTTGATCCAGCTGTGGAATAGTACCGTAGCTTCCCAAACATGTGCTTTGGGATTGCAGAATTTTGCACTGGGCAGCTCCCAGAAATATCTGAGTATTTCTAAGACAATCCAGCTCGAAGCCCATGTCATGCTCATGCCTCGTTAGAGGGAACAAACAGGCAGCCCTCTTCTCACCAGCTAATTACCAAACTGAAGGGTCCTCTGGGGTGGTGTCATGTTGAAGCTGGCTCACTGGAAACAATGAATTATGGTTCAGTTTCTGTCCCAAGATCTATTTAATGTATTTTATTCTCTTCCTATTTAAGGTAAACTACATAAGCAGCCCATAGCAGAGAATAGAAGCCAAGACCAGATTTTCTTTGAGCCATGGTCAAACTGACACATTGCTCCCATGAGAAGCTATGATTTACCCTCTCTATTAGCTTGCTTTTTAGATCATTTTCTTAGAAGCTGGCAGACTTATCTTTAGTGCCATGCAGGCAGAGAAGAAACTGAACCTGGGTCTCTCTTGTCCTAGATGAGCACTTTGAGCACGTAAATAATGTATAAAAAGATGAGAGTGACACCGGTACACACACCAGTTTACAGTAAGGTACAGATACAACAGAATCCTGTCTTAGCCAAGTTTTAAAATTCTATACACCTACATATGAACTTACATTCAGGATTGTATACAGATCAAATTTCATTAGATGGAATTGCAAGGCACATGCACAGTTAAGCATTTTAAGCAGTCATTTATGAATGTTTAATGCATTTCTGTCTAGCACGGGTGTATTTGGTCTCTTTACTCAAATGAGCAGTGCCACCAGAGAGCCTATTCATGTGAGCACAACAGCATGATTTAGCTCTGTCTGATTTCTAAAACTCATAGTAATCATGATACAAGCTTCAAAATCAGGGCTGACTTGGATATTTATTAGCGCAATTACATCTGCAACCCCTCCTAGACTGAACGCAATTTTGGTAGTAATTTTCAAATCATTAACACGCTCTTTTAGTAACATTTTATCTCAGCTATTAGACAGGCCGTCCTTAAATTGAAGTCATTAGCAAACACTCCACCACTGTATTGTTTTGCAGTATGCATTTAGTATATTGGATTATTCTGTAAAATAAATATCCTCTGCATATGAAACAAATCAACATATATCTCTAAAACATAATTATAAGGTTACTTAATTTCGCATTGTATAAAAAGCATTTTCAACTTTTACATGAAGTAGCTTCTAAATAATAGAATTCATGGTACATGATTAATTATAGCAATGATGGTCATCTATCTGTGCTAAAATATGACAGTTTAATCTTTTAAATCACATCAGGAATGAAACAATTCTGAAACCGAAATATCCCTTTATGGCTTCTAAGTACAGCTCATAAATTACTGTGGCTTTTAAATCTCATCTATATTTCTGCAGCGGAGAGGCAAGACAATACTATGTTCAAGCCTGCAGTCTTCTTCAAGTAAAATTCTAGTTCAAGTGTCATATAGCCAACTTCCTCTGGAAGAACAACTTAAAATTCAGTGTTTGCTAGGGTATGTTTACCTGTATAAAAAGGTGATTTTTACCTTTGGGGGTTTTTGAGATAGGATCCCCTGGGTGGCAGCTTTGCTGCATGGCACAGGTCAATTCTTTGTTGAGAAACCCCTGCGAGATAAACCTTAGGTGTTTAGTTCCTTCCTTTTTAGTAGCATTAAAAGCTTATATAAAAATCAAGAGTCTCTCGTCTCATGTGATGAACTGTGACTTTCTCTGTGGATCACAGCTGCTTACAGTTGCCCTCATCCAAGCTGCCCATGGTGTGACCGAGGTAGCTCTGCAGCCAAGTTCAGGGCCCCCCGTCCCTGTGCAAAGGACTCTGTGTCAGGACATGCTCTCTAAATCACCTGCAGGCCAGTTTGCTCATCTGTGGGAATCAGGGAAGCTTGTAGAGAAGACAAGCTTGCTCAACAACAGCACAAGACAAAAGAAACAAGCACAGAAATTTGGTACTTTTATTTGAAAGAACAGTTAGCTTGAACACACCCCACTAAAATCTAGATTCTGCCTCTAGTTTTACCAGTGTAGTGCTGAATAATGTCTGTATTAATTTAATTCGATGGCACAGGACAGAGCAGCACCATAATGTAGATGAGGTGCATAGAACCAACATCAGACCATGGTTCAGTGGTAATAAAGACCTGGGGTTTCTCAGTAACTCATATGCAAAAGAAGAAGAGAAGAGACAAGAAGCTGTATCATTCTGTGTGCAACTCTTGGGCTTTTCTGTTCCACAAGGCTGGTGGCAGGGGAGCAAGTTCAGCACAGGTGGTTTTCCTGGGTGTCTATGCTGCTGTCTTCACTAGAAAATTTTTGCCAATGCTAACTGTTCCTGAGAAAAAGACTGGTTTAAAGGCAAGGCTGGAAAAGATCATGCAGCTATGGCAAAACTTTCCTCTTATTAAGCTTTTCCCAGGACTTGCCTGCAATAATCACCAAAACAGCCACACTATTCCATGGTGGTGGGAGAAGCCAGCGGGGAAGATCTTAGCAAAAAAGACAAGTTCCAGAAAAAATAGCAGAAAGAGCAAAAATTATGGACAAGTTCTAATAACATTTAAAGAAGGTGTTTAACCAGGTGAGCCGCTGGCTTTTTTCTCTACCCTTGATATAAATATAAAACATCAGTGTGACAAATAATTGCTGCACAAGTATTTGGTTATAAAAGTCACCAAAAAGTACCTTGAAAAAGCAGAAATTCTTATCAGGATGATACAAAGGAAGTTCTCAGTAAGACCTTGTTTTATACCTCGTGGAGCTCTAAGAGCACTACTGTGCCTTATGCAATGAGACAAGGAATGACTCTGCAGCTGCCCATCAGAAGGACGTCTTCTACCATCACACCAATCCCTTTTCCAAAATATTTTAATGCATATGTCAGGCTCAGTAAGAAACTTTGTGAACATCATGGTTGGATGTAAATTTTCACAATATGAATAAAATTAAGTTTCCTTTCAGCTTTCTAAGCTGAAGTGGTGCTTAGATGTCATATATGTATTTCCAGTTGCCTCCTCCAAGGTCAGAAGAATTAATAGCTTAATGGGTAAATTGGCCAAGAAACAAGTCCTCTCCTGAGTTTTCAGTAAAAGAATTCCTCTTCTGTTTATTTCACTGCCTGAAAGTAATTTGCCAAACACAAGAGAAAAAAGAGATTTTTTTTTTTTGGTTCAGAAATTTTTTTTAAAGAAATCTAATTTTGCTTCCTGAGAGGCTTTCAATAAGAGTAACATAATCAAAAATAACACTCACTTTAGAGTTTTCATTTGGCTGTGTACTTTTACTTCTTTCAGCAATCTCCTCCAAGTTGTCCCTGATTTGAAAGCAAATGCAGGGGAAGAGGAGACTGAAACATGGGAGAGACAAAGTGAGGCCTTGAGATGAAAAATAGCTGCAAAAAGCTTTCTTTTTAGTTTTTTTTTCAATTCAGCTACATCACTATTGCCTAAGAGTTTCATGAGAAAATAGCATAGTTCAGTAATGCAATACACTGTAATGTTAGGCACCCAAACACATAATTCAACATTGCAGAACATACGGATATCCTCCTAGAAGGTGTTGGTTATTTTACATTCCAAGTTACTTTTAAGCCTTTTTTCTCTATACTCCTGTACATCAGCTCTTCAACTAGTTTCACCTTTCATGTTATCTGCTTTGACACAAGTTCATGGCAATCCTTGTTTATTCCTTATTTCAGTGCTCTATATCCATTTACCCCTATTGAGGGCATCCTCATGAACTCTCAACAGCAGCAGGGGAAAAGCAACAAGTGAACCACAGGGAAACATAATTCAGGAGCAGGTCATCCTCTGGAAAACCTCTGCTTCTCACTCCCATGTTGGCAACTCCCAGCATGTTCCCACTAGCAAGCCCTTGTACTGAAACACATTAAAAATTACATTTAAATTCTTCACTCAGTTTTAGGAATACCTTTTCTCAAAACAACTGAAAGTTCATGGACTTGATTCAAGAATTCAAACTCTGTGAATTAATACCAATACATTTCTGACCTTTTTTTAGCAGCTCTAGCCAATGGGTTTGGGAATCCCTGAAAGCAAGATCTGGAAGCCTGTCACAACTTCTATCCCTTTGGGTATTTCCTCATTTTTCATAGCTGTTCCCACCTGTCATCAGTTTGAGAGATCAATATTGTTATGGCACATTATAATGTCTGAGCATTTATGCATGGCTTGAGAGGCTCCCTTTATATATTGCCCTAAAGATAAAATATCAGCTATCAGAGTTTTTTGTAGCTTAATCAGATATACATCTCTTTAGTGCATTAGATGCAATAATAGCATGATAAATATCAACAACTTATATGGATATTTATATATGGATAAAGCATATGACTGATTTAATCATTAATGAACCATCACGTACAAACTTACTAAGGTTTTTTAATAACATCAGTAAAGCATTCATTCTCACTTTAGCACATTTTGAATACCAGTGAATGGTGATCTATATATTCACTAAATAAATGATGTATTCTATACTCCTCATGTTGCTACTCCATATGACTTCATTTTTCTTGCTGCACTTTTTGAAATATCTTCTAATGTCACTACCTCCTCTGCTATATCTGGAATACCCTTATTTTTGATACAGTATGCTAAATATTGCTTATAATTGTGTAAAAATACACAATTAGGCATTTTAGAAATTATAAAATATACACTGCATTTAAGAACTGCATATATTTTATCCAGACGATCTGGTGTTCCACCTAAGTGAAACCTGGGACCAGAGAATCCCATATTATGATAATACAACCAGGGAAAAAGCAAGTTTTCATGATGCCTCTGGACATTGATGTCTTTTGGATGACAGGTCTAAACATAGTGAATGCAAAGAAAAATTTCTGTGTAATGGAAAGGAAATGCCTCCTCAAATGCACCTATTGTCCTATCAATTTTAAGGTCAGGTGAGGATTCAGAGTAATCTAAACCATTTAAACAACAAGTTGTTAGCTCTATCTTGGTCTAAAAAGAGATCAGTGGGATTTGCAGATATGACAGGACTGAGGTGGAAAACTCACCAGCAGGATTTCTGGTGTGCATGACTGCAGTTTCAATATCTATTACTAATAAATCATTCCATTTTCCCTCCCTCTGCCTCCACTCAAACTTTCACAGTTCACATGTGTGGAATATGACATGGCAGAATGTACTACTGTTGACAAATGACTCCTCAGGAGAATTGTCTGAAGCACAGGTTGCACAGATGATGAATAGCAACTGTCATTGTTTTGGTGTTATTCCATTTCCCATTTACGTGGAGTAGAATCACAACTGGGAATCTTAATTCATGCATGCTTCAAGACTTATCCCTGCTCAGTAGCAACTCACCAAAAAGTCCCCAGTGACTCTGTCACTCGTCTGTCACATCTATGACAGCCGTGCCCAGGCAGTTCCCCTCCCTGCTGCACAGAGAAATATGGGAGTTCTGATATCCTGGGGTGACAAGGGGCTCCCAGCTGCCTGGCACGAAGCTGGTACTCAAACCACCACATCAAAACAAGGATTGTAACAGCTCCAGCACACCCAAACTGCCCAGAGATGACAAATCTGCTAACTGTGCCATCTCTTACTAGCCATCAGGAATGAGCCAGGTTTTCAGGAAGTTCTGCCTTGAAGTAATCAGAGATGTGGCAAACCTAAACCAAAACCAAAACAAAACCAAGCAAACAAACAAAGAAACCACAAAAAAAAACCCCACCAAAACAAAACCCCAAAAGAAACCAGAAAGTAAAAAACCACCAAACCTCTTCATTTACAAAAAGGAAGGGTTTTGACACAGGGCATGATGTTTCCACACCTGAGGATCAGATGCATGATATTACTCACAGAGAACAAGTACTTGCAAGACTTTTGTGTGCTGCATTTGCAAAAGACATTATTGAGGTATCAATGGAAAAGATGTTATTGCAGAATAAAGCAGAGGTACATATTAACATTATTGACTGGCAACACTGAGTGATCTGTCTTCTTTAATACCAGATTTATCTCCTTGCTGTCTACAATCATAAGAACCTGAAGAATAGCAATTTACAGGAATTGTCATATGGAAAGACAGGATAAAATGATGTGGTGTGTTTTCATACAAAAATCAAATTCAAAACCAACCAACCAAAAAGAAAAACCCAAGCCCACCTCAGAATGGAGGTCAGTTTTTGTTTTGTTGGTTTTTTTTAATCTTTAATTGCCAATCTTTCATATTGGCTTGAGGTTTGAATCTTTCTGTAGGTGCTACTCCAAAAAAGCAGTGTCCCTGGAGAATTAATAACATATGATCACTAGAATAACTCTTCACAAATCCCTTGAGTCTCTGTAATTAACATGTTAAACTGCACTTAAAGGGAATAAAGTATCATTATACGCAGAATAAATCATTTTAAATTACTTTATTATTTGTCTGTACAATTACCCAGATAATTAACTAAACTTTATTAATAAAAGGTTTCATTAAGTACCACTTATTCTGGAGAACTAACCCATCGAGCTTTTACTCTCAAATACATACACAATGCAAAATATGACATATATCTTACAGACATTTTAAAAAACCCATCTAAATTATATGCTGAGCTGTGCTCATTTTGAGACTGTGTTTTTGTTACATAGGGTGCTTTCCTAAACTGAGCTAACTGGAGGCAGATACTGCAACATATAGCGTAAGAAAGGAACAGATATTTCCCAAAGCAGAACCAGCCAAGGTGAATCTTAGGCTTAAGATACGGTGTTGCAATTGAGGAAAATTGACCGGGGACACATTTGAGCAAAATTTCATGCACCATCGTGCCTATATTTAAAGTCAGAACCTTTCTTCGTCAAATTTAGAGCCTATCTATTTGCATGGTGGTACACAGTTTGAGCCTAATACAAGGGTAAGATAAATTGAGAACTAAAACTGACGACAAGGCATTACAGAAAAGACTAAGACAAGTGCTTAAGCAAGGTCTTTCTAAGCAGCGTGGCTGATCACACACATGCCACTGCTCTGAGGGCAATGAAACCTGAAGGTCTTGCCCTTTCTAGAGCTGAGGCACACCATATGCAGATATGTGACCCAAAGGGGATGACTTTATCTCTAGAGCCATGGCTTAAACAGTCCTACACTAAACAAAACTGCCGTATGATCTCATTATCAGTAAGATGTAAAACCTTTGGGAATTTTGCTTTCTTTCATTTTAAATCAAGTCAGTAATGACTTTGTCTCTGCTAGAACCTGCTGCTAATGCAGGATTCATGCATGCACTTGATATCCTGCTGTGGCCCTGTGTTCAGCCCCATAACCCAGCCACCACACGTCAGCTGAACTCCAGTAACTGTTGCCAGCCCTCAGCAAATTCAAACTGAAATGACTGAGGTACAAAGTCATATTTCCTTTAATTTGCAGCAGCCTAAAAGCATGTACATGGACAGCTATAATGCTATAAACACCCATTCTGCAGCTACCTCAGCCATAATTCAAGCACGTCTGAAACCTTAACCATTAGGGTACGTGAAGAGACATGTTATGTTTTATACATAGACTCCCTTGCCATTTATAAGTTGCACAATCACATTTTTCCTGCCAAAAATCTCACTTCTGATTACATGATTTGCCAGGAATTAGGCACAGAAATACCTTTGTGTTCTGGCTCTGGGAACCTATCAATTCCTAAAGTTCACATATTAACTGTTTCCTTCTGATACATCCCAACATCAGCTGTACAACTCGTAAATGTACTCTACAGCTATTATGCAAATGTAGTCTAAACCCTTCAACTTATGGCTACACCCCATTCCAGATGTGATACTGCTGGTGTTCATACTTTGTTATCCAGCTGATGAGTTATTAGGATATGGCTTAAGGCTTTGCCTGAAAGCTCTTGAACAAGCCTCAGATATCTGAGTTGGGATATCTGGAGTGGAAATTCCTCACCCTTTCCAACTGAAGTTGTTCCACTCCAGATGAAACACTACCTGTGTTTGTAGCCATGAAGTTTAGGTCCCGAGTGCCCTTTCCACTGGGTTTGTTATGCAGTGTGGGACCTGCTACTGATTTGTAACTGAAGACTTTGTCAAAATGCATGTAAAAGATTGCTTCTCCCCTCTTCTGAGATTTTTATGTGCCTACACTCCTAAACAGAGCACTAGGCACGTTTTTGTTCTTCTTTGATTTTGTGGATGTCAGGTAATAGTCAGTGGATAGATGCTCACCTCAAAGTATCACAGCAATGGTGAAGCTTTTTTTCTTGGTTTGTGGTTCTTGGGTTTTGGTTTGAATTTTTTTGGTAATCTGCCTGAAGAAAACTACAGACATAGAAAATTTCAGCCTGACCAAGGTTGAAATATATTGAAAACAATATATTCTAACAAAGTGCTGTGCAACTTTGACTTCAAGAATCACTACTTCAGATGAATAAAGTTATTTATAGACTTGTACAGTGTCTTTCAACCTTAGATTTAGAACTGCCTTATAGTAGAGAATATCAGATAGAGAAAATATCAGAAACACTGGTTTTCCCCCAGCTAGAATAATTGTCAAAGTCAGCAAATTTGGTTACCATACAAATTCCAATTCAAGATATAACCTCAGAAAAAGATTGATAATTACTGGGATCCTGCTCCCACTGTTGGGAAAGGAAGCATGGCAGGTATGCTTCCTTTCAGTATCCCCTCTGAAGCAGACAGAATGGCTGGAAACAAATGTGGATTCTTAGACCCACAAGCAGAACTTCATACCTTGCAGACACATCTGAAAGTGCCTGGAGAATGAACAGGAGACTAGAATTTCTTCTTCCCATGGTATGGGAAAAGGAAAGAATCACACCTAAATTTTTCAAAGTTTATAACCCCAGTTTTCCATATTCAAAGGTATTTCTCTGTCTTGAAAAGCACAAGAGATGGAGATGGATCATAAAAAGGCATGCTTTTTTCTCTTTGCAAGAGAAGTTTTATGAATAGCAAGCAGTGTTTCAGAGCAGCAAGCTCCAAAAGCATGGCTGGAGCTCACAGAAATCTATGTAAATATTTTGCTGTCATGTTAGAAGCTCCCTTACTGATGCAGGCACATGGAAGGAATTTTTTGGAATAGAAATTTTACCATGGCAGTGGAATTCTTACAGCTCTGTCCTCAGGATTGTGTAGCCTCAGACTGCTGTCTACAGCTGTGAGGGAGGACATACAGATCCCTCTGAGGGCAACTACCAAAGCAATTTGACTCAACTATACTGACAGTATTAGAAAAGACACAGGCTTAGATCAGGAGTCCCTCACAGAGTGTGCCCAAGGATTTCTGCCATTAAAATGCACGAGTACAAGACACTGAAGGTCTCACTTCTCACCTTGGTGCTTGCTATCTAGCTGCACCAAACTTGTGCTTGAGAAGCAGCAGGGTACAGAACAGCCATAAGCCTGTAGGTACTCTCATGAGCTGCTTTTCAGTAGAACTGCACAGTTATGTTGAAAGTAAGATTGTTTTGTCTGACTGTTGCTCATTACTGACGGGAAGTGTAGTTAGGCATTTCATCTGCTCACTGATGTCAAGGTGACCACAGCAATTGACCTCCAACCTACCTGGTTATCTCTGAACTGTCCCCCAAAGTTGCTGCATGATGCTGGCTACTGGCACTCAGATCAGCAGAAAGCTGAACATTGTCACAACCCGAACAAAAACACCCAGCACTTCCCACACTCCAGAAAATGCTGGTGGTGGAAGGGTTAAGACCCTCTCTGATAGCAGACTAGTCGTGTTGAATTCTTCAGTACCACTGTTGTGAGATATATAAAAGTGTTTTTCAAGATTCAATATCTCCATAGGTGATACTGTCATTATAAGGAACTGCATTTACACAGCACGGAATTTAAGCTGGAAATGTGACACTCCTAGCAAAAATGTGAACTGGAACAAAAATTACCCAGGGAAGAAGCACCTTAAACCTTTCATTTTGAAGAATCTGTGCTAAGCCTGAAGAGAGCAAATAATGAGCAATGAAAGGAGTCTTTGTTATGCTGTGATTTCAAAGCTCTGCCAAAATGTCAAATAATCCATTTAATCAATCAGAAAATTAAAGAATGTGGTAGATTCCCAAGGTAGCTTGACGTTTTAGCTCTGCCAAGTAATTCAGCTACTGCATAAAGCTTGTGTCACAATAGCAATTACTTAATAAGGCATTTTTGTCTAACCGTGTTGATGTAAAAATACAGTTTAGTTTTCAAATTATTTGCAGCTGTGTTCCTATTTGGATCAAGCATGCAATACCACAAATGTTTACATTTGTTGCCTCAAGTACTGATTTAATTAAATTTTTATCACAATATTTCCTTCAAAAGTTTCCTATTATCTCAACACAGTACAAAATTGATTTCTTAAAATAGGCATTCATGAGGTCACGTAAGAAAAAGGAGACACTTTCTGTTGTTTCACATACAAGACTCATTAAATGCTTCAGACACCACTAGCAGAACTCCTATAATTTCAAGTACAGATTCTTTATGATGTTTACACTTCAAATTTGGTCATTTATTTCAGGACAAAGTTTAACAATCTTGGGAAGCCTGGATTATCATGAAATAAATACTGGGAATGTGAAACAGTCTACCCTGAATATTTTTTATATATTAGGACACTTATTTTCTATTTCTCTCAAAGGACAAATTCAATAGATTTGTTACAAATGTAGATTTTTTTTTTCTAACAAGCCAAATAAAATGAAAGATCTATTTTGTTAATGTGAAATTAAATACAAAATTTTATTAAGGTAAAAAGTTCATTGAGCACTTAAATGTATTGTTACTTTAGAAAACTTCAGCATACTAATGTTGTCTGCCAAAATAACACTCCTCAATAAAAATTAAGTACAGCTTAAATTTAATGTCTTAATTTTAAATCAAGCTATTTGACATATGGTTTTATTATCTACACTTCTGCATATTCCAGAAAATTTTTATGAGCTCTATGTTGTGTCAGTGGCAAGAAACACACCCTATGTCTACCTGTAACTATATGGACAGTATCTGTTTTTCTTTTTTTAGTATTTGAAATGCTGACATGAAAGCATCATAAACTCTGCCAAATATATACCTACACTTCAGTTTTTAAAGAAAAAAAGCATTCAGCGGAGCAAACAAAGCCTGACCTGCCTCATGACAGCAGGTGGTGAGTGTCTTTGTGATCCTGGAGCCTATTAGTATGACCTCCTTCAGTGGCCAGATGAATAGGGACCTTCCTTTCAGCAGCCACAGTGAGTTTCACAAAAGCTTCTCTGCAGAGGAGGGCTGGAATGAATCCAGTCATGCAGCTTTCACTGATCCTTTCTTTGGCTCCCCATCTCCACTGCCTACCTTCCTCTCTCTGTCCCCCTACATTTTGTTTCCTGGTCTGGTCTTATTGCCAATGGAAAATGGCCACAATGAAGACAGCAAAAATATCCTACAGAAATGTATTGAAGTGGACCATAAGTGGGGAGCTCCTCAGCATGACTAGACTTGCACTCACAGAAAATTCTGCAGAAAATGCAAGAACTTTGGCCAGAGATTAAGCACCAAATTTGTATCACGTCTGAGTATTGTTAGTCTCCAGATTTTATCAGACCAGGGCATCTCCTCATACCTACTCTTAAAATTTTCAGATGCACAAGCGCTTCCAGGACTGAAGTACCAAGGAGACATCCTCCCCACTTTTACTTTCTTGTGGAGGCAGGAAAAATTACCATGAACACTAGGAAGCATAAGTGAAATAACAATAAAAAACCTATTTGTCCCAAATCGGGGTCAAACTTTTTTTCTGTAATGATTCTTGGAATTTTCCTGCTTGCTGATGTTCTAAAAGTAACCAAATTAACTCATTCAAAACAACATATAGGATTGACCAAAACTATTGAAAACTTAGGTCGAGCCAAAGTGTGTGATTTCAAAGTTGAAAAACAAAAATCCTCTCAAAACATTCAGCTGCCCAAGCAGATAATCAGGAACAAGGAATCTGAGTTCTACCCAGAAGTATGGGAAATAAAATAATGAGAGGAAAGTTTGTAAGGATACGTGGTATCTTTGAGAAATCATACTGAGCTTGAAAAAGGCACAATTCTGTCCTAGGTATCTTTTCCATGGAAGGAAAGCTCTAGTTTTATTTTAGCCTAAGTGCTCTAGAGTAGAAAACCAGAAACCAACTCATCTAATGTTTGCCAGATAGTCAAGTTCTGGGTGATAGCTTGTAATTAAAACGCATGTCTGAGAGAGGAATGAGAAGTAACAAATTGTGTGTAATATTTCTTCAGGAAATCAAGAAAATTAGAAGAGACAATAATTTAAAGCATAGTAAAGCAGCAAGTTGACAAGGCACCACTTAAACTAATCCTAGGATTTCAAATAAAACAGAAAAATTTCATCAAAAGAACTTTTTTTTCTGTCTCTCTCTCACTATAAATCTTCCTACCTGCTAACTCCAAAAAACAACATAGCTCCTCCAACTTTTATCTCATAATGCCATACCTGATTTTTCCAAACCCACCAGAGGGTGGTGGATGAACATCAAACTGATACTGACATCAGCACGACAGTAATACTGCTGGGAGAATAGTAAGTGCCAGTCTCCAAAAATAGCCTTTCCAATTTTATATTTGTAAAGCAAGCGCAAACCTGTCTTCTCCTTCCAGTGGCAGAGCCCTCCCAACAATTGACAAAGCCTTTCTTACATCCAGATCAAATTGTAGTAATTTATTTTCCATGATGCTGCCCTTGAAGATTGCTTTAAAGCACTAGCTCCAGCAGAAAACCATGGCTCATGGCTCTTTTATATTCCGGGCCACAGAAAACACATGACACTTGCTTTCAGAGACCTGCTCTTTTTACAGGTGACACTCAACCTGTTTGCATTATCCAAGAAAGACTTAGGAAATCCTGCTTGGATCTGAGATTACCAAGATGCTGCTTTTCCTGAAAGCTGGTATGTCCACTACCTCAGATAGTATTTTGAAGGTATAAGTAGAACATTGTCTTGCTCTTGACTGCTCTTGACTAAGGCTGTTAATTTATTAAGAACACATGCAATATGGACATTTACAATATATTAAACAAAGTGGTAGCTTTAACATTTCATCTTTGTGACAAGACCTTGCTTTTTTCTGACAACTGACTGCACTTTAAATGTACACACTTTACTCAGTTTGACACTGACAAGAGAAATACTCTCTTTGCCATCATGGCAAGGTGTCACTTAAAACCTGATTGTCAAGTTCTTACAACGTGTAATTCAAAGAGGTGTATCTGAAGTAATATATCAGGATTTATGAGAAAGCATTTTTCTTGCTCAGAAAAAAAAAAAAATAGCTCCACCCTGGAGACAGAGGGAAAGGAAAATAATTAGGATATAAATAATAAATTTTTCTCAGGGGAAGAATAGACTGAAGAAGGTTATCTGCAACATCTATGGATGAACTACTACTAGAAAGAAAATATAATCCCAAAATAACACTCTCTCCTCCACTAACACCTTAAGGTTTGACCACTCCAAGACAGGTCATTGCTCATTAACTCCAGGGTTGAACACTCATGGGCATTTGGAGTTGCTTCTGAAGTACCCAGTGGAGTTAGATCTGCAAACATGCTATGAAGAGAGTTATCGAAGCACATTTAGGTCATTCTAGAGCCTAGTTTCCGAGGAGGAACTCGCCTCTGGTGTTATTTCAGAGTACTGTAACTTTTGACTCTCAAATAATTTGGAGACAAAACACAATACGGAAAATATTCTCTACAGGTGGGATTGTAGACTACTTTTCAAAGTATAGCCTGCAGCAAAGATGAATTGTATTTACCAACAGAACAGTTTAACTGCAATTCATCATTAAACTGCTCGAAATGCAGAAAAAGAGTACACGAGTCCATGTTTAAAGGACTTAGTCTCAGGTCTCTGAAAAGTTATCACCAAAGTAGGTATTTGAAAACATGAAGACCATTTTTATCTCAGCCAAACACAAAGCTGAAAAATAAGTGCAGTTTATTCTCTTGGCTGTACACCCTGGATACTATTGGAAGAAAAATTTTAATATGTAAGGAGGAAAAAATTTTTTCTTTAAACAGGAGTCTGAAGGTAATGAGTTTTATAGGGTTTTTTACTTTTTTTTCACATGGCACCATTGGAGCAAACCTGTGCCTACCCTTTTTAAGCCCAAGTAACATGAAATAATTGCCACACAATGTCTGTGAATTTAATCATGGTTAAATTCTCCATGTGCTGTTTGATTTGAAGAAGAAATTAAAATTTATAATGAAATGGGAAATATACATCCTGTTAATTATTAATTATTAACTAATTATTGCTGGGGCTTTTCACCAGAAGATGACCTTAGTTACAATACAGTCAGTATTTTTAGCAGAGAAAAAAATCACACCTAAGAGAAATAATATAGGAGTCAAAGTACCAAAAAATCAATATTGTTTTATTAACATATGCTTCAGAGAAATATTACAACAAAAAATCGTAAAGAGTTGCATCAGAACAAGTAACATTCCCCAAAACATTCCCAAGGGAAACTGGTACACAAAACCAAAGGAAACGGAGGAGTAAGGCAATATGTGGAATAGCAGCACTGTAAGGATTTGTCAGAAATTCTTTTCTGAGCCCAACACTGTCAGCCTCCATCTCAGTTCCAGAGAGAAAACGAACAAGCACTTTCAGAAAGACAATCAAGCAGAGAAAATGATTCTTTTTTAATCCCTGGATCATCTCTCAGATTTGCTCTTAAACATGGAAATAAAGAACCTGGACCAGCTGCTGACAAGGTAGACCCTGCTTTGTTTCCTTCCTTATTTCCAAGCATTTAGAAGTTCCTTGGCTTTTCTTTGTATTCCTTTTGGCATGTGTTTATTAGCTACATTAAATTCTTAGCTAAGGGTTTCATATACAGTGTTATCTTTGGCAGAAAATGAAAGATGTAGGAACGATTTAGAGACTGAACACTCATGTAAAGATGGATCATGTTACAAACTGATTTCCTCTCATCAAACTACATGGGTGAAGGATGAAGAAACAAAATGCAAAAACATGGTGGTCAAAGTGATGACATACTAAACCATCTTCCAATCATTCTCAATAACTCTACAACTACAGCATGCTATCCTGATGGCCCCATCTGAGTTGATGATTTTTCACAATGTATTTCATGGCTTCCATCCCTACATGAGACTTTATTACTATCACATAGGAATAAAAAGCCATAAAACACTAGAGTGAATTTATCTTGATCAGATGCAATACTTATTTTCTTCACATGATTTCACCACCATTCCAAAACTAACCAATGATTTCATGCTACATTACTGAACATTTTAAACTACATTTCAATGACAAGAAAGACACTGAAATGGTTACATCACAAATTAACAGAGCTTTAGCCTTTAAACACAGTCCTACCTACGAGAATCAAGAAACAATCACAAGACACAACCATTTAATTCACTGATAAAAGACAGGACACCACAGAAAAATATCACTTCCACATACATCTTTCAAGACATAAGGAAAGACAAAAGACACAAAAGAAACTGGTATAGATAAACGCTATAAAAGCACCACTACCAGTATCTTTTTCCTAATTTTCCTTAGTAACTTCCTGGCATGCATTATAAAAAAATCAGACTCCAACACTAAGACATCTTTAAGACATCTGAGCTTAATTACAGAAACAGAACAAGATTCCCTGCCTATGGCACTGAAACAGCTACTGTCACAGAACTGCTATCAAGTATGACCCTCTCATCCCTAGGACCTTTACCTTCTTGGCTATGATAAATTTACTACAGCTGCAAAGTCCATATTTCTCCTGATGGAAGACCAAATGAGACAAATTATAAAATACCCTTATTTTCTAAGACAGACTATAATACTGAGGTCCTGGTCTGAACACAATTATTTATTAGTGTAATTACTATTCATCTTCCTATTACTACTAATTGGCCAAGTAGAAACACAAGTCTCTAGGGTCATTGAAAAGTCAATACAATAATTTAACTGCCATTTGAAAGTAATTTTGCTTGTACACTTGTTTGCAAGCAAACTAAGCTGCATCAGAAATATCTCAGGCTACAAGTCTATGCCTTACCAAAAATATTTTACATTTTCCCAGCCATGTAAACCCACTGGCATGGGACCAGTATTAATACTGATCTAGTGTTGACACTAGAACTCAAAATTAACTTGGGTTTGATTTATATACCGCTATCCTTTCTTGCCTACCAAATCCTACTTCTTGCATAATATAATGTTGATAGCATAGAAAAGAGCGAGAAATCATTAAATGAAAGGAAGTGCATAAATAAATTCAATTATCATGCATAAAACATGCAAATGACTTAAAGACTGCATATGAAACTCTAGTTTATATTCATTCATCTCAGGATGCACTTTTGAGGGAGAAAGAGACACTAATCAGATCCAGATTAATGCACTCCCAAACCTTCCCATTTGTTTTTAGGTGAGGGTTAAAATAGATGTATTAAAATAAACACAGCTGCTCACCTCCCCCAACCTCGTTTCATTTGTGGAAGAAGGTGGAAACTAAAAAGTAGATCACAGGCTTGAGAATCTGGGTTTTTCTGAGCTCCTCAGGACTGCCACTTACCCACCGTCACTTTTTTTTTTAATGGAAGACAACTTTGTCTGTAAACTAGTCCAAAACCAAGCTAGGGACTTGACAGAGAGAGCAGGGTGGGAAGTGTTTGGGCTTGCCTAAATCATCCTCTTCTCCCTTCCCCATCCTGAATGATGATGCAGATGGACCATTTTAAACTGTGTGCAGCCACTCCCCAGAGGGGCTCCATCCAAAGCTGGCATACTGCTGCTGTGCAGCTTCCTTGGGTGGGAACAGGGATTCACAAGCAGGCTTAGGCAGTCTGGCTTTGCTCACCCAGCCAGTAGAAACACAATACACAACAAGGCCAAACACCTTTCACCTGACACCTGCTCCAGGTTTCACTGCCCAGGGATTCCCCTCCAGTGTCTGCCCTATTATCTGGCTATAAAACCAGCAGGCCTCAGCCTCCCCTTCCCTCTCCTGCTGCAGCTGGGTGCCAGTCCCTGCCACTTACCCTTGCCTAGGGAGCACCCAGGGAAAAGCCACAAAGGACAAGAACAGTACCTGCAACAGCAAACAAAGGGGAAGTGGAATTCCTGGAGCTGATCCTGCCCCAGGAGAAACCTAAGCACATGGAAATAAAATGCCCAGAAAGAAAAAAGAATGGAAGGTCCCATTCCCATCCACTGGGAGAGGAAGGTTAAATAAAGCAAACAAAAAAGGTCACCAAACTAATTTCGTACTGAAACCAATGAATTTAGATTAGAGGCCCAAAGGGGAAAGGTTAGGATGTTATCAGTGACATAATTTCTCTTCCCTTTTGTTAAAATGATTGGATATTAAACCCCTCCAACACAATGGGACACACTTTCTGCAAGGCAGAGGGAAGCATTCAAAGCCTTACATTTCTTCGATTATTTTTTACATGTTATCCTCCTGAACTACAGACATTACACCACGAAAGCACAAAAACACATACATGTAGACTCAAACATATATTCACACACGTGGTTTCAGACACAGACCGACTTCTACCGACAGCCTGATTCAAGAGAGCTTTTTATTAGAATTAATTTCTGCATGTTTTCAGATGCTAAATTAGTTACAATAAATAACAATAATAAGGCTGAAATCCGTCAACATCTTGACAAATAATTCAAAGAGCTATTTAGTATACACTTACAATATTCATTGCTCCTAAAAGAGAAAATGATCATACAGTAACTAAACCCTAAGTAAGAGCTAAAGATATTCACCTCATGAAACCATTTCTCAACTAGCCCCTTGGCACTTGCTGAAATTATTCGCAGCACGAGCTCTACTTTTTTATTTTCTGCTGACTCCATGTGGGTAATTTCTCTCTTGTGATTAAAAGTGAGCTTGTCAATTCCTTCAAAGCATTTCCTTAGGTGTGGTTGGACGTGGATTGGATCCTTTGTCCCAAAAAGGATTCCTAAGAGATCATTGCTGCATCTAGAGAAAAACTGAAAAATGATAAAAAATGAACTTTAGAGGTATTTATATAAATATATTTTACACCAACACCAACAGCAGACAGATGAAATGGACTGTTTACCTTGGAAAGAATAGTCTTTTCTTCGCCAGATAATCATTCAAGGCCTTCCTGAATGTCATCCAAAAGCGATTCTGCCTCCTTCAACTTATCCAGCATCTGGGGCTGCGAGATAACCCTCATGGCATTGGTCTCCTTCACTGACTCCTTCGTTATTAGCCTCCTGGTGGGTGAGATAGAATACAGTGAATGTAATAACCATACTTCACACAACAGGCTCTCTCTCTCTTTTAAATCGAAAATCCCCTTATTACAAAACAAGGGGTGTTCTTTTTCTTCTACCTTTAAGTAGGACTGCCACATTCATTGCTTTTTACAAAAACGCAGCTGCTTTTTAAGCTACAGATAAATAGAATCTGCTAGGCGGTAATTCTGCTCAGTCTGAATGCATTATTTTCTAAGTCACTTTGGTGAGGCACTTTTTATTATGAACTGGAATGAACAGGGAAAGTCCTTTCCTCAACTAATTATGACTATGCTTTGTTCTATACTATTAACTTACAATGCCAGATTGGTCAGCTTTTTTTTTTCTTCCTTCAACCAGTTCAACAAATTGCCACGCTTCTTCAGGGAAATTAGAGAGCTAATTATTAAGACTTTATAGACTAATGATGAAAATATAAATAACACTGAACAACAGTGTATCAATAACATTCACACAATCTCTTTGATATGCACAATGCAATCTCCTATTTTAACACCACTGAAGCATGGACAGCAGTTACTTTGACTCAATCTACAGTATTTTCTTCTCATAAAGATTGTTAAACGAGGTATTTTCAAACAGAGGAAAAACCAAAGCTGAAACACCATTTTTCATATACCTACCGCTGGCACACTATTATTGTACCCTCAATTTATGAAAATCAGGAAAGACAGAATAGAAGGCAAAGCTATAAAGACATTAAACCAGAATAACATCAGGACATCTGTTGTTTCCCACTATAAGACATAATGTAGTATGTTTGATTTAAAAGACACTTGTGGTTCATTTGGTTTTATTTAATTAGTTACTTTAAGGAATGGATTAGATTGCAAAGAAGATTTTGATATTCCCCAGTAATACCAAAAACTAGAATATATTGCTCTGAGGTGTTGAGGCCTTCAGTGATCCATAATGACTGGCTTTGACAAAGTAAAACATACTTAGCTACATTCCTAGTAGAAAACAACACCATTAGCTTAATGGTTGTCCACACAGACACTCAAAAAAATGAAATGTAAGCATTTATGTATCACAACATAGTTCCTTTTATGTAATATATACTGTGATGAACGGAATTCAAATAAATAAATGAGTAAGAAAAATCTTTTCTCCTTAAAATTAATTTTCAGTGCTTTTGAGCTGAAAACCATCAGTATGGTAGAAAAACCTGTCAGCAGAACTGCTTCTGCCCAGCATTCAGGTTTGAAAATTAGAAAGAATCCTGGAAATAAGAACTTGTTCAGTGACAGAAAAATCACATCGCCACCATCTTAATATCCTACTTGTATTCAAAATTATCCCATTCTTATGTATTTCTGCCTGAAATATTATGGGGTGTATTTATTATATATTTTTCAAGCATCTACTGTAAAAAGATATCTACATACAGCTAACGACAGTGTCATTGCTTTGAGAAGCTAAAACTTGCTACTTCCATCATGTATTTCTCAGTCCTCTAGAAGGACTTGATACCTCCATGAGGTATTTTCTAGTCCTCCAAGTCCACTAGATACTTGGTAAACTATTGGACCCTTTTGGATTTTTTGTCTCTGTATCTTGAGACCAACCCGAATTCTGGAGAATCAGGAGAAGCCTAATTCATGTAGACTGAAAAACAGTTGGTTCTACTAAAAAATAACTCTACATATATCAAAGGAACTTTCAAGACGTGAAAGTAAATGAACACATTGACAAAAACCTTTATTTAACTTTATTTTAATACCAAACTGGGTGTTTGTGTACACTCTAATATGTGTATATTATCTCTGAAGCAAGGACACTATCTAGCATATTGAGAATTTAGGTATGTTATCTTTTGCACTCAACTAATAAAAGAATTTTGAAATGCTTATTCCTGCTTGATTAAAAATATAACTGGATCTGTCAATTTAGCAACATTTCTTTTCAGGAAGTGACAGTAAGGACACTAAAAAAAAACCTGTGAATGCGAGAAACCTTACCAGTGTGGGGTACTGTTTTTCCTATATTAATTTCAAAATTAAAAATATCCTCAGTAATTTTGTTGAGAATGCCATTCTTTCAGGCATGAAAGGCCTTCAGATTACTGAGTATCCCACTTTCAACATGGCTAGTATCAATGGAGCACAATGCATTTTGATTTAAAATGAACCTATTTCATTTTAGCTAAATCAATTAAACACAGTGAAATGCTAAGATTCCATTCTGGGCTCATCCTCTGCTGAGCACTCCCTGAGAGCTTTTCACAGTAGCCAGGGTTATGGTACAAAGTGATTGAGTAACCTGACAAACATAACAGGGAGAGTAGAGGCCCATTTACATACAGGGGCAAGATCTATAAACTTCGAGTTTTGTACTTTATCCATCTGTGTTTCCCTACACTTCAGAAGACAGAATCAAAATGAAGATGACTTCAGAAAAAAAAAGGAAAACACCCCAAACCTCACATCTTTACCAAACGGGTTTGTAGCTGCTCCTTCCCCTTGCAACTGTGTCTTGAGATGCTATATGTGTATTACTTACACAATTAACTAAGTGCTTTACAGATGCTTTTAGATATGCATGCATTTTCAATATTCTGCAGGTAATTCAGTAGCAGATCACATACATACCTAAACACAGACTCAATATTTCTGGGAAGAGACAGCAGTAAAGACCAATTTTTATAAACTTAAAAACAATTTAAGAAATATTTTGCTAAAAATGTTCTTTACCTGTTTCCAATTTACTTGATGGAATATAATGAGAAACAAGACATGCAGAAATGGTTGTTTGCCTTTGTCGCTCGAATCCTAACTTACTGAGAGGCTATGTCTCTATTGTTCCTGAGCTCAAATCAAAAAAACTAAAGAGAAATCAATTTAAGACAATGAACTTTACTTTCCCCTCAGTATTCTAAAGTGGCAGAGCTAAGTTGGAAAAGTTTTAAATAATGGAAGTCAGTGAAGCCTAAATCACACACAATAGTGAAAGCTGAGACGCGAGATGGAGATGAAATCTAAAAGCTAATTAAATTCAACAAGAGCCTCTCAAAGGCAACATACCAGCTTAGCCTCCCATGCTAACATTTCGTTTTGAAGGGTGCAGTAAATGGAGGGCCTTTCATGGCTGCAGATTTCACAATATGATCCACCAGCTAAACCTGAGAGGGGAGAGTAAAAAAAGATTAGATGCATGGATTACTGTACTGAATAGATGCCAAGGCCAAGATAAAAAGAATAGATAAGTTAGGGCTTCTGAGGAACTAAATTTGAAGCCAACCGGCAAAACAGATTGAACTTTATTACCTCTAGTCACTGAGAAATTCCCTAGACAGTTGGATGTAATTTGAAAAGGTCAGAAAAAAAATTTCCTTCACAGTATTATTGCTTCATGCTTTAAGGGTGTACGATTGTGAGATGCCAGCTCTAATCATTTTTATTGACTTGCTCTAGAGAGACGGACAGATGCACAGGGAGTCACGACAGACAGATAAGACATATCCTACCTTTGTTCCCAGTTTTAAAACATATCACACAGTATTAGGTATGTTTTAATGCTAACCATTTCATTTTATCCTTTGCCATATCTGAGAAGAATTTCCTTGCTTCTCTAAGACGGCAGAGAAAGGGGAAGGAATGGAAACCGTCTGCATAACATTGGAAACTTGCTATATTTTTTCCTATTTGATCTGAGCATTCATTGAATTCCACGTGAATCTGAAATACATAACTGAAATTCAGTAAGTGTAATAGGATTTTCTAGGCATTTTTAGGTATGCTCAGTTGATTTTTTTTTCACCTAAAGGGGAGCAGATCTTACTGAATAGATTATAGGAATGACCTTCAGCATACTGACAGTACAAGATTTATTACCAGTGTGGCTGTCTTGGGGAAAAAAAAAGCAACATACAAAAAACCGCATGAAGAAACTGAAAACTAACCCACCTCAATTAAAGGCATTTAATTCTTTGACTTAGCATTCACAGATGCTTGTAATCAAGTAAGAACATTTGCTAACATTACACTTACAGTCAATTTTTTTGTCATGCAATTAAAATCAAAAGAGATTTAAGAACACAAAAGAAGAATTATCCAACCCAACCCCTGGAAAATTTTAATTAACATTAGATTTTCTTTTGCTCTTTCTTCCATTCACATTCATAACACAAGCATACGTATTCCATGTATCCTGGCCCTGAATGCACTGCAGAGGTAATTTTAATGGCCAATAAAGTACAGCTCTGTGAGTATCTCTACTGTATTATGTTTACAGACCCCTCCTGCAAGCTGACTAAAGCTGTTTCTACTTGGTTAAGAAAGTCATTTCCATATGGTCATATTCCCTCTCTTCAAGCCCTGTACATCAGAGGGTAACATGAAATTGCAGCAGAAAAGTTGCATATATATATTCACTCCTCCAGAACTTTATACCTCTGAAAGGAAGCCAGAAACAAACTGCTTAGCTGCAGCAAAGAACAAAAAGCACCAGGAATTGTTCCACTAATGGCAGCTGTTACTTTCAACTGAAATGGACTCTTTCGGACAGAAAAGATGCATGGATGATTTAAATGTAACACTTTCTTCTACAATTTAGGAAGCTCTTGAAAGAAGAGAAGTACACCTACATTTATGGAAATGGGGCTTGGGAGAGGTAATCACTTACTAGATTTACAACAATTGATTTATACTCTACTACTCTTATTTTTTTAATCAGATTCCCACTGTCAGCTTCAGGATGATGCTGAAACTGAAACAGGAATTTAGTTTTCTGAGATCACAGATGCATAACTACAGAGAAACCCACCCGCTTTTGTGGCAACATGACAGCATTGTGATTTTCATTCCTGTCTCTTCCCAAGAGAAGGAGTGACAGAGAAATTAGGTTCTGTTGTCCTCCTGACCTTAGCTCAAAGATGAACTCATATACCCCATCAATCTTTTTGCCAAAACAAAACGCTATTAAACATGAAAAAATACTTGTTCAAGACACAAATATTTAATGCCAGAACTCAGTTTTCCAAAAATATTCCCACATCAACATATTTTGATGCCATTTGCAACACAATAACACGATGCCACATCATTCTATGTTTACAAGACCCTCACTACCCTTGTTACCATTCCTTTTTTTCCCTGTCTCCTCAAGGGCAGCACATGTTAACAGACAAGTAACTTAAACTCCAATTCATTGTACCACATGTAGAAGGGGTGGATCTTCAAAAGGTTCCACATGACATCCTTCTCACTCTAAGCCAAAAAACATGTATGAGAAGCTGATCCTACCTAATCCTCACAGACAGGTGACAACATTCTCAGCACTTTTTACGATACTCTTTGCCTCCCATATGATTATTAGCCATGCTGATGGTAAAACTACACAAAATTCAAAGTGTTGCTAACATGCACTGTAACAATAGATTTAGTTAACCACCAGAACAGTTTGCTCAGAAAGGTGAGGAATTTTCAGCTACTTCTAATCAGGATTTCAATTTAAACAATATTCTCACAGTTTAACGGCAAGTTGTTTGGTTAGGTGCAGGAATCACACTTCTCTCCTTTCCAGCCTTTAGGTCTAAAGCATTATGATCCAATTGGGATGCCAGCTGGTGTAACAGGATCAAACATCCAGTAGGATGTCTTAATTTCTGTCTTTTTCTATGTGACCAGGAGACTGCGACATTTATATACATTCAATTTGAAAATTAAGACCTTGCAATTCTGTGTCCTAACAATGAAAGAAATTGTAGGTGTCTTTGTCTCATGAACACTAGATTACTGAAATCCATCCAGCATGTGATTTTAGCCAATTGAAAAAACATGAAGCCACACAATTTTTTTTTTTTCTCTATTGGAATCACACGGCCGTGAGAGCTACAAGACAGGTATTCCCTGTAAGGTCTTTCACTTGAATGAACCATCCCCTTCATTTCTGATACAAAGCCCCTCCTCCCCAAACAGCTGATAACAAAGGAAAATGCCATTTTTCTGTCCTAACCAGACTCCAGCCAGAGTCCTCACAGGACTTGAGGGAGGGCTGCATTGTCATATTTGTTCTACCAAGACTAGATACTGCCCACGTGTTCTTCGATTTTGTCCTGACCGGCAGACATGACTAAGTGTATCTCTCTTCCTAAAAGGAAAAAATCCAATCAAACAAAAATCCCACAAAAAATAAAACAACAAAGAGCTGGCTTCAGAGCATGTCCAGTACAGAAGCTGAAGATGAGCTTAAGAAGCTTTACATGAGCTCAATCTGCATCAGGCCATGTTGGTCACATACACAGTTCACACAAAAGAATTAGTTAACTATTTTACAGATGAGGAAGAAACGCTTGAGATGGATATGAGTATCATTACTAAGATTAACTCCAGCAAGCAGTGTTAGGTGGTGGCTACGAGTTTTACTACTTCCATGTACTCCAAGAGGTCTTCTGTATGAATGGACTAGCGACTGGAAAAGCTACTGGTGAGCTGCTTTGTTTGTTTGTGTTCTTTTTGGTTATGCCTTTTTAAAATTAAGCTCAATATAAAAATTTTCTCAGTGAAGACACAGAAAACATTCTAGCATCTTACACCACACTGCTGCACCTAAACCTGTTTTGCATTCTTCAGAATAGGTACCAAATACTGACGGTCTTAAGCCTTTTCTAACCTAATGACTCTATGATTCTATGTCAGTTAATCACTTAGTAAACATTTGCTTTTTCTTAAAAGCCACTCTGTGATGTGTGTAATTTGAACCTGTCATTTTTTGCTATGCAGAAGATACAGCGCCCTCAAAAACAGGCTGCAATACACTTACTAGATGGAGTGTTTATGCCTTGATTGGCAACTCATTCTTAAAATAAATTAGACCTTCTTAAAGACACAGAGAAAAAAAAATTGGATTTACTACGAACAATAGTACATTTTCCCAAATTCTCTCATGAGAACGCTGATTCAGCTCCCAGCTCTAATATCATTACACTTAACATGCAACAAATTAGGTCTGAGAACAATGAGATGCAATTAAAATACTGTATATACTGCAGCAGAAAGAGATAACATTTTATGTATGTTTAATGGGAAGAAAGAAAGGGAAAATCCTTTCTTGTTATTAAAGTTGTAACAAAGGGATCTCAAAAAATATACATAGGTATGGGAGGAATTTATAACTGATTTTTCCTCTCAGCATTTCAACTGGCAATTCAGTGTTGGTTGATCACATGGAGAATGAGAATCTAAACATTTGAATAATCAACAGTTGCTATCACTTGAATTCTTCTGTCTTTCTAAGTGAATATATATTTCCAATCAGCAGTTGTTTTGAAAGAATTCTCTGAAGCAGAGTCCTTAATGATTTGGGCATTGCACACTGAACTTTAAGCCTTTCATAATTTTTCTGGAATAAAATTTAAATCAACAGTCAGAAAGTGTCTTTATTCAGTGTATTGTTGAATCCTCACCAAGCTGTACTCACTATAAATAATTATTTAATAAAAAAAATCTCAACTTTTGTACTTTTTTTTCTTGTTCTTAGAACTGATTTCGGAACCCAGAATATAAGAGGTGAGCGAACTGCTTGGCTGTCCAACAAAAGTATAATGGAGATGCAGCCAAGGTTCTCCTCATGCTGTTTATCATATCATCAAGAAAATTAGAGTATACATAAGGCAATACATTTCTTTTTCAAATTGGTATTCCTAATAGATGAATGTCCTTTTTTAGGCCTCAGATTTCACTCTCAGTGAAGTCAACTCTCTGTGGATTCTACTCCAAAAATTTAATTCTAAAATCATTTAAACCTAGTAGCTGTGGTAAGAAAACCTGTTTTTAAGGCCAGACTTTTTTAACATCTACCTTCAACAATTTCTTTAACAGAGTTTTGGAGGACTAATTTTGGCTGTACGCCCTGACAGAGCACTGACCCATCTCCAGGCACACAAAAGCTAGAAAGAAGCCATATGCACTGCCTTTTGGATGAATTCTCTTGTCTGTCAAGTGAAACCAACCTTTCAATTACATAATATGTACATATAAATAAGCATACATCTATAAATACATAATATATTACAATAAAGCCATTGAAGAATGTTCAGGAACAAGAAGTCATTTTACTTTGTACTGTACAAGCTAGAGTGGATGCACCTGTTGTCCTGAAGAGTCTTCTACTGAGTTAAAAACTACAGTGTTTTGATTTTCTTGTAGCTGTCCACTGCAGCCTTGGAACATTTCAGTATTTGTTCACTTAAAGCATATTTGTCTTTGACAAAAAACCACAACAGTTAAAATGGTACTATTCATATTTATGCATCTCTTCTATGTCATGCTATTTTTAAGATTATTTTTCCTTTATTTGTATCATAATTGTACTTGAAGTCCTCAGCTCCCTCCAGCACAGACTACAACCCAACACATTCTTCCCTTTTCTCCCTCAGAGACCTTATAGCTGAAGTGGGAAATGAAAGAGAAACAAAGTGATTTGCCTAAAATCTTTCTTTTATATCTCCTTCACACATGCATGAACTTACTAGGTTGTTTTTTTCCTAAAGAGATGAAAGAGACCTTATAGAGAAATACACTGTACAAGTAAGGAATTGAAGTTCATACCGTAATAAGGAAATGGGGAAAGAGTTAACATTGTACATAACTTTTTAGAGAACACTGACATTGTTGAAGGCAGACTCAAATTGAATAGGTACGAAAGGAAAAGGACAATTAAAATAATACCAAGATTTAATTTTACACATCTGAGAGTTTATGTGCTTGGAAAGAAGTATTTTGTTGCATTGGGAATTTGGCCGAATTTTCTTTCTTCTTTCCAATAGCACAATTTCCACTCTCATATCTGGAGAGAAAATTAAGGTAAAAATAGTCTCTGATTTAAACACAGTCTAATACTACTCTGGAGACTAATAAGCATACAGATAATTTTCATCTAAGAGAAAAAGAACTTCTTTGTAGGCTGTTCAGAAAAAACACTGGCAATTGTTGGAAAATGCTCCAAATGCCCCAAAAATTATCAACCAAAGTGGAATTGTCAAGAAAAAGATGAGAGAAGATGGAAAAAGTTTTGATAAATTTTCTGTGTGATCTTTACAGTCATTTTGATGGGCTATGCATTTGCACATGCATACGCATGAGTATGCCCAATATAGATGGAAACATACTTGCTGTACTATGCAAACCACAACTTTCAGACAGGCCTTTTTACTACTCTAAATGTATTTTGGCATATTTTTATCTGGTCTTGCAATTTTCCTTCTGAGAATCTATAGGCTTGGAAAAGCCATTATTCAAAAATCACATCTCTTATGGTAGATATTCACCCAAATGAAATGCTCTATATTTATGGCAACATAAAAATGCCACACACAGATTGGTTCATAATCATCATGCAAGCATCAGTCAGTGCATACACACACACTCCAGAAAGAATCAAACTAAATTCAAATACTCATAATGTTTGTTGTACTTCTCAGTTTGCATAGCTGACAATTGAAACATGAAATAGTTCATTAACAGACCCTCTAACATAAGAAAATTTACTGTCTTAAGAATAAGAAACTTACTGGCTTTATTAATTTCATGGCAGTTCTATCTGAAACAGGAACTGGCTCAAAGTATGAACCTCATAGGTTCACACACATGCATGCTCACACAAACACACATTCACAATATCTACCAGAAGAAAGGGTTGCAGCATCATTGTCATCAATGATGAGGAATGTAGATGGAGGAAACACAACAATAAATGAGGAACTATTGAGGAGAGGTAGTGAGAACAAAGTTGTGCGAGGTTGAAAAGAAGACAAGAACTCTCTGTTTAATGTTACTGACAAAGAAGCGTATTATCTAAGAAAGGAATTTATTCACATAGTTTGAGTCTTCCTTTCTGAGCATATTTCTGCACAGACAGGAAAACCATACACCAAGAAGAGTATCTATAAGGTGGCAGAAAAGACAGTACTGACCTACTCTGCTTTTCCTTCTCTTACTATCTTGTGTGGTTTTAAACAGTTGAAAGTAATTTAAGATTAAAAGCAGATTGTTTCTAATCAGTGTAAGGAAATACAATAGGAACAATTTAGTCTGTATTGAAGAATAGAGAAAAATTTAAGAAATTTAATTTAAAAGTAGAATTAACAAAGACCAGTGATATGAAAAATAAATTTTTGGTTATCAGCCTTGATTTGACGGAACAATTGCCCTTTTTACATACATATGGTGGTTTGAAATATAGATTTGAAGTAAATTAATGAATGAAAAAATGAATGTTGAAGCTGAAGCATAAGAGCATCTAGCAGAAAAAAGCATATGAAGAAGTTCACATACAAAGTGAGTGTCATTCTGTGACAGCACAGCAATAGTTGATCAAGTAGGAATTTGCAAGACTTTTTGAAATCCACATTGACACAAGACCCTTAGGAAAATTTATTCACCATCGGTGATAGCCCTTCCAAATGTCTAGAGTAGCCCAGTGGCATAACACACTTTGGTTTTGCCTTTCAAAGGTAGAAAAATGTTTTTTCGTGTGCATAGCATTATGCACACATTTTTAGAAAGGAACAGCAATTGCAATATAATAAAGAGCACACTAAAACTCATGGCCAGCCTAAAGGTCTTTAAGTAGAAGACAAATATGATCAACAAGAAAAATAAAAATTACCCAAATTGTGTACCAAGCACAAGGAGAGAGGGACAGACACGAAAGAGAATCAGGGAAATGATGAGGTGAGATACAGCGATAGTATAGAAAAAGAAGTCAGAGTGAACACAAAAACAGCAACTGGACTATAAGAGAAAGGAGCCTGGAGAAGGGGGACATGCAGAATCTGGAAGAGACTAGAGAACTTCACTTCTGGCAGGGTCCTGAAGGCATTTTTAAACAGGGACCCTTCACACCAATGGATACTTTGAGAAGAAACATGGAAGAGAAAGAATATATTATATATGCTTCCCTTTTTTGGGGGGCATGTTGATTGCCTAATGTTATACAATGAACTTCAAAAATAGAGAACATTTAATTGTGCAATAGATTTAGACTAAAACTGACTTTAAAAAAGCTCAAGTGCGTAACTGAGCTGTAAGTTACTTTCTGTGAGTGAAACTTGTAACAAAAAGACTACTTCAGAATGCATCAGATCTCAAAAATTCAACATTATAAATTAGAATAGATATGAAAAATGTCAAAAATTATCTATAAAAGCAGAAGATGCTTTTTTACTTGCACTCTGTAAAAGATTCCTCAATGCAGCAACAGAAGTCTTCTTGTTTTGAGGGGTACCTTGACAAGTCAAAGAGGTAGCCCACAGAGCCAAAACTGACACATTTAAGTGCTCAAAGGACCAGAAACATTGATCTGATTTTTAACCAAAAAACCCTGGAATCCACTGGAAATATCCAAAAGGGATTAATATATATAGTCACTCAACTCATTCACAGAGCAGACACCAAGAGAGCACAACGCTTCATCTGTCCTTCCAAGTCAACCTTGTATGACAAGAATTACAATAATGTGGACTGCAAAGTAAAAGCCCAAAAGCTTTTAAGGAAGAAACAAAGACAGAATTTTTGCATTAGCAACAGGTTGGTCCTTCTGTTGTTGGAAAAAAAAGGTGAAATTCAACATGAAGGGTTAAGTAAGAAGCAAGACAGGTGAGTTTAAATCAAAGATACATATCAACAGTGCTGGAAACCATTTCCATTCTTAGACCAGAGGTGTAATGGCACTACATGACGCAGAGATGTAAAACCAGCTGAGGTGGTGCTGAGTGAGGAGGAGGAGTCTTCTTTTCTTTTATGCCTCCTTAGTTCATGTCTGCAGTTCAGGTTAAGTACATTTCAAAACAATCAAATCTCCTGGATACTTAGGATCTTTTCATGAGTGTGCTTATATCCATACCTTTCACACGTGCTTTAAAACATTTCAGTTCCAGTAGACCAAAAGTGATCTATTTTCCATAGGAATTTGATGACCACTCACTTTTATCGATGCAGAATTTTTTGAGAAGAAAAGCAGAACAGGCAATTAGCCATGACACTATGTTACATTTTCCAGCATGACTTTTTGCATCCTTCTTATTTGAGGGTTGATGGCAGAGCTCATAAGTACTTATTTATTTATTACTATCTGGTTAATTTATGCTTTAACTAGCTAATTTTGCACCTACATAAATATATAATATTAAAAATGTTATTGTATCTCTCTACTAAACGATTTCATACAAGTTTTGTAGAATGCATAGTTTGGGCACAGCAGGTGTTGGGTTTCAGAAGATACCAAACACACCTTTACATTTTTGAATGGAAACAAGAACCTGTTGCAATGCTAAGTCAACTTCTGCAGCTGTATCATACAGATGACCTGAGCAACAGCTGACTGCTGCCACCAAGATTCTGGCCTGAACTTCTATTTTAAAGGCCAAAAGCAAATACTGTAGACTTCTTTCGCACTGATTTTGCTCTCGAACAATGGTTGAGTAAAGGTCATAGTTTGGAGAGATTTTCTGCATCAAGTGTTGTCTTTCTTAAAACCTTTATGTGGAAGTTGCTACTTTATTTTCTATGGGAAAAAAAGGCATTGGTAGATTCTTTTAAGCTATGGGTTAATCCACTCTTTCTTTCATCTACCATTTTATTTGAAGATCATCAGCTGCCCAACAGATCTTGTCTATGAATCATTCATTCCACAAATGTGCAAGTGAGAGCAATGTCTGGATGCAAATTTTCATGGGATTTTCAAACTCCATCTTAAAACTAGTTTGGATTTGTGTGTCATCCTCTTTCCCCTTCTGTGTTCCAGAAGCTAATGCTTCTCTCTCTCTTTTTCTCTGTCAGCTACTCCTTGCATAAAGAAGTCAAGCTCTATTGAGGGTGGTGAAGTACTTGACATTAAATGGTCTGGTATAACATTTTATGACTCAGAGCTCCTGATAAATGTGATTTATTAGGGATAAAAGCTTTTTCCTAGGTCAGATGTCTGGACTGAAGAGACAGTTCATTACAGAGGATCACTCATATTTAGCAATGTAATAGGAATGAAGTGATTTTTTTTATCATAGGGTCCAAACCTGTCTTGCACCACTACTGTTCTCCTCTTCAGCTGGAGTTAATTGTCAGCTGAACAATGAAGGTACCTAGAACTAATTTATTTAGGAATATTTTCCATCTGTAAAGCCTCTGCTAATGGAGTACAAGAGGCCATGACTAAAGGATTCAGGTATAAAGTTTAAGACCTTAGATAATTACTTGCCGAAAATATCATCAGCTCTATGTGTCAACTTATACAAAAACAGAACTATTGAACCTTTTGAAAAACGGGTATTGTGTTCACAAAACTAAAGCAACCAGGACAGTTTCTGTTCACCATAACTGTGGAATAACAGTCATAAGAGTTCTCTCATTGCAACGCACGGAAGAAAATAGATTCCAACCAATTTAGATGAAAAGATTTTTTGTAACTGTAACTGTAGCTACCCTACATTAAACTACTGAGAACATTCATGAAAGAACTGTCCATATAAGAAAATTAGAACATTACTACTCTAATACTTTTTTGGTGCAAATAGATACAGTACTTACAACCCTTGCTTTTCATTTTGTCAAGACGTTGTAGGTAAAGCTTCTGATGGAATTACTGAGTTTCACACGAGAGCTGACCTCTGATACTTAAGCTCTGAAGCAAAAGAACAAATGGATTGAAAACTGGACATATGCCGTATGGTGGCTGAGCTCTATTATGAACACATATGCTCTAGATATTCTTTAGTACTACTTTAATACTTATTTACAGTTTTGCATCCAACTGAACTACTAAGAGGGATTAAATGCATTAATGGAATACCTTAATATGGGCTGTTCTAAATAAAATTAAGAAAATAAATTGTATTTGTATTTCACTGCACAGACTAAAGTAGTCAAAAGCCTTCTCATGACAATCTGAAACATGCAGCCCTATTGTCCTTACACAAAAAACTGATTTTTTTTAATTTTTGCAAAAGGAGAAATCTCTGTTGTTGCAAAAGTTCTGTTAATGAGATCTGTTTAATCTTTCTGTTATTTGGTTTTATTCCATTTACTATCTAGCCTTATTAAATTTGCAAAATAGCTTGTTTATCTTCATTCTGGGAAAGTAGGTGCCTATAATTTGAAAATATGTTGGTCAAAAATAGACCAGTTAGATGTTCTTGGCTGGCACACTGTCAAGGCACACAATGAGAGAGGCTCCCTCCTCTCTCTTTCTCTCACACACATGTACACACACTTCTTTCTCTCTCACATACACACACTCAAAAATGTATCCAGCGGAGTAAAATATTCACATTAATACTGGAAGCGATGGAGAAGAACCCCGGTCGACATCCCATCTGTTCCCTTGAATTAAATTTAGAATTCATATATAATATAGACATTTCTGTCTGAATATCATAAAGCCCTGACACATTCAGGCTTTCATTAAAAAGCTCTGAGATGTGACTTGAATAACAATCTGTCTTAGCTAATTAGTATTTTCAGTTTAGCATATTCACTTTCAAACGTATTGCTGTTTGCACATGGTAATTTAGGTAAACAGAGCCCATCCACAGCTGCATCAATTAACACTGCTAATCAAAACTGAATTCAGGTAATTAGGCACATTTATGCAAAAAATGTGTAATTTGTGGGGAAAGCTAGATCCTTCAGTAATATTTCAATAAGTAGGAGTCTCTTTTTGCAAATAAGGCAAGAATATAATGGTAAATCAGCTCTAACATATACATGATGCATAGTCAGTCACAAATATCTAAATTAAATCTCACTAATTGGTCTGTATTTTCAGAAATTTGACAGTATTTTTTTCATATAATTGTTTTCCCCAGTGTTTCTACATGAAAGAGTGGATTCATTTCTGATGGAAGTTTTAGTGATTTTAAAAGTTAATGTTTCCTGGAGTGGTTTTTGAACTGTTGAACATGATGGTCCAACTTTTTCTCATTTTCAGACAGGAAAATTTTAATGAGAAAGCCCTTAATTAAAAGTTTAATTTCTTCAAAGAAGGTGCATTTTGGTTTATCTTAAAGAAAAGCCAGAAATTTCTACCACCATCCATTTCAAGAATGTAAAGTAGTAAGTATTTCAAATATATTCGGCCTTGACCTAAGAAGTTTCACATCCTTTCCTTCCCTTTTTCTCACCCAACCCAAAATTTGAAACCCTTCAAAAACTACAAAAAAACCCAAACCCAACCATTTAAGCAATGTAAGAAACGACATACTCATAAGAGAATTTTAATTTCTATTGAATTGGAATGAAGGAATGTTCATTGAAACATTATACTCCAAGAGTTTTCATATGCAGCTATTCAAGTTACTCAAATTAGATTCTCTGTTATGAACCCTTTCAGAAAGCTACACAAGTTTGATGAACAAGAAATGCAATTATCAACTTGCAGCTAATTTTCCATGATGAAAAGAAATACCTAGGCAATTGCTGATTTTTAACAGAAGCCTAAACTTAATCTACTATTTTTGTATCTTCTCCTTGATTTGATGCTTACTCTGAGGGAAAATAGGGAATACATTTTGTGCAGATTTACAACATGGAATATACAAATGCCACTAAAAACATTGTTGTGAAGAAAAAGAATTTCTTTACAACTTTAAGGTCTAACCCTATGCAGCCACTGAAACTGCAGGTGTTTTGCAATCATATGTTATGTGGTGCATATCTCACTACTCAGAAACTTTTCTCTAAATAGAAAATTGCCATTTGCTCCTTTATAAAAATATTTTTTAAATGCTGCAGTTAAAATGGCCTTAAACCTCCAATTTTCATTTATCTATTGGCTGGGTAGCATATTGAAAGAATACTGAAATGAAAGGGAAGAAGAAAAATGCAGGCTGTGGCAGGAGTAAAATTCTGAAGTATTTTCTTTTCAAATTATCATAATGACTGCTGCTAAGGCTAGAAAAGCCGAACAAGATAATTTCTAAATAATTATCAGACCAATACATGCAGTAGAGTATATGCAGTTCCCTATGCCATTCTCACTGGGAGCAATCATGGGGGCAAACAAGGTTTTAACTGCACCTTTTTTCTGGGTTTTTTTGCAAGAGAGAAACAGTCACCTATATGACAGATCACATGCTAAGCACTTTGCTGATCTCTCACGTGACTTATTAAAACTGCCATACAGTGAAGATCATCAAAACAGTCTTATGTGACCTGTCTCTGAAAGAACCTGCTTGATAAATGCTTTTTCAAAAGACCAAAGCAGAAGGTGTAATGACTAACAGTGTTTATTTTAGATGTTATAGTCTGTAGGAAGTGAGGACAGTGACAACATCCCAGCGCCCCACCTCCTCCACCACCCACGCTGTTAGTACTTTTTTTGCCTAAAGTACTCAGATATAGTATTCCAACGCTTTCCAGAAATACTTTACTACACTGCCCTGTCTCTTCTGCCTGATTATTCAGTGAATATAAGCAGACAGTTTGGAGAATCTCTTCAATCATGAACAAATATGCATTTAGCATATGTTATTACTTCATCATGAATTTTCCTGATGCACCACCCATTTGAAAATTTGATATTGTGCTAGAGTATAGTTATTTGATGCAATTTGGAGGGGTTTTTTTCTGTTTAATAAATGTATGGTAGTATTAGCTGATAACAGACAAAGAAATCATGGCTATCTCTAATAAAGAAAATGCTATATATGAAAGCTGGCTGGTAAATAGGTATTTCTGACACAGTAGCTCCATTTTTTTCCTCCTGTATTGCTCTACTGTAAAATATGGAAAATAATTGAGGCATCTTTGTATAAAAAAAAAATTAAAAAATGTATTTTACATACCAATTACTGTTAATTAAAATATGATGGATATGTATGACTAAAAAGAATTTATAAATACTGTTTCCCTCAATTTAATGAAAAGTTTTATCCTACTGCAAGCACTCAAGAGCATTCCAGAATTATAAGCAACACAATAAATATTTAAAGTTTAGATTTATTTTTCCCATAGAGCATGCAACTCATTATTCATAACATAAAAACTGCTGAAATCCTTCATGTTCCAGGTATTCATATGGTTAATTCAAGAACGTGAAAAAAATTTTAGCTTGAGAAAAGCAAAAGCAAGCGCCAAAAGCCAACAATTAGTACTCTACACCTTACATGAGGAGAAAAAGCTCAATGATTTGCAAATGTTGAAGGAAGTGCTAGTTCCATAATTAAAAATCAGGCAGAGATCCTTTTGGCAAATGGATCTCTTTGTTAAACATCCCACTAATCCAAGCCTGAAGGTATAATTCAGTACCCTGGAGGATCCCCTCTATACTTTTGCCAGCTGCTCCATTTAGGTCACTCCACCACAAGTTTAGCTTTTATCTATTCCTCACTTTCTTCACTGGGTCCCAGATGCAGCAACCCATCTCTCTGAAGACTGTTTAAAGTGTAAATGAAAAGACGAGACAGAAGTGAGCTGCTACCTCAGGGTCCTTAATTTCTGAACCGCAATTCCTTGGACTTCCCTACCTTGACAGATGCAATATGAAATCTTCCTTGATGAAAAGTGAGGAGATAAACTGAATATGGAATGCAGATGGCACATTCATTATCATTTTAATGCCTTACAGCTGCATGAAAAAATAGGAAATTTTACTAGGCAGAAAGTCCACTCAAGACCAAACAGTTGTTGCAGCCCTTCTGCCCTTCAGCCCAATTCCCAGCACTTCTGCTGCTGGCATGCAAGAAAAAGCCTTCAAAGAGCCATTTCATCTCTTCTCAGGTGGTCAGGGAGAGGTGGATTCAAGGAGAGGAAGTAAAAAGAAAGAAAAAAAAAAAAGGAAAAGAAAAAAATCCATCACAGTCTGATCCAGTACAGTGTATGCCAAAGACCATGAAGAGTCCTGCCTCACCTGCCTCCCTCTTCTGGACTGGCAGGTGAAGGAAGGAGACAGTAATCCTTGAAGGACTTCTTTACGCAAGTTAAACCAACCTCAAATAACAAAACTACTTCTAATTTACCATTATTTTGCTACTTTCAACAAAAACCTAATTTCCTAACACAGGCAACAAAAATACGTGAATAGGATCTGTTTATAATGGCTTTAGTCAGTGTAAATTTAAGCCTTCAGAGGGTCATTTTAGTCCTCCAGAATGACTTTTAGACAGTATGCTGCTTTATAACAACACCCTGATCTCTTACTCTGCAAAAGTTAAGTGTAATTCATTATTAAACAAGTCACTGCCCTGACATTCATTTGTCTGCTAAATAAAAATAAAGAGTCAGGCAGATGCTCTGGGAGGAATTCCTAAGTGTTCAACTTCTAATGAAAGATTTATAAAAAATGCAGCAAGCATATTGCTGAGGTCTTTCCAATTTAATATTAAGTAATAAAGTTTGCACACACAGATACAAACTGTAACGTGAAGCAGAATTATAAAAACTATTGGAAATTAACTACCTACATTTTTTCAATGCTGTTCAGTAGCATAGCCACAGCAACTCCGACAACCATCTGCAAGACTTTACACGTGCAAGTAATCCCACAGGCTTTAGAGAAGTACTAAGATCATGTCCTGATCCTACCCATCCAGCATGACGTACTGACTACAGCCTAAGAAGCCGCTTGTCCACACTTGAAGGAAGGATGGGAACCACAACCCTGAAGAGTGCAGCAATTCACACACCTGCACTCAGCCTGCACCGGAGGAAGCACTCTGTCAGTCAAAAAGTACAGTCTGCAAGCTCGAACACCTGACTTTTAAGGGTTAGGGAGAAGGAAACAACAACTCAAAGAACAACACAGATGCAGCTTTATTTCTAACCCTGCGATGGCTCACCCAGGTGAGCAAGCCACCTCAGCGGAGCTGCCCCGTGAAGCTGGCCAGGGCCCCTCACCTGTGTCCCGCTGCTGCCCCTGCCCGGCTCAGCTGGCTCGAGCTCTGCGCTAGCAGCCAAAGCACATCCACAGCGACCGGCACCGCTTACCTCGCTGACGCTTCCACGCGCTCTGCCGGCATTCCTGCACGCCAAGGTTCGTGGCAGGCAGCTGCTCCCGAGTTCGGCGTTCCCCAGGCACGGCTGCTCCGGCGGGAGCCAGCGGAGCAAAGATGGTTGCCTCTGGCCGGTTCTACCACAGCCCGGCCGCGCTGTCTGCAATCACATCTCACTGAGTGCAAAACGAAAATTAAAACGTTTTTTTTTCTCTTACGCTTAGAACAGTATGCTGTATCATTTTGTGTTTGCATTTAAATTGGACAGAATAATTTACTACTGTCTTTTAATTTCAGAAGGGTTAATCACCTCAGCAAAGGTCAATCAAACTTTAATCTCCAATAAAATTGCAGTAGCTTCAGTCACCTGCAGGATATTTATTATATTCTTATTTCCATGCAAAAGGATGCATCACTAATCTTCTAATTCTTTACATTAGCACATTTGCCATTAACACTTTACTAAAATTATTAATTCCTCCAAAACTATTACAAGAGCTCATTTCTACACATCTCAGAACATAATCCTGTTAAAAACCAGCCACATCTACTGTGACATTGCTTTAGTTGTCTGCTTTAATCCTCACAACCGTTTGATACTCCAACCGAGTTCTAACAATGCATAAAGTCTCAATTACAGAAAATATTACGGGCTTTAGTTTAGATCAACAATATACTGTTTTAGTCACTTAATCTTCCCTATTGTCTGCAATCACAATACTAATCTATTTTGTCACTGTTCACAGCATTTTCTATTCAAAACAAAATATAGATTTTTAATTTTGCTTAGCAGCTCTTGAAAAGCAATAGATTCACAAGGATAAGTTAAAACCTAAAATCCATTACAGAGGATAGGAATAATAATTATGATAGGTATATGTTTCTGGCCTGCAAAGAAGTATTTCCTCACAAAACAGAAGTCTCTTTTGGATTATAAACCATTAAAAAAAAAAAAAAA
>VZRF01002309.1:290970-355230 GCA_013396875.1 Vireo altiloquus
AAAAAAAAAAAAAAAAGTAGCTTGTTCTTTCAATTTGGTCTGCCAGCTAAGAACAATTCATCTGCTATTAAATTGACTGAGAACTGCAAAGTCCCTCTGAAAAATTCACATCGGCATTAGTTTTAAATTACCATTGCAATAATATCAGCTCAAAATGAGAACATTATTTAACTCTAAATAGAAAGTTGCCAAATATAAAAGAGCACATCCCCTCAAAAATGTTGGTTTTAGATAAACATCAGCTATGCTAGCTACTCAACAATACATTCCTTCAAAAGTCTACTGTAACAATTCCATCTGAATGCTCAGAACTAGTTTACCTGTAAAGACACATAAAAAAGCAACAGAAAACTCAGGGACAGCTCATTACAGAACCGAAACACAATGCACACAATTCATTTCCCAAATTTTTAGAAACTGGTACCAGAAAGTCAGAATTTATTGGGCAGAAAAATACTAACACCAGCAAAATACATGGGTCTCCCTTATCCTCCTACCATGGCCATATTAGCTGCTGTGAGAAAGAAACCTTGTGTCTATTTAAAATGGATTTTTTAGCCATAATAACATTTTGACATACCGTAATGTAAATAAACTGTTCTTTCCCATCCCAATATTTCCTTCTCTGTCTCTCTGTCTCTCTCTGTCTCCGTCTCTCTCCTCTTTTTGTTTTAATATATGGCACACAGACAGACACACGCCCCCGTCACTGTCAATATGCACACTCATTAGCAATATGTCAGGCTGGCATTTTCAACACACTCCAGAGCATAACTGAGCTACCACACAGTGCACACACACACGTTAAAATACAATTGCAGAGAAAAAGAGCTCGGTGGAACAATGTTTAACTTGGAAAACTAGGTAAACAAACAAAAAACCTAGGTAAACTAGGTAAAACAAAACGGGTAAATGAGATTCTCAGGCAGTGTTTTACAAAGGTGCTGTGAATTCCCAGCTAACAGCATCGATGCTCCTCTCTTTTCACACACACAAACAGACAGACAGAAATATACATATACAAAAGAGAGCATTTTAGCAAGACAGAATCTAACGCCGAATTATGGATGCAAGAACACAGGCTTTTCTCTGTTTTTGGGGTTTTTTTATGCCTTTTAAGTTACATTGCAACTTGAAAAAATGTATGAAAAGAAATACTGCGAAACATAAACCCAAGCTGAACTACGAGTTCCTAGAACATAGACTGTCCACAGCATTTGTAGTCCTTCCAACTGAGAAAATTACCCACGAAACAACCACATCCGCATTTTTTGCAAAAAGCACCTGGCAAGACACTGGAGACCACTTAGAAAGGGTGACTATCTCTGAACCACAGTTTTGATTATTCACCTCTTGACACACTGATAAAACATATTCTAGATTGCTATTGCAACTGCTTTAAAATACAACAGAATAGCTTCACGTGGCACCCTGAAATGAAAGGCATCATCAAAGGACCATGCACTTCATTTTTCAAAAGAACGAACAGTGGAGAAATGTATAGGAAAAGAAACATACCTTTAGTTATCCCGGTGAACAACTTTTCAGCACATCTACATAGTCCTGCGGCTCCACCAGTACAAAAGTCAACACTGCTGCGCTTGTGATCTCTGTGACAATGGCATCATACTGCCAGCAATTTTTTCGATTAAACTTCTCAGACATGGTAGCAACTTTGTTAATTATGATATTAGCCAGCTGGCGGGTACAATCAATCATCCACTGTAAGAAAGCCAGACAAAGAGACATCTAATCATTGCAACCAGAGCAGATAAATTTTGTTCCTTTCTTATACGTGTCACAGATTCTATCCCTCCTGACCCTCTACACAGCCATCGACTGTCAAATTTAGATTCAGCAAGCTCCCAGCTTTTCTTTATCTCTGCCTTAGATCTGAAGCTCCTGGTTATCAGGAAGACAAGCGTCACCAGCTGTCTCAGAACAGGAAGGCAATCAGGTGAATAGTACTTATTATCTCTCATTGCCTTCTGAGGAGCAACAAGATTGATTTTGGACCAACGACACATCCAGATCTCAGCTACTAGTGTTGAGTCTAGAATGCAGCGCATACATAAAGCTGACCTCAGCCTTTATTAATACTGCATACCAAAAGTTTGTGGGCTGTTCTTTATTTTTTGGTTTGTGTTGAGTTTGTTGGGGATTTCTGTGGAGTTTTTTTTCCCTAGGAAAATTCTTAATTTTTTTTTTCTCCAAAGCTGCACTAGATACTCTCTCATTCCAGGCCTCCGTCCCCCCACCTCAGAAAGCCCAGGCAAGCAGACCACACCATACTCCAGGGACTTTGTTTCACAGTTGGATAGTCTTAATTAGGCCCACAGAAGCAGTTAGCTACCATTAAAGGCTTCTCTGTATACGTCTTCCTCCCAACTAGTCTGACCGTATATAAAACCTCACAAGTGAAGCCTATTCTTTTAGAAGGTTAAACACGCAAATACGTTATAAACCCAAAATATAAGAGCATCCTAACAGAATCTGAGCTGACAATGAATTTTATCATTGGCCTAGAAAACAGAAATATATTTGGGTTTTTCATTTAGTGCAGCATTAAACAATCATGCGCTCTTACTCTAAGACATTTTTTTACAAACCAAACATACTGCAAAGTAATGGAAGGTAGTGAATGTGAAGTAGAAACAAGGGGTACAATAGAACAAAAGCTATTGGAATAATACATTTATTATGTGAATAATAAAACCCCACCAACTAACTTGATACATTTCAAAAGTCTGCTGACAGTTCCATTAAATTAAATAGATAAACTAAACCAATATAATAATCAATGAGACAAATTTGTAAGGACGCACAAAAATGTTTGGGATCAGTTTTGGATTCTTGGTACATTGACTGCCCTGGCACTTGGACCAAAGACTGTTTTTCCGAAACCGTATCTTTTCGGACAAAGTGATCTCATGTTTACTTCACCCTAACAGAAAGCTAATTTAATATTTAAGGTGGTAGCCAGCAATACTGTCTCAATCGCGAAGAAGACTTTCTGGACATTACAGCATAAAATTATCTCTGTTTTCACGAAAAACAATACATGTTTTCTTTAAAGTTTTCACATAAAATTCAGCTAAAATTTGCACACTTTCTTGAAATGCAAACAGTTATCAACAGTTAGAAAATAGCAACTAGTGGGAGTAACAATTACATCCGACCTTGCTCCCTCGAAATTAAACTACTGCAGAACTTTCTTTGTCTTTAGAAGTCAAACTTTTCTGCTGTGCAATTTCCTCATTTGGAAAGATTAAGAGGCTGAATACAGGAATTGTAATGGTGTTCATAATTCGTTATTAAACGCAATTAATTGCTTTCTGATATTTGTTGGAAAGGATGAGGACAAGAAATAAATTACATTCTCAAATGTGATGTCATTGTTTCATTCATTTTGGAAGAGACTGAAGTATTCAACCAGCTTCTCAGGTAGATATTGAAGACAACACCAGTTCTGCTTTGCATCCTATATCCAAATTGTTAACAAATGGAGATCTAGCTCAAGTGCCTTCATAAGACATTGTCACCAATGCAATGGCAGATACTCTCAGAAACCACTAACTAATTCATTTCATTAAAATATCTACCACCAAGAGGATTTTACTCAGAAGGAATACCTTCATGAACTATTTGTTCTCATTTCTACTGCTGTATTCAAATCAGACCTTGCTTTCTTTAGGCAGCACTTAAATGTGAAGAAAATAGTCTTGATTTTAGCACAGAGACTTAAGGCAAGAAGAAATAACTGAGCATAGCAAATAAATAAGAGACTCGGGAAGGATACAAAAATAGGAGGCTGCCGTAACTACTGACTCATTTTTCTGGAAGGTTAACCAAAATCACCATACATAAGGCTATCCCTAGCAATATCTCCAGTCAGCCACCAGCACACACCTGACTAGGTTTCTAAGCTGTCAAAACAGATCTGAGCTGGCAAAACTGGAAAACAAACAGGATGGTCTCTGACAGATTCAGATTGACCTGACTGATTATTTAAAGAAGCATGAAAGAAGGATCAAACCTGGGACCCCAGCAGAACATGCTTTTGTCCATTTGCAATAATTACATCAGGTTTTTCTCTTATTCACACTTTTTTTCCTTTTCATTACTTCAGAGTTCATTGTGGAAAAATATTGAATTGACTTTACCTACCCTCAGCTATAATAAACAAAGCAACTAGGCTTTTCACTATGATTTCCTCTGTCACCACTAGGATGGACAGGATGACAGGAATCTGCTGAGCATTAATTATTATACCCGCTTCCATACTTGGATACTGGTGGAACAACTTACACGCTAAACAGATGTACCAGCTCTCTCTATTAGCTGTCATGAACGCAGCAGTACTGGTCTGAATTCAGTTTTAACTCTGCTTGAAGCAGGAGGCTGGACTCGTTCACCTCTGGATGTCTCTTCCAAATTGGATTATTCTACTTATCTATGAACTGTCTAAGGCAAAAGCAATGTAAACAGTAAAAGTTATGAGATTACCCAAATTACAGGAATTAAATATGTAATTTTTTCAGGAGGGCAGGACACTTCCCCTGAGTGTTTTGGCCCTGAATTTCTTAAGCCTTTTGAAATATCAGCCATATTTGGTTGGGATTTTTCCCCTTGTTTGTTGAGTCAAAAATATTATAATTACCAAATCCTGCATACAATAAGAGGTTCAGGGAAAAGGAAACATATCAAGAGGAATACACAAAGGAAGCACAAAAAGACCTCCACAGAATCAAGTAAACAACATGTTTGATATAGAAGGAGAAAAGGAAAGTAAATGGTAAAAGAGAAGTAAACTAAGGGTCAAGTAAAAGAAAAATTTCATTAGACTGGAGGGAAATAAAATAAAGGATAGGCCATGATTAACTAGAAGTATCAGTTTAAAACAAGAAAATATTAGCTGTGACTGTAGTAATGGTGGTACAGGCTCAAAAGAGAGGTTTATTTTGGTAAAGTCAGGATTACTCCAGGAGTTCCACAGTATTTGCTACATTCTCAGAACACAGAATTCTGGGGGGGCGGGGAACCCAACATCAAAAGAAACAAAAAAAACCCTAAAATCCCCAATATCCAATGTAGAAAGAAGTATAGAAAAGACTAGGATCCATTATCCAAAGGAAAAAAAAAAACCAACAACCAACCTATTAATAAGCTTAACTTTGAAAATGTCCATCGAATAAACCTTCCATTGTACTCTCATAAATCCTGTGAATCTTCCATTCAGTACCTCGTTACAAAAAATTAAGTGAAATTAAGCAATAATATATGTAAATTATACATTTAAAATAATGAACAATGTAATGAAAGGAGCACTCTTCACATTGCAATCCAGTGGGCTTTTAAATTAACTTTTAATGCTTAGCGGCTGCCAATTAATAAGGAGCCTACATGTTTGACTGTGCTAGAAAACACAACTAGGATAAAGGAAAGTGTAATACAAGGGCACAAAGCCAGCGCAGGATGGTACACTAATACCAGTGCACAGTTTTAAGGGAAAATATGTAGCAGAGCCTGGGTCCAAGGACCCAAGCCTGTCTGCAGTGAACCTCTTCCTGTAATCAGGAGCTTTGAAGGCTTGGTGACAGACTGACCCACTCACTCACTGATTCCCCCCTCACTCCAACAAAGAGCATATGTAACTGCAGACAGGGAGCTTATGGTCTAGTTTCTCATTTTGGCACATCACATGCATCTGAAATAGTCATGGGTATTTTTTCTTTTAAATTTTATTTTAAGCAGTTAGCCTGCAGCGTAAACTGCACAAATATTCCACTGAAAAGAATGAAATAATAAAGTTTCATAGTGCAGAACAATGTCTGCAAAGGTCACACACAGCTTCTCTAGGGGGAAGCGCCATGAGGCAGATGTGAAGAGGCCACATGTTGTGTCAATCCTTAGCACAGACTGAACAGAGGTGAAATATTAATGCACTGCAAGGAAAACAATCTTGCCTATATTCTAGAACTGACAAAGAAAGAAAAAGGTTAAAAATACCATTTCTCCACCTGTAGCATGATGAACAGGTCCAGTTCTATCCCACTTTGTCAGGAGACGTGAAGTAAAGGCTGAGTGCTGCACCCACAGACCCACACCAGTAGGCAATCGAATTGTTTATTCAAAGAAACCAGCTAGTTTTATACACTTCTTTAAGACACAGTATTTCCTTATATGGTATTTCCCACTCAGCGACCTATCACACATTGCTACGTCACAAGGCCCTGTCTCAGTGTCCTTGTATGGGGTGATCACGTGCTGTTCATGTGCCCGGCACTTCCACAGGCTCCTCTGCGGGGCTGTGCCCTGTGGCATCTCCTCCCACCCAGCTCGGGCAGAGAGAGCTGCTCTGTGCTGCCATGGCCTTCTGCAGGCACCTCCCACAGCCTGTAACCCAGCTCTGCCTTACCTCTCCCCACAGGAAAGACCTTTGTTCTGTCCTGCTGTGGCCAGATGCAGACAAGCCTGAAAGCTGCGAATGTTTTTTCCTTGCCTTTCACCAATGCTCTCTTATTTTGTTACCTACACCAGAGGTCAGACATATCTCTTTCTAAACTGAGCGTCAAGAATATAGACGCTGCTTATATATACTGCCTTTGACAATGTGCAGTAGCAGATGCATGGAACTTAGCACAAAGCCAGGACGGCTTAATGCAACACATTTGACAAGAATTTCAATACAGTTACCTACGCAACAGAATGACCCAAAAAATCAATACCAAGGGTGCACAGAAATGCTAATGGGAGAAAGAAACTAAGACTGAGCTGAGATCTACAAAAAATTAATCTGTCTTAAACTATTTGTTTGCCTGTTTTTAAAAAAGACAAGTTGTTCATTAACATTCAGACTAACAATTCTGGATTTGAAGTGGGGCTGGGAGTCATATCATTCTGTGAAGATGAGGCAATAAAAAACTTGCATTGTCTTAATGGAAAAGCAGTATATAAAACACCTTCCCAGAGAGCCTCTCACTAGGTCAAGTGAGACATCTGAGCACCACAACTCCAGGAGTTAGTAATAGTTCTTCCCTGAAGTGTTTGCAGTATTTTATATGAAACTCATACTTAGTGTCGTGGTTAAAAAGCCTTTTCTACAGCCCGAAGGCATCTCCTGTGCAAAAGTTCTCACCTGCAGTAAACTGGAACTGGGATGGCACACACACACACACAGAGAACAAAATAACTACTGAATTAAACAAATGCTTATTCTGGAGACAACAAATACAAAATACATTTGAGAAAACATACTGCCATGCTACAGCAACACAGTATCTTTAGATTATACGGTACTTATGTTTAATGTGTCATTTTATATTTTCCCCCAAAATAAAAAATGCACTTACAGCTGAAGTAGTCTCATAAAATTATCCATTTTGTCTGAATAAAATTGAAACATGTGAAACACTAATAATGTGGCAGAAACAAACCCTGGTACGTGACTCATTAGAAAAGTTGTAACTTCAATGATTCAAAGTGACATAAGCCAAAACACCAAAGTGACAGGAAAATTTTAAAAAAAATAAATTCCAACAACATAAACTACTAAAATTGTCTGATTATAATTCATTAAAAATAAAGTATAGAGTTAATGTAGTTATGCTTTGGGTCTGGATTCTACAAAGATATGTTTCAAACTGTGAAACTACCCAACACAGACCTCCAGGATATTAATAATTTTCTCAAGTCACTTAATGAGCTTCTTTCAATACAAATAGTTAATTTCCTGACAGATAATACTCTAGAATTGATCCATTTCAGAGCAGTAAAAAGGTAACAGCTCCAAAGGCAAATTTAAAAAAAATATAACAAGGAAGTCAAGTCAGTCATCATTTTTTTTTCCAAATTCTAAATATCTTTCTTATATATTTTTAAACTGTTTTCCACATCAATGTCAGTTATTTATTATTTTCAGTCTTAGGTGACGGAGAGCACTTACAGAGTCTTATGTCAAGAAGTACCTAAAAGAAGAAGGTGTAACAGTAAGAGAAGCATAGTTTGGGGTTTGGGGGGATTTTTAGTTTGCTTGTTTGGGGAGAAGATACTTTTTGTATCAGGCAAAAATTATCATGTTAATTTTTTTGCAGAAAAAGTAGATGTAATTGTATTATATCAGATTAAGGTCTCTTTTACTTTTTTGTTACAGAAATTATAATTACAAACAGTGTTATCTACCTATGCCACAGTGAAATCAAGCCTAAGATAAGTAATTTTGTGAGGTTACGGTTCCTTTTAAATAAAGCCTAACAAGTTCAGAAGTAAAAATGTTGTTCTTTCCCAAAAGTTCCTGGTTTATGCTTTTTTTTCCCCACTTATAAAGATGGTATTTGCCCAAGGATACTGAAAGATTCTCCTGTAATGTGACTGAATGGGTGATCTGTCATTGACTAAAGCACCACTGGAGGATCCGTCTCCATTTTTTAAACCCCAACATACAACGATCAACTGCCCCAGGTTTTACCACACCAAACATGGAAGTGGAAGTTCTGCATCAGGAGCCATCTCCAGATAAAGAGCATTAAAAAAAACGCACAAGAACTTCAGCGTCCAAATGCTAGCTATTCCCAAAGGGACAAAGTATGGTGAGTATACACAGCAAAATAGAGAATAGCTCTGTGTATGCCATACATGTAAGATGCTAGACTGCAGTGAAATGTATCAAACCTTTTATGAGCAAAGGCTCAAGATTTTTGTTGCCGTAGACCTCTTTGCTCATTTGAAAATGCTCTTTCCACTCTAGCATTATTGATCATGAGAAAAATTAAATTGCTACTCTCACTGAAAGCTGAACACTGATTTAAATCTTTTTAAGAACAGAATTTAATCTTTATTGTATAAGTAGAAGAATCAATGATACCAGTAGAAAATGGTCAGTTGATGGTGCTAGTTTCAACTAAAATGTATAATTGAAAATTGTTAATTTGCTGGATTCATTTGAAAAAGAGTAATCCCTTACTGGTTGTCATACTTAAATTTAGGGTTGGGGGGAAGATAACCCAAAGTGTAACGGTAGCTCAGCAGTTAACTGAGTTAGAACATGGAATTTTGGATGTCTTTAAATCAAAACAGCCTGGAGTAGAAAAAACCCACAGTTAAGAAAAAGTATAACTTCTTAACAGTTCTTAAGGAGCTGATTCATTTTGAACAGGAATTTAGACGGGAAGAACTTAAAGATATATATATGTCAGGCTGTCGAGGTGATATACCTCAAGAAAATTCTGCATTATACCAGCTCTGCCAGCTACTGCTCAGTACCACAGTAGTTCAGGTGTCGATACCCAGGCTGCTCCAAATGTGTGTACTGTCACATCCTATTTCTTTGGCATTTCCTCTTTTTATCACAAATACCAGGTAAAATAATCTGTAAGTTTTTAAAAAAATTACACTAATCCCTTTTAAGGGTTCTGATCAAGGCTCCAAAATGCAAAGTGCCAACCCTGAAAACAACATTGCTCTCGGAGTCTTTGCCTGTGTTTTAAATACCCATACCTACTTAATGTTAAAGCTGTGCAATCAAGTTCATTGAAAATAAAAAGTCGTGTCAAAAGAACAAAATAAAATTGATGTATTCAAGTGGAAAAAAGTAAAATAAACAAAATAAAGCTTTAGCTAGAAGTTAGGAAGGTCGTGCATTAAGATGAAAGATGAAACAGATGCAATACACAGCAAAGATCAAAGAGCTCCATCAATTCATTCTGAGAGTCAAAATCCAGCTGAGCATGGGAGCCCTGTCCGCATAATAAGAAAGGTTGACTAAAACATAGGGATTAAACAGATGAGCTGTCTCCAGTGAATGTATGGCACGGGAAGCCCTGCTGAGCCACTTGTAAAGACGCTTTGGAATTGTACACCTGCTACTCCACAGTGAAACCTACAGGAAGCCAGCCTGCAAGGGGAAAGAAACCCACTAATGGACTAAATAGCTATCTTTAAGAGGGAAAAAAAAAGAGTCAATACAAGAAAACAGCAGCTAACAGATTTGCTCTTTCCCCTCCATTTCATTTATTTACCAAATATTTCCATCACAAATGACTATAAAGAAATTGTTATCACCACCCTCTCGATCCCTTAAAATAAAAGAAAAAAGCTTAGCACTTAAACTATCAACATAACCATCCATATATAGCAGGATCAGCCTACTATTCTCAATGAAGCTATCTGTCACAATATTATTGGTTTGGAAGTTCTTTTTGTATTCCAGCACTTATGTTAAATGGCTAAATCTCTAATAACTTCAGTACTGTGGGATTAAGTGTAATGGCCAGTAAAATTTATGGTATTTATAATACTGATGGCATTTAAAATAAGTTTATATAAAAATCTTCATTTTTCTCATCCACCTAATGGATAGAGATGGAGACATTTCAATCAAAATTCATATGTAATGATTAGTTTCTCTTCTCTTATCACTAGTAACAAGAAACAAAATGAGAAGAAAGTTGTTAACAACAGGTAAGAAGCACTATTCAGTTTAGTTAATTCATTCATTAACTCTCACGTTAAAGTAAAATCCCTATGAAATGCCTGTAGCCATAAACACAGCCTGTTCACAAAAAAAGGGAAAACATGGGGCTAGCAGTCACTTCATGGCTCAAAGTATCCGAAGTGCAGGGGTTTCCAGCACCTCTGACAGGATCAGAGCTATGCACTGCACCTCCTTGCAAAGAACGGGTGAGGGAAGCCCTCACATCGGAAGATGGCAAACCATGACTTAAAACAATCAGGAAGCAAAGCCAATTGAATGCATACGTGCTCTTGAGTTTAAGGCTTTGCTTTCTGACAGATTTACAATTAATGTCCACTGCGGGCTACAGGTGGTTCTATATCTATTTTTCAAATTAATGTTACTAACCTGCTTGTCCCACGAATGTTATTTACAATCACATCTTTTATTCTTGTTTTAGCTGACAGGACAATCTCCTCAAGGATCTGGGCAGAGCTGATATATTTGATTTTCAGGTTATCTACTGCCTGCAGATACAAGCACTTTGATTGTTTACAATGCAGGAGTAATTGGTAACCGTTAAATAACTCCAGAGACTGATTTAAGAGTCCTTCACCTACTGCATGCAAGCAGGCCTTCATCCCACAGTCTCTAATCTGGCTAAATACTTTAAGATTTCACCATGAAAACAGGATATTAAAAAATCAGCAAATGCAATGGTAATTTAATCATCAATCTCATACTAGCATTATATTCAGTTTTTAATGATTTCAAATCAATTTATATTTCAAAGTAGAAATTAAAGTAAGAAACAAGCATGTTCTCTCATTACATTTCCAAAATCAGTTACAAATATTAATTTTTGTAACACAGTTTAAAGCAGAATTTCTACTGCTGCTTTCAGCACACCAAGCCAAAATGAGAACACTAAAACAAAATTCAGCCAGTGCTCCAATGAGGAATTTCACATGTTTTTTAATTAGTGATAGATTGCTTGTGATTGCATAGGTTCAGGTGGTGGATAATATTTAAAATAACTTTTCCAAAGCATTTTCCTGGTCTTGCACAGTCAAATAGAATTACTTAGCGATAAACAAATCGGGCAAAAAGTCACAGAGGGCATTTTAACTATTTTCTGACGCCATTTTATGGTCACTGAACTTTCCTGCTTCGCAAAATGGTGTGGAAGCACACTACTGTTATGAACACACTGTTTGTTGGCAGAACTCCTCTGAACTTAGCATTTTGTAGTGGAAAACATCAGTGAAATACATCACTGAAGATACTGCACATTGCCAGACAGCACCATCATGGATGTAGCCTGAACCAGGCACTAAAGCACGCTGTGGGAGGCCATCCAGTTGGAACTGCAGCGAGCTCAGCGTGCCTGTGTTTCACCACAGAGCCCACTTGCGCCGTGCCTCGAGGAGCGAGCCTGAAGTACACAGGAGGCGATGAGGGCTTTGGGGAGTGCAGCACCAACGCTTCTCCCCTGCCTCAATGTAAAAGTAGTGGGGGTGCTTAAGGGCTGATCCGCAGCGGCCTCCCTCAGGAGCAGCTCCACCTGTTCATGGACCAAAGGATGCACCAGTGCCAGAGCATCCCCACCAGTGCAGCGCTACGGCCGCTCTAAGGAGTCACAGGATCCTCTTCTCTTCCACCTGAGTCTTACTGCAACCCCTCAATCTTTCTCTCCAAGCAGAAAACCTAGGGAAAACTGAGATTGCTCCTCAGTCATTAACAATGCCAATTGCCTGACTTCTTGGGGCATAAACATGCTTGTTAGCACACTGTAAATTAGGCAAGAGGAAGCCCAACATTTTACAATTTACAGCCAATAGCAAATGACACCAGGGCTCCTGCGAATCCCAGGTGCACATCCTGCAAAAATCACATAAGATATATAGCAGAGACTGAGCCAACTGCTCTTCCAAGGAACCTGGTGGATATATTATCACTAATTTTACTGTCCATGGGCAAATCACAATAGTTTCAGACCAAATCACAGCCAATTTCTTAGAGACATTTCAAACACTTTTCTCCCAAGAGAGAGCTGCCACCTTGAAAAATTTCAACCTGTTTACCCAGCTGTTTTGGTCCTACAGCTGTCATTTAAAAGGTCATAAACATTCCTTTTTATAATGGGGTAATGATTTTACCTTCTCCTGCTGGACAGATTTGCATAAACTATTGAAATAACTTTTGTGTTGAAAGTTTACCACTGAAAATTTTAGAGCAGTATGTGAACCCTTCAGAAGGCCATAATAAGTCAGATACAGACATTGTCTCTATTGGTAATTTAACCACTAGGCTCCTATGCAATGTATGTACTCATTTAGTTGTTCTGCTTTTACATTTGAGTATTACATCCCCCAGCTCTGTTGCTCTGCATTGGTTTAAATATATATGTATTTAGAATTAGTAGAAGATAAACAATACATTACCTCACTCTTTCAAGTAAAAAAAATAAAAACACAACAAAAATACTTTATAAGCTTTATTGTTAATGTGAAATTGTAAGAAAAAACCCAAACATTTGGACATACTTGTGAATATGCCAGACAAGGCAAAAGTATGCCTTCACACCTAATTCTAAAACATTTCTTCTTTGTGTCTACCGCTTATGTTTCGCTCAATACTAAATAAGAATCGTGATAATTTAAAACTTTTTATATGAAGGCAGGAGCAAAATTCTCCAAGTTGTACTGACATGTTCACATGTTCAAGAGTCACAGAATTAATTCATTTTGCACACTACTCTGGGTTATCTCTACAAGCTTACTTTTCTGAATTTCATTTCCTAGAGTAAAAATTTAGTTCTTCTTATTTCTTGATGGAGAAAATCAGTGAATAAACTAGTGCAAAAGGAAGTGTCATTTCAGGGACTAGAGTTATTAGCATAACTTTTTTTCTTTTCTGTCCTGCCTTCCAGTTTGTTTGAAAGTCTTACATCCATTGTACTCTAACCTTGGATTTTCAATTATACATCAATCAGAGAAATATATTCTGAAGTAAAAAAAAATTATTAAAGTTGATACAAGGTTGTTGAATATGAGGTGAATTTTATAGTCATATTACGCACAGAAAACCCTGCCTTATATGAAAGTATCCATTAACAGTTATTCTTTTGTTTTGTTTAAATATTAGATAATATATAAAAGCACATGCAAACTGTGTATGTTGTTATACCCCATGTGAATCCTGTTGTTATAATTTGCTTTTTTTTTTTAATTCATGTCATGAATAAACAAACTTTATGTCAAATTTAAATACTCAAGTCTCATCTTGATACCTCACTCTCTCTCAATCCAGCTTCATTTAGAGTGTGTAAGGTGTGAGAGAAGAGTAAAGGAGCTCAACCTGCAGTTTATATCTCCAGCAAAGATAACATGGGATGTAAATGAAATTAATCAAAACCAAAACCAACCAAACAAACAAAAGACAAAATCCAACCAAAAAAAAATTATTTCCTTTTATGTTTACAATAGGTGCCCCTGTATAAAGCCCAACAATACCCCCTCGATCTTCCAGGTTCAACATCCACTGATCAAGGTAACGCAGCGTGATCACGCATATGTCATCATGCATACCTACATGCATAGGAAAAACTATTAATGTCCTATAGAGTTTGTAGTCTTAGCCCTTCAAAATTGATTACTAGCATTTCTTCAAGTGATTTCAGGCACCAGCTGTTACAAACACATTTAAATCTGCCTCACTTCACCAATGATCATGCATTTGCTGTAGTTTTCATTATATCAAAAATACTTCAGCTTCATCAGCAACAGATGAATTAATTATTTTTTTTATTAATTCAAACGATCTTTTTTCCAATTTTTTATAAGCTCCAAGGTTCTTTTAGCAATACTGGCTCTGTCTCTGTTCCATAAAATCGTAATCAATCTCTATTATTGTCATGAAAATGGTATTTGTCACTTTGCTGAGAAAAAAATAATCAATACGACTTGCAGAGCAGAATAGGAATTTAATGCAGTGAATTGATGTCTGTTAGAGAAATTTAGCTTGCCAGCAGTTTGGGACAAGCTAATAGAAAACCAGAAAATTCACTGAAGGTTGACAGATGAATACACAGACATGCCACAAAAATTAATATTTGGGCACTTTGTATAGCCTGTCATTTCATATGCTGGAGAAAAAATACATGTAGACAAGCATGTCCCTCAGGAAATCCTTTTGGGTTTTAAAAGGGAAAAGCCAAAAGCATGTAAAAATAAATTCTTCACTGTATTATTTTTATGTTTATATAAGTTTCTGAAAATTAAATATTCTGAAACAATCTTCCATTTAAATATTTTGCTTCAGACATGATACTGAGTATGAAAACCCCACTAAGTGATAAAATAACACAAAGTTTCTGATGCAATACTGAATTCCTGATCCTTCTGGATAACACTGCATTGCAAAAACAAATCAGAGCATTACTTAAAAATTTCGTACAGAAACCGAGCAATAGTACTGCTCCCAAAATGTTCTGCATCATGAAGAAGAAGAAAAAAGTCCAAATAAAATTCTCATAACCAATACCTAGAAGGAGATGCAGTCATACTTTTCATGCCAAATACAATACCCTCAAAAGAGCTGCTAGAATTATTTGAGCCTTATTTAAAAAAAGTTACACTTTAGGAACACAATCCTCCTTTCTGTCTGTTGCCATCTGCAGAAGCTGTCAAAACACTCCACCTTCCAATTACACGCTTTCTGTTTTTCACTTGCTCTACGATAAGCCTATAATCTGTTTAATTCCCTTGTTTGGTTGGTTTAATAAACAATGCTTTTAAGTAGCAGGGCTTGATAAACCCAGCATCCCCAACAAGCCAGCTGCAGTTATCCCTCCCTCTAGGAGAGCATCAGCACCACTGACTGCAGAGACAACACGTTGGGCACAGCAGGAAGCAGCACAGGGCACCCAGCTTTGGGCTTCTGCTGCACCACTTCCTGAATTCCATTCTTCCTATGAAATCTGCTGAGTCTAGGTTGGATATAAACGGGACACTCTCTTCAGGGTCCTGCCTGTGGTTCCCAGAAAGCTCTAAAAGTATGAATATTAAAACCTCAGGTACTCACCAGGTCAAAGAGAAGCAGACAGGTCTCTAAATGCCTAAGAAGGCAACCAGCTGATTGTTTGTGGTGAAACATTCATGCTGTCATTGCAGAGACTCCAAGTAAGCCTGGCATATGAGCCCTGTTTCAGTAAGAGGGACAGATTTTTGTCATGTCCAAAAGAGCATTCTTGGGCAAAAGGACGGGACGCTAAAGATGTCAGTAATTTTACATGGAAACACAAATGTTTAAACATAAGAGAACAGACGGGACAAAATTTAACACCTCCTTGCCTGCAAAACTGAAATACCAGGCAACAGAGGTCTACAGTAAGGTGCACATTGAAGAAAATCTGCATCTCCTACTGCCTTCACCATTCTGTCATGGATTTAAAAATACCCATGTGAATTAGAGGTCTCCCTTGCCACTCCTGCACTCCTTTCTGATGGCAATGATGCTAACCCTCCTTTCTGATGGCATCAGAAATTTGATATAGGAAGTGAAGAAATGTTGACATTACTGAAGTTCTCCAAAAATAGGGAACTTAATCTAATTTCGTCCTAATTTGTAAAAGAATTTGACCTTCAACCTGGTGAAAAACCAGGTTGAGTTTCCACTACTGCAAAATTTAAGTTAAACGATAAAAGAAAAATAAGCTTCTACTGAGACTGTGCCAGGCACAATTTTTCAAGCTTAATAGGAAACAAACAGTAACACTACTTTTAAGAAAGCTATGCATTCTTTAAAAAAAAGGATGTCATACCCCATAGCAATTTCACAACACTAAAGTAAGAGGTCTCGAAAGCCGACTGTGTGGTCTTTATTTCACGACTGAGTTCCAGCTGCTATTGTACATTATAGGATCATGCAGCTGATGGTAATGACAAGAAATCAGTGTTGCCTGACACTGTCAACATTGCATGAGTGCAAACATTTGTGGTTCACTGTAGGAAAGGTAAAGGGTAATTACAGAAGGTGACAGAGTGTTAGTAGAGCTAGTTCAAAATAGGAAATGTTCTGTTATACACTGTCAAGTCTGATGCATCAGATTTGCATGTGTGGTGAGAAAATGAACACACATGTTATGCCCTGGGAGTTACATATGTATTTTTGTCAGAAGTGCAAGGCACAGTTTGGTGTAAATGCAAACCGTTAGAAAATTTATCAGAGCTGTAAGCACTTGCAGCATCACTGCCTCCACATAAATGTACATATTGAATCTCCTTCATGATCAGTTCTAAAGATATAACCATAAACTCAGTACTAAGCATGGATATTTTTTTTTGTGATCAGTATGGTGGACCCTAAGGGAAATATTCCCATTGAATTTTCCTTGGGTTTTCGAAGATAATTTGAACAAGACTGATGATGAATTTGAATTGGTTTGAAAGCTCAGTCCCGCTGAGGAAAAGGGTGACAGGTATTTCCCAATTAAACTCTTTCAGATTAGCTTACTGACAAAGGGACATAAAATTGAACCCATAGCATATATTAACATTAGGCCAGCTTCTAGTGAAAATGGTAGATTTTCAGATGTTTTTTCTTAATTTCACAAACATTTTTCAGTCATTTCCATACAGAAATTCTGCTGTACTCATAGAACACACTAACAAGTACAGCAGTGGTTTGGAAATATCTTCCATCTTTAATATACTCCCCAGTTACCAAGTGAGAATAACATTTCTTGCACTTGTTATTAATGCAAAATCATCTGTAGGAATCTGTTCTACTCTAAAGCCTTCTTTCCCATTCTCTAAACACTACCATAATGTAGTCTGTTTCCTCTGAAACACGAAACATTTTATGGGTCTACATGAATACTTTTTCCAATAAGACTCAGTGAAATTATGATGCAAGGGCATGATCCTCCATCCACTGAAGTTAATGAAAAGTGTACTCTGGTTTAAACCGTACAGAAAGAATGTCTACAACAAAAAACTAAATGCAGCCAAAACAGTGGACTTTGTATCTATGATCTGGCCCCATTTACGACAAATGTCAGTCATGAGCATTAAACAGAGACAAATCAAACGCCTTACCAAATGCCTCTGGGCTTCATTTCCTTTGCAGCTCCAATGCTGATTAACATCAGCAAACACATTTGCTTCAGGTGGAAAAGAGTTTTTCAAAAATACCAAGCAGGTATCATCTCAATTTCTTATTTTGCTATTGACCAAGCAATAACAGTTGACTGCTAGCTACTGAATTGCTACTAGTCGAACTTAGATCTGATTTCTTTCGTGAAATAGAAGGATTTATACCATAGAGATTTTCTTCTGAATAATATCTTTCCCCTCACTTCATATTTTCAAATGAACTTAACTGATCAGCAGACAAGGGTTCATATGGTATTGAAGAAAAACTTACTACAAATACAAAAAAATCTTCTAATTTCTTCTCAAAATCTTGCCTTCATTTCCAAGAAAAACCATCATAGGCACTTTGCATAACATGCCCTTTCAACACTAGATTTAGTTTTAAGAGAAATCTTTGAATGGATCCTCATTTGGGATTCATTTCTATTCTGGATTTTGTGAGGGACATTAACTTAAACCTTTTTACAGAATAACAGCGAAGAAAGGTGGTCATATGTACCCACAGCTATGAGCAATTAAAGACAGCAGTGATGCGTTCTAGAAAAAAATAAGTTGTCCTAGTTCTGCTTTGCTTCCCATATGAAGTGTGCTAACACTTCTCATTTGGTTAAGAAATTTGAAGTCCAAGGATCCCCAAACTTGTCTGTTTGCATAGTCATTGATGTATACCAGAATGTTACCCATTTTGGTTTTAAGGAAACTGCCTGCACTGACTAGTTAGAAATGCAGAAAGGCATTTGACAGCAGACAAAATGGGCTAGACAACACTCACACCTCCTCCCTAAGCTTCTCTTTTTGTCTTCACATAAAGGATGTTTGCTGCCAAGGCCAGTCCTGCCTTTTCCTTGGCTCTTTCCTGCTCTGCTCCCTCATTGCTCAAAGGTAAGGCAAGGAAAGGGCTGGCCTCCACAGGCACCAGCAGGAGGGACAAACTTCATAGGGTTCATCAGCTTCCTCCTTGTGTCCATCCAGAGGGACCATCAGTGGAACCTCAGCTCCTCCCAGAGAACAGACTGGTGGAGGAAGTGGCCCCTGGTGGTCAGAGATAATACCTTGCACATCATCACTTCTTTTACTTTCCCAAGAAAGTGATTTCAGATCTTAACTGCTTAAACACTGGGATGCCAGATACGCCGACTGTGAGGATTCAGAGTGTCACTACAGAGGATGGCATTTGTTGGTGAGGGGCCTTGGGAGAGACAGGTGTGCTGTGTCTGGCAGGAGGGGAGACAGGGAGCAGGAGGCAAGACAAAAAGTAGAATGGTTAACAGGAGATTAGGCAAAGAGATTGTAACATGTAGCCTTTGGAGATGCAGAAGATGTAACCCTAGAAGCCGAAGTTTGTGGCTGCTGAACTGCTAGTTTGGAACGCTATATAAGAATGTGCCTTGTACAATAAAAGTTGGCTTTGCATGCACCCAGCAAAGTCCATGTTTCAATCACTGACAACCTACAACTTAGTAAACTTCTTTGACAGAACTTTTACTGTGTACATTACTGAGAAAATGATGATAAAAATAATTTCGGTGCTGTACAGGACAAGCTATTAAAAGATACTTAGTCAACTGAAACATGCAACAAATACACTATATCCTTGAAATGCAGATTTACACTTATTTAAAAAGTAGTTTTGTACAGGTATAGTTAGTAATTAAAATGTTTTAAAATGGCTAATGAATCTAGCAGTCAGATTTAATCCTGAGGAACCACAATTAAAATAAATTGTTCACACTTTCAATATTTTTCAACCTAAATCTTTTGTGAGTTTCAGTTTGAAAAAGCTGAAATTAAACCAAGTTAGCAATGAACTTTACATACTTTGGGAATTTTTTATTGTATGTGTATGCATACACATACAAGCTACATGAACTCAGGTCAAAAAGAAATAAACGAAACTTCTCTGTTGATGCTTTCCACTGATTTTTATGAGTCAATAGGATAAGGGAGAATGGATCCAAGAGTCAAAACTAGAATTAATTTAATATTTAGCCTGAAGGTCAACAACTTTCATGGCCACCTTCCACAGTAGCTGGTGGTGTTTGTCACATTGTGCAGCTGCATTGGTTTGAGTACCTACTGTGGACATGAAAGAAGCTGGTGTACAAGGAAAACCCTTAATGACACTGATCTTGCTAAGTTTATCCTCCACCAAGTCAATTGCAGAACCTGTAGCAGCTCAAAGCCAGTTTATAGTGCCCTTGGACAGCTGTGTCACTCTAACTGAGGTGTTTGCGGTATTACCAGTGTTACCCTGCTGCAAATTAAAGTTTGAGCTAACCTAAGATGGAAAGTTATAGTTCATACAAGATTTAATCACAGTACTTCAGATGATTAGGAATATGCCATAGCAAAGAGCAATCTAATCCCAAAATGAGCAAAATACCTTGCCATGGAATTAAGGCTGATTTTATATCAGAAATAAAAAATACATACATAAGTTTCAAATAGACTAGTAGTTAGTCCAGAACCATAGACCAGATTAAAAGAGAAGCAAACAAAGAGCTTTTAGCAGCTTAAACAGGGAAATACACAATTAGGATGCCTCAAAAGCTTTAACTTTGAACCATTTATCTTCTTAAAACAAAAGAAAATATGTGAATTTACTGTTCAATTATAAAATTTTTTAAACACTATCATGATATACTTTCAGGGCATTTTGACTGGGCAGAATCAAGACAGGTTAGATGCTGGAGTTGTAAATTCCTGTATTCTGTTCAGTACAGTTTTTAAAAGGAGAACTTCAAACATAAATGCATCAAATGTTATGTTTAAATCCCCAACTTGAAATACTTGAAAAAGTTGACTGTTCTGCTCTATGATGGCATCAATTTACCAGTAAATATGTTAAAATGATGTCATGAAATGCCATGAATAGAAAGCTTTTCTATAATTTTCAAATTGAATTAAAATTCCAGCGAAGAAGGTAAATACAATATTAAATCACTTTAGGCATTAACTTCCTTCACTTTTCTGAGCACTGGTAAAGCTATCCATTTCTCTATGGGCTTGTTCAATTTGAAGAGCAGAAGGATGCTCAAAGTTTATATATAGTGTGTGAGAATGGAGTGCTGTACTTTTATTATACCTACCTTGTGATTCAGTTCTTAAATCTATTACTTTACCAAATGTGACATGCTATGATTACTTCTCCTGAAAGGACAAAACATAAATGTTGTATCAAAAACTTAACAGTCTCTATGGTGTTCTGAAAAAGTCACCTGATCCGTGCCTCAAACATCACTCGTATGTTTCTATCCTAGCTGCAAAGTAGGGAAAATATGTTTAATTCACAGTTTGACTCCTCACTACTTGCAGAAAGCCTACGCAAGGACTTTTGCTTTTGTTTCACTAATAACAGCACCAAAGACGAGGTGGTTGTCAGAAGCTCAAGGAGAGTGCTTTCCTGCGGGCTGTCCTCAGTGAGGCTCTGCTCTGACTCTGGGAGTGAGAGAAAGGAGATAAAAACAGAGAAAATGGCAGAGACCAATTAGTCAATACAGCCTGTCAAGCAACCCAGCACTGGGAACCAAGAATCTGCCTCACTGCACACCCAGACACGGAAACAGCAGGAGTAAAAAATGTATAATTGGTCAAAGTAAAGTATAGCCTAAATGGCATTTCTCAGACAAAGAAAGTAAGGTAAAGAAACTATCTTTTGTATAGGGAAAATAAACATGTAAAGAGAGAAGCAATAACCACAAAGTTGGGATCCGATTAAGACCCTGGGTCTGCGATGCTCACATTATGTGGAATATGAAAAAGACAAATAAGAAAATAGAGTATTTGGAAAAGTATCAGTGCCAAGGACAGCACCAACATATTTTTCTAACTTTCCGACATAGCAATCTTATCACTTTGCTCACTCTGACAAAATAAGCTGAAAAAGCAGTACTCTGAATGTGAAAAGTGGCTGCAGCACAACCCTGCACATAATGCCTTCTAACAGAAAACTACAAGAGGAGAGAGAAACATTTAAAGGCTGGGAAAATTATGGCAAGAGGTAGTGGTTGAGGAAACAATCTTAAAAATAAAACCCAAAACATAACAGTGTGTGTGTGTCTGTGTTTACCCGAGCAGGAGTTTTGAAAAGGACAAGGAAAAACCCAAATCCCTCTCTGAACCAATGCTCCAGGAAGAGAACCCTGGAAGAGACATAATCAGATATTTAAAGACTCTGCAAGAGGAGACTCCTGTGTGTAGCATTCATTCAGGCAAAATAATGAAATTATGCAAATACACCTGATTTTTTTTTTATTTAACCACTGAGAGCAGAAAAAACAAAACTGATTTGGGCTCCCCCATAGTAAATTATTTCATTTAAGGAACTAACTTCCAAAGAACAGTTCTTGGAAGAGGAGCAATTAATTTCAAAGAGAAAAAACTAGCTTCTTTTCTATGCCAAATCAGATCAAAAGTTATCTTTCTCTGAAAGGTTTTTAAAACTTACTGGACTTATACATCCTTCCTTGATCTTTTTACAAAGTCAGTTCTAATCCTGCTTTAACTGCATGAAACAACAGTTTACTGTTGTTACAGTTATATAGAATGACACATGGCTGAGAAGACATAACACTCTTCTCCCTCCATTTGCCTAGTTCCGATCTGCAAAGTAACAATTAAAATGTCACTGTGGATGGATGATAAACGCTGAAATTATGTTCATTTCTGAAGAAGTTACAGAGTATAAATGTAGAACACACAAACATCCATTATGAATAAAACCCTTTTTAAAATGCTCCCTCTATGTATTCCTCTGCCTATATATTCCCTATTCCTAATTTCCAATTCCACTCAATGGATATAATTTGAATAGGGACTGACTCTGAGGTCCTCCAGATTTAGAATAAGATAGTAAAACAGTTTTCAAGTATTTTCACTCATTCAAGCATCAATAACAATTGCAAGTGATTGGTGAAGGAAAACTATGTCAAAGCTGGGGGAAAAAATGCCTTCAGTGATATTAAATGTTTTTATGCAGTTTCAAATGCTTGCCTTTATTTGGCACTTTGTTGATTAAAAAGTTAGCCTTTTAGGGCCCTAAATGGCTTGAAAAATATGCTATACTATTTCACAGAAGTATGGACTGAGGCAGTAAAAGAAAAAGAGCATCTTACATCATGGCTGTCTCTAAAATTAATTTTAACATCAAATAGATGCAAAAAATCCTACACATACATACTTAAACCACTCTTTCAAAATATCAGGACATCTGTCTTGTAGGAGTTACTGCTCTTGGTGAAAATACTCACAGCAGAACAGGGGCTTCTGATAATTAGTTGAGTAAAAACAGTCCTACTTATTACAAACAACAGAAAATAAGATTATTTCTTACTTCTGCCTTCTACATTTTGAATTTTTTGTTGTTCTCAAACAACGAGGCATTCCCATGGTGGTACCCTGAAAAGCTGAAATCCCTCCTGTGACTTTCAATCATAATATCACAAGCACATTAACAATATTATTTCTGACTCAAAAATTTACCTGTATTAAGTATAGAACTGTAAAAGTGGTATCTCTCATGATTCCTATAAAACTAAAAGACACAAGCAGGCTACAATCATGCAACAGAAGCCCTACTACCCATGATTAACCGAGTAGAAATTAGTATTCTCACATGGTGCTTCATTGCGCACTTGCAAGAAATAATACCAAATAATTCAATAAAGCGGTAATTAAAAACCTGTCTCAATTCTCCTGGTACTGTGGCAATCATGCTCCCACAACCTCGCAGCTGAGCACGGAGCACTCAGCTGCCTGCACTGCACTGCAAAGAAACAATCCACCCACCACTGACTCCTGTTGTTTCATAGGGGATCCAATTACTGATATCGTTCTGACACTAGAGATTAGCTGATTGCCAGTTCAGTGTGCTTACAAAATCTTATGTGTCACAGGAGGCCCTTTACTTGTTTCTGTAAGACAAACAGTGGTTTTTTTAAATCTATTAAAAACCCACTAGAATATGTTCTCTCTCATGTGTAGCACTTCAGCCCCATCCTGTTGGACTCAAAGCAAATTCCTCCTTTAAAATTGTCATAGAACTAAAGTGTGGTGACAGTAGCAGCAAAAATACGCTTTTAATTGTGCTTTTCAAAGAAGGAATTTAAGAGAGGCAGAAGCTATATATGCCACTGTTTTAGCACTCAGAAAGACCGCAGATCTTTTTGAAGTCCGAGATCACAATTTAAATCTTTCCTAATTAAAAAATGTTGATGGAACTTTGCACTGCTCCTTTTCCACATCTAAGAGCACATTGGAACAAGCGCATGTGTGGAAAACAATGGTTTGGTTTTTGTTAGGAAGTGTTTTTCTAATCTCCAATGCTGTAAATAAAATTCATTAGGACTGTATAATATCAGTCAGTTAAATTCTGTTACCATTCAATGGAAATATATCAGTGGGGCCCCAATACTATTTTCCTGTTCCAGTTCTTGAACTGAAACAAAAAGAAGACATGGAAAGGCAAACTACAGGTCAGGCAAATTAATATTTAAGCAAGAAATGTCAGATACCAAGGCAAAATAAGGAAGAAAGACAACAATGAGCAAAAATATACTTCTATTTTCTCACCACTAGCACTAGTATTCTCACAGGCAAACATCCTAATGACTCTGCTGGTTATTCATGTGTAGGCTGTATCTACATATGAGATACCGAGATACCAAGATACCCTTTTTAATGCTCCGATGAACTTTACCATCCATTCTAGAAAACAATGTCTTCATCAGCTGTGACCAGACATATTGTATTACTTTCAATACCATAGGATTTTACAGTAAGTAGCACCTTCTCTAGAGAACAGAAGTTTAAACTGATGTGGGAAAATATGTAATGCTACATAGACTTAAGACAAAAGGGACTTTATTTATTCGTGTTACAATATCCAAAAAAAACCCAGAAGGGCATTTTACAACTCCCAATTAACTAATTTCCACAAATCTTCCTTAAATAAAAATGGAAATTAACCCATGAATTTCTGGGATTTAATTTTACCCAATGACAATACGCAAATTTTGTCTCAAATTATTAGAAAAATATTTCATTCACAACATATGAACAAAGAATACTGCCAAATAACACAAAACCAGGACTAAGATAGTATTAAACAGACATGCTGCATTTTCTTTTAATACCCTTCCCGGGAAAAGAAAGCTGTGGAAATTTGCTGGTCAAAAGTATATTTAACTTTTACCTTACACCCTAACAAGAGCAAAGTAAGACACACAATCATAAAACAGACCAGGGTAAAGAAGCCACTGCAATTCAAAGTTTTTAACCTCACTGCCTCCCAAGCACAGTATAAAAACTGAGTTGACCTACACAGGGTGGGCAGGGATGCCATGAGCCATCTTTGCCACCCCTCTGTTCACAGCAAGGATCACTAACCTGCCTCTGAAAGAAGTTTGCCTACCTCATTCCCAGAATCTTCAATGGGGGTGCTGCAGCATTTCTAATCCATCTGCTGTTGCGCTTCACTAACCTCACATTTACAATGGTTTCCCTAATGTCTAACTTAAATCTCCCTCACAAGAATGTAAAAACATTATTATTCTTCTCCTGTTCCCCACAGACAAAAGAACAGTTTAGTACTTTCCTCTTTCCAACAACCTCTCATGTATTTGAATCTCAATCCTAAACCTTTTTTTCAATTGACTAATTCTTTCAAATTGGGGAAAGTTTTCTAGAGTGCTGACCATCCTGGTTGATTTTCTTTGGACTTGCATTAAAGTCATGGATCAACTAAAGTATGATAAGGAACTACAAGCACACTGTTAACTTCCCCAGCACCGTCCTCTCCACTGCCAATATACACAAATGGTACCTGCTTATCGCGCTTAGCACTTGCTGAGCACTGCTGTTCTGAAACTAAAACTGTACCTCAGCACTTTTTACTAATAAAACTGTTGAATGAGCAATAAAGATAAACATATGCCTAACTTAAAATCACTTTAACCAAAAAAAGCCCCAAACCCAGACCTCATTAATATAAATTTTGCACTCTGTTTTGTGGTATGGCTTACCCTTGCCTCATTATATCACCTAGGCAAGGTATATTGTTACTAAAGAGTATTATTTCATTAGGTAAGTACTTAGTAGGTTGACAGACATTTCACATACACCCATTACAAGTCGCTATGCAAAATCAGGGGGCACAAAATGTGTAAACATCATGTGTTCCTACACCTGAAAAAAGTTAAATCCGTTAAATAGAAGTATAAGAAAGTACATTATCTTATAAAGATAACTAGCTCCTTTTGAAAGAGGTGACAATGACAGTGAGCTATAAGCTATAGGAATGTTCTAGAGCAGAGGAAATCTCTTGCTCCTTAAATCTCCTAGGGGCTGGGTGTCATTGCTCCCCTAGCTCTTGTTAAACATTACCAGCTAAACTTGTTAGACAGTGTTTCCAAGGCAGGGCTGCTGGAGCATTGAACCTAAATCATCAAAATAAAAGTGAAGTTATTACAAATTAACCATAGGTGAGTCCTTACTAAATGTTAATTTTAAACTACATTACTGAATTACATCATCCATCATTAATGAAACACTGAGCCTCTGACTACATACCTTTGACCAATTAGACGTGTATGTGATTAGGAAGAGTGATTTTTTTTCCAATAATACTCAATTTTGACACTTGCTCCAAGTATTTTACCATCCCATATCACCATTGCTGTGATTTTAGCAGAGTGGCCTTGCTCCTCAAGGTTACCCAGGAGCCCTGAGCAGATGTACAACAAAATAGAAATGCATGAGAGAACACATTGCAAGTAGGTTTGCCATTCTGTGGCACTAAACATTTCCAACCACTTATCAACTGTAGAGTTGCTATTTGCATTTTGTACTCTATACATGAAAGCACTACAGCTGCCTGTGGCAACAAAGGAAATGCAAAACTTGCTGGAAGAAAATAAATTAAATAAAACCATTTCCTATGGGACAATTCAAAGTGTCACCTCATCATCCTGAGACATCAGGGATTCTGTGTGGCCTCTGTTTTTTATTAATAATGCAGCAACAGTCTTTCAACCACTCTTTCAGAAGAGGAACTTTCCCTTTGGAGGTGATATGAGTCATGTGATTACCTCACTCATCTAGAGTCAAAGGCTAAAAACTGGTAGAGGTTCTCACTATCAACCAGCCTATAATTTGGCACCCAGAGAAGCAGTAATAAATGAGTGTTTATCTACTCAATGGGGAATTTCATTTCATTCTCTGTCCCCAAAGTCATTACCTGCACAATAGGAATGAGCAATGGAAATTGACAACATAATAAACTATTACAGGCTTGCTGCTTAAACTGCAAATCTCAAAATCATTTTCTGGACCGGAAGCTATAAGCAAACTCTATTCTACAACATAAGAAGAGACATTGGTTGATGTGATGAAAAAAAAGGTAGCTCTAAGAAGAGAGAAGCATTTTATACTCCAGATAAACAGTTTCTTCTGTTCTCATTATTGTTTTCTTTAGTGAAGAGAAACATTAAATAGTCCTAATTTTCTTTTCTTAGAAACCATTTTAATAAAAAGTGTTACTAAATAGTATTTGTATAAGTCTTTTTATGTAATTGAAAGTTGAAAGATTTTCTGTCTTGTTGAAAAAAATTTATGTGCTCAAAAAGGTAATAAGAAAATATTTTTCAATTAACTTGGTATACCATTTACACTTCAGTATATTGCCAGTAAGTAAAAAAACCAACACTTTTGGCGTAGTATCCACTCAAAATCATGCGCAGAAACTTACTCTGAATAATAATTTTTTTTCTAAAATTGGCAGCTTACTAGGGAAGAAATGAAAATATTTTTAAATGCTACAGCACTGAAAATGGTCAAAAGTCATATTTTTATTCAGTATTTTTGTGAAATGTATTGTGGTATCTTTTTAACACTAAGATATGAAAAGCTGTCACAGTTTCAAGCAATACCTCTCCACTGCCTTAATCTTAACAACCTAGTTTCTTATCACTGTTATATTTGTTCAAGCATGAAAAACATACTAATTTTTTTCCTTTTTTCATGTTCTATGGAGGTATTTCAGTCTAGAAATTTAAGATTATCTAGTCTAGTACTGAAATCACTGAAGTAACTGTGTAGTCATCCTGTGATCCTGTGAGAGGAAACACAGCAAGAAAATTAGGTAGTCATTAAGGCAGCAACAGAAGCCACTTACATAAATTACTGTACAGTAATTCAAAAGAATATGAGGAGAAGAGATGCTTGAGGCTTGTACTTCTTTATTCTGTAAGCCTTGAATGTATTATCTGCTCAAACCTTGGGAAAGAGACCACCTGGTAACTCCTTTTTAAGTTTAGTGGACAAATCAGTGTTTCTGTTTTTTCTAAGAAGAACTAAATTTTTTTGAGCAGCTGATATGGTGTCTATGGTTTCTTACTACTTTAAAGTGACTGGACTAAGTAACTCCTTTAATTTATAAATAGACAAACATTCTAGCTCACCATGGAGGTTCTTCTGTTTGTTTTCTTAAGTCACAGGGGAAACTGGAAGTGAGGATACCATCCTTTCTCTAACCAATGGAAAGTAAAATTTTCTAGGAATATATTTGGTTTCATGAAAATAGTATGTTTCCTTTCCTAAAGCCTACCGAAAATTTTAATTTTTCCCTGTCTATAGGAAGTTAAAGGCCACAGAAGAGAACAGACAGCTCCAGAAAATTTGCAGTGAGGATCAAGTCCTTGTCCCAGAAGGTACCAGCAACAGGCACAAGTCATAAAAGTCCCACCAGTCTGGTTGATTTTAGTCACCATGGAAAACTCATACCCTGGACTTTCTCAGTCTTGCCTTTAGGTTCAGAATAGAGACAACTGAATTGTTTAACATTATTCAAATTATTTCTCAGGCAATAAAATAAGTTAATTAGACCTTTCTCTCCATATCTCAGTGGATAGTGTTCTCCACCATGATGTTTACGGATGTCATTCTCAGCAGAGAACACAACCTCTCTGTGCAAATTTCAGGGTGTTCCCACACCATCAGCCTTTGTACTCTGACAGCATAGAGTGTGGAAATATTTTTTTTCCCCTCTTTTATGCACATCTTTTGACTAAAGGAATAGTGGATTTTGGTCTCTGGCTATGAAGTGTGCACTTTTCACTGACAATAAAATTGCAAAAGCTTCACATTGCACCTGAACATAATTGTAATAGCTTGGAAATAGCATATTCAAGAAAAATACCAGAATTGCTTATGGGGCCTGGTTTATGTTTTATCAGAACTTGACTCATTTTTTTATCAAAACTTGACTTTTACCAATCACAGACTTGTGATCTATCAGAATATATTTATGCTTAGAATCAGTGTTCTATCTCTGTGCTCTCTGGTACTGACTATCTGAAACAGGACTTTTACTAAGAACTCATCAGAAAGGCTGAGGGAGATATGGGAAGGTGCAGCAAAGACCAGGGAAAAGCAGGATGGATCAGACCTCAGCATTTATCTTTGTTGGTGACCCTGAACATTTACGGTTTTTCAGAGTCTTCAAAGAAGAGCAAAAGGAGCAAAAGAAAAATCCCTGACGTTATTTTCTTAACAATGATTTCATGACACACAAATTAATTCTTCACTGCCAAGAGAGAGAAGTGGACAACCTAAATTTAAAAATCTTCAAATCATCTGTGTGAATCAGAAGGCTGCATGCATGGAGGGTAAGCATTGACATTTATTTTGTATAATGGTGCATGTCTTGAGAGGAATTACCACTGGAATATTATTCCCACTCTACATGTCAAACATTAATATAAAATCAATAAGGAGCCATGTTCCCAACATTTCTCACGCACCTGTGTTACCCTCCCACAGGATTTTGCCACACTTGGCATTTGGCTCCCCCAGGACATGGGAAGAGGTTCACTGCAATCCTCCTGCTTGGCACAGCCTCGCTGCCGAGGGTCAGAAATGGCTCAGCAAGACCCCAGCATCTGTGGAGGGAAAGTGCAAGGTGAGACAAAGGTGATTTGTGGTAAATTTGCTGCTCTGTCAGCAAGTCCTGAGAAACAGAAAGTAAAAAGTGTGTTTTCCACAATACAGATGACATCCTCATTTGAAATTATACAGTTGGAGCTGCTTTGTGACAAAGACAGGTTGCTTTCTGTCTTAAGACATGACAGAAATAAACGCACAAGAACACCTAACCTGCCAAATACACTTAGGCTCACATAAAAGCTTGACTTGATAGATCCCAAAGCTTTTTCCCCAAGAACATCATTTCCTTTTGAACTCATAATAAATTAACCTTCATTTCATAGCTGAACTAGTTCTCTAACACGCTCTACACTTCAGTTTACCTCGTGATCAGACATTGTCAAAAATTTAGTTAATCGAAAGCAGCACAATTATGAGGGAAGAAAACCCCAGAAAACCATATCACGCTATTGTTTTCTTCAAATAGGCTGTAGCAGATTTCCCTCCCTGTTTACAGTCCCCTGGAACACTGCTCAGGCAGCTGTTTCTGACACCTCAACATCCCAAAACTGCCAGTCTCAGAGGAGCTTCATTTTGCCAGACAATGTACATCCTTGTGAGTCAATGGCGCCTTTCAAACCTGGATTTGAAAAGATTCCTATATAAGTTAGAAGGTATTTAAGGGTGCAGTTCTAACACATTTCTTCTGAATCTGTTTTAATGTATATAGTGAGAAAGCTACAATAGTCTATTATCCTCAATGGAAATTACAACAGCTAAGGCCACTGCCTACTCCTGGTTGCTGATACACTAAATCATTGCTCCTAAATATGATGACCTAGTGCTCAAAAATACTCTTGAATTCCCATCTGGATCATGTTCCTGGATATTTTGCTTTATGGAATGGAGCTCAGTTATTTCTTTCCTTTTTCTCCACCTCAAGTTTCCAAAGCTCAAGGCCAACATTTTGCTGAGGTCCAGGGGAGAAAACCACAGCTAATTTCCATGACATAGATGGGAAAAAGATGATAACCACAGCTCCTTACCTTCAGTAGCTACAAAAGATACCACACTCAGTTATCACTGGCAGGATGTTAGGTATTTTCTAGTCCAGTAAGATCAGAGAGGGAACTATTCAGAGAAGCAGCTCCTGCACACTTTGTTACTGAAGAGGAAGAGGCAAACATGACCCCAGTATTGCAGGAAACACATGTGGCAATTCTTACTGCTTCTACTGCTAAAATCAAAAACAAAAAACTTGTTGTCCTGAACCAGAATATTTGTCTACTTTTTAAAACAAGATCTTCAGAAGAAAAGGGATCTCTGTGGAGAGATGACAGAGATGTTTGGTCTCATCTGTGGATGCATACTGGCAGCAGATTCAGTATGGGGATGCTCACAAAGTTGTGGGGGCCCATGTAACTTATTGCCTTCAGTTTCAGAACACAACAGCTTTTAGAACTGATAACTCTATAGACAAACTAAGGAAGCCCAAGGCAAGTTCTGAACCTACTGAATTTGTGTTGTTGGGTAATAGCACATAATCACTTCGTAATAACAAAGTCATCTAAAACATGGTGCATCCATTTCTTTGCAGCACAAATCAACACTTGCAATGTTTCTGAAAACACATTGAAACTTTCCAAAGATTTGATAGGATCTTATAAATCAGTGTGTAGACAAGTCTTTTCAGCAATCACTGACACACAACTTTGTTCAGGATGGCTGGTAGAAGAGGGTGAGTGTAAGTTATGGACCTATGACTAGACAGAAGTTTGGCCAAAAGAGCTTACAGTTATAAAAAGAGTAATGTCTTTTGCAGTCAAGAGAATCCTGTACTATAGGTACTTATAAGAAAAACCTCCACAGAAAAAATCTCAGCAGCGCCCATTTTATAGGCTTTATAATGGTGAGGGACCAAACTATCCCATCTTAGAATCAAACCAGTTGTTTCAGACAATAAAAGCATTTAAAAAAATCAATGTTTAGACAGAATTCTCCCTCAAAGGTCAATTTGTGCAGATAGCACATCCTGCTGAAACTTAGGCTTCCCCCACTACTTCTAAAAAACACAGTCAGAGAATGAAATATCTTAAGCAAAAATTACTGTATAATGAAAATAGGGAATTTATAGAGATATATATGGCATTTAATAACATGAAATAATCACCACATATTGATATTAGTCAAATTTTCCAAGTGCTCAAAGCTCCCCACCTAAGCCCCACTTATCATGAGCTGAGAAGTTAGCTGTTTCTTATTCCTTACTAAGAGGCATGGGAATTCCTCTGCAATCTACTGAAAATATCATTTGTCTGTGTACTGGTATCTACTCAACTAAAAGAGAGCTGTTGAAAGAACCAATTCTGCTAGCGTTAATTTGCTTCAGCTTTTTTGTCATGCACGAATAAAAAATTGTTCTTCTATTCCAATAAAGCAGAAATACAAACTGCAGGAAACAATTCCTTCAGTCCTCATGGAATATGCATTAAAAGGTTCAACAAAAGTTGTTATCTCAGACCGTACATTTACTATTAAATTATTGATGAGCTGCTTCTATTGTCATTTGTACTTCTGTTACCAGAAATTAAAGCAAATACTAAATTTCTAAATACACTATGCTTAGGAAAAAAAAAAAGTGTTCATAGGCAGCAGGATTCTCTGCAGTCCCAAGGGGATTTTCATAATCTCACAGGTATCTTCAAGTCCTAGAATTTGCATTCTGCTTCTCGGCTCAGCTTGCAGATGTTTAAAAATACATGCAACAAGACAATTCGCTTTTGGCTACACATCTAAGAGGTTCAAACATCTGAATTATTCTGTCTGAGGTCAACTACAATTTATGTGCCAAATTAGGTTGAAATCGAGCTGAGAAGAATGATGAAGTACAAAGATCTTTGGTGCTTGGAACTTGAGGCTATTTCTGACCAATGTGCATCCTCTCAGATCTTCTTCCAGGAAAATGAGGCATTTTCAGGAACCAAATATGAAATGTAAGCTTACAACTTAGGAATCTGTAGGCTTCAGTCATTTAAATTTTGCTGTGCAAATATAAAATGTGGATTTGAATAGCAAAATTTTGTATGAGTGTTCCTTGGATTTTGGAATTCTGGACAACAAAGGATGCACATGCCACCATATGCACTTCCATGCCAACAAGACTTGCAATAAAGACAAAAAGACATGTTTCCCTGGGCTTTAACAATCTATATCACTATACTGTTTAATATAACCAGAAAATATTTTCCAGGAACTCAGGTTCAAGGCATCTAAGATGTATACATCTAAGTGGTATAATTCCACCAAAATGTCATTACAGTGTATAGATGCAGTGCTAATTATATATATATATATATGTTTCAATATAATTTAGTCAGTTACCAAGAGAATTAATGCCCACCCCAACATGTATGGGCTATTTTTTGCACAATTCAAAATTGTGTACTAGTAACTCAAACTTACTATTTGTACGCCAAAAAATATTCCATAAATTTCTAAATGATGGAGGATATTTCATATAACTATCTCCTGAAACTTTTTGACACAATTAAGGTAGAGCTAAGGAAAACTCAATTGATTCTCCTCCTCAGGGATTCATGTTTAGGTAAATTCCCAATCCTCAACTGAAAAGCAGTTTTTGCTTTCTATTTTCCTGGAACAGATAGCACCAATATTAAAACTAGTTTTGGGAAGGGACAACTTGAAACAGAATTATCCATAAATGAAAACGCTAATTAAACTAGCATTTCTTTCTTTACTAAAAATACTAAACTTCAAAGTGCAAGTAGGGGTTTTAAAAATCTAAAGTAGTTATCAGCCTTCAGTACTGTTAATGTCTCTCCCACTCACCTCATCCCCACCAGCTTCCCAGTCTTACTTCTTCCAGGAACAGAGAATAGAACTATGAAAGAACACTGGGGAATGGACCAAGATGCACTTGTAGATATTTAAGACTGAAGAACTCAACAGGATAATTCACTATGTGCCAGACACATTTTTTAGAAATAATTATCATATTAGCATAATCCTGGAATTTAGACCTCAAATGTGCTTTAATGGGCTGATTCCAAAAATGTTCAAGATTTCCATCTATCAAGTAGCTACAGGAAAAAAAATAGTCTAAGAAGTGATTTCTGGTATTGTTTCCTCCCTAATTACAAAACTTTTAATAGAAAATCAAACTTCAAATATATTGTTTTTGACCAAAGCCCTCTTTCTGTACCAGTACAAAATTAAAAAGAGAAAAAATCATCAGGGGGAGAAAGAGAGTCAGAATCTAATAAATGTACCTTGCCTGACACAAAATTACAAGTGTGACGTAAAAATCTAGCTAGTCCGCCACAAAATTAAGCTGCTCCTGGTATAACTTTAAATAGACTTCGAACCATCTCAAAAGCAGTAGAGGAAACCACAGGATGCAGTTTGTAGGAGCAGGAAAGCGATGCCCCAGCTGGATTCATTCTGGAAGCACGGGATGCCACGATAACGATGGAACTGAATTCCTACGCCAGTCTCAGAGCAGTGCGAGGAGCAGAAGGCTCTGGTAAAAGGTCCAACTTGCCTGGTCACTGCGGGTTCCTAATGAACACCTGCGCACTTCCTCCTTGTGAAAATCAGAGCGAAGGTTGAATACTGTCATTTGAGAATGTATTTTCAGTACAACCCTTAAAAAATACAGAAGTCCACGCAGAAATAAACGTCTCATTTCTGGAGAAAAAAATCCAAGCTCCCTGACATGCAAGAGTAGTCTTGCCAGTACTGAGTATGCTTGTCCTTGATCATGGCTCAGAGCAGGCAGTTAAGGATGATTATAAAACTAGGACATGCTCCTCCCACTTTCTGGTTAAACTGGAAATTTAGACTTAACTTGAATGAGCAGGGTACATCATGACAGTTACATTTTATAGCCAACATGATGTCTACCCTCCATGAAACTCACTAATTCCTTACTTTTTTACTTACACCTTTGTCCTCCTTAATTTCCTCTGACACTAAGTTCCACAACTCAGCTTCACGCTGCCAGGAAGGGTTTTAAAACTTGTTCTTCCTGGGCAGCAGAGGAAACATTATCTGCCTCTTCTCTGGTCACCTTCTCCTCACATGTCCCGGTGTAAGGAGAGCCAAATCTGAATTAATTGCAACATAGAACAGAGAGACTTCTCTTCTTACTCCCCCCAAATTCTTGTTTCAACCCATTCACCCTGTGAATGTTTACTGTTGAGTACCAGTAAATTCCTCTTCTAAAAAAACTCTCTCCTTCCAGCAAGCTCCTGCCAGGAGGCTTATGACTGCTCTAGCAGTCAACCCTGGTATGTTATTTTGGTCCACGAGTCTTTCTTTCCTGAGCTGATACCTGTATCTAGTTATGACTCTATTTAAATTAACCATAGTATTTGCGAGCATTAGAATCACCACGCAGGAAAGCCCTCTGACCTGCTAGCTGATTCCTTTATCTCAACAAATGTTCAACTTGGCCAAAACTGCCACTTTATATACAATTCCAAGAAAGCTGAAGGCGCAGGGACCTGCTCAGAAGAGGTCAAAATACTCGTCTGAGGTAGAGTACATTTATCCTGAGCCCTACCAAAAAGAATAAAATGGAGGGAAAGGAAATTGATGGAGAATGATGAAGTTTAAAAATAAGACATAATTTCTTTCAATTAGAAAGAATTGATGATAACTGAACCAATGGCCGAGGGAACACATTTGTCTATATTTCACCAGATTCACTAAATCACTTAGTGTGACATGGAAGATATGATAGTTATAATGAGATGGCATTAAAAAAGGAAAAAATAAGATTGAACAGTAGAAAACATGATCAGTTAGTGAGATCTGTTAAACTAAGAAATGAGCCTCTCTGTCAATGGAATTTACATTTCTGAGAATGTTTAAAGATAAAAGATAAGAAAAAAAAAAATGTTTAAAGAGATAATTCCACACGGATGGGGAAAACAAAAATTAAATAGATTTTCCAACATGTTGCTGTGCCCCTTTTCTAACAAAAGCTGTATAAATCTGACCTCAGCCTGAAACAACCTCTACAGAGTTGCAAATGCTGATGGATGGCTATCATATACTCACCAGGCAGACAGTCCTGTGGAACATGGGTAATTTGAGGGATGAATCAGATTAGCTCAAGCTGCTTCAAAGCCCCCTCCTCTCTCCCTGATTCTCTCCCTCCAAGGGCACTATCTCACATGAGTGCGACATTCCAGAACAATGAAATTGGTAAAGCAACAAAAGAAAAACTCATAAGGATGGATTAAAAAAAAACCTACACAGAAGCTGCAAGGCTGCAAAATTGCTTCCTAAATATCTCTTCCAAAAGAAACATTCAGAGAAAGTGTTAGCATTTGCTCCCACACCCTGAAAGTGCCCTGCAGTAGTACTACCTTAAGTTAACACTATTCCATTTCTACAGACATGTGTTAGGACCTGTCACATGAGTATCTAGGCAAATATCAAAACTGCTATCTTTTTTTTCCCCTTAGTGTGACTCATATCAGCTGGACTAGCCTAAAAAATACTAAACATCATTAAATATATTAAATTTAAGCTTAAATTGTGCCAGCAGGGCTGGCATTGTGCCAGTTAAGAAAAATTAAAAATAATATTTTCATTAATTATGTTCCCAGGCTGTGGTGATGGTTGCTACCCTCATTACTTTCATACAGCCTCAATTATTTTCCACAAATGGATAGGTATGTCTACCAAGCCTTCTGGCAGCATTTCCACTGCTGTTGCTTGGTGCAAGACTTAAAAGGCAATCCAGGAATGTCTATAATGCGCTATAAAAATTAAGAAGTATTTAAGCGCCTAGATCACCTTCCCAGGGTGATCACCTTCCACACTCACCTGACTAAATTTCGTTGACTGTCCCAGGAAAGTGACCTGCTTTCTGTACTGACAGCAGTATAACCCTACTTTTATTCCGATATCTCTAACAGAGACTCAAAATAGCAAGTTCTTAACAGCACGGTGCTGTGGAAGACCAATTCTAGGACCAGAGGGATTCTTTTACAGCAGTAAAAACCTACTGAAAATTGCTTTTACATATTACGGTACCTACACTATTGCAACAATCAATATTTTATGAATATTCCAAACTTATACCTGTGTATATGTACAAACACAGCAAGCTATAGCAATTGATGTGTTTTGTTGTTGGTTTTGTTGTTGTTGTTTTTCATGAACTAATGATGTTTATAGTCTTAGAAGCTTTTCAACAGTGACAAAAACAGTATTTTAAAAAGTCAAATTGTGTATTGCATGTCAAATGTAGTATGCCTCTGGGAGGACAAATCAGCATGTGTTACACTTTCAAGTCTGCAAGCACAACTGTTAAGTATATTATGATCAACAGGAGAAATGCAGAGTACATGAAAGGGAAAAATAAAACTCCTTGTAGATAGTAACCATTTTCTTCTTTTCTGTAAGAAATACTAAGATGCTGGAAATTGCTCATACTTAAATCACTATTAATTAAAATAAGCCTTAGCTACTCTTTCCTCAACATCCTACTCCTTTTCCTCTCTCTGCTTCCAAAACAAGACTGAGAAAAAATAAAATGTCTGTGTAATGGGAACCTACATAACCTCCAACAATTTGAATTTAGAAGTAAATTAAATTTCTTTAGTTTACACTAAATGGTGCTTCAGTTTTGGTAACTTTTTCTAAAGGTTATTGAATTCCTGTACAGCACTTTAGAAAAAAATTTTGCTAAATGCACAGAGTTCAAAAGCCCTCCTCGTGCATATGCCCTTTTCCAGCAAAATAACTTTTCTCATTCAACTTAACCAGACACTTTGTTCTCTGCTCCCACTTGTCCACACAAAGAGATTTTTTTCTCTAAAATTTCAGAAGTGCCTCTCAACTGAGGTATGAAGTGAGGGAATTTATTCCAACTGAACTTTGCCTAAATCAACCAACAGTTCTCCCAGTTTCCACAAACGGCTGATTTCTGATCTTTGCCACCACTTTGTTTCTCTGGGGAGTTTTCTCAACAACCACATGTTCATAGACATTCCCATTGGATGTACAAGTGGCCTTGGGGAGAAAATCAAACCCTGGGTACAATATGAAAAACAGAAATATTCCTGCACACGTGTGACAGGACAGAGAAGGCAGAGACCACACTACCTCTGCCCCAGGTTTCCCTGGATTCCTAAGGCATCGGTCAGAGGGATAGAACAGGACACCTCAGTCTGAGAAGAGGCATGCAGATGCAAAAAGGTATCAGCTAGCTGTTTTCCTCATTCTGGTTTAGCGTCAGCATGGATGGGGGCTGGCATATTATATTAAGCTGAGAAGTTCCCACCTCTCTTGAGTGTACTGTTTTTTCTTTATGTTTAATTTCTCAATAGATTTTTAAAAATTGATTAAGAAGTTGAGTCACAATCTCATCTAGCTTCTGTAATCTAAAGGTTAATACAAGCATCCAAGCATCACATTAACATAACAGCAGCAAAAATCAATCCAGCATGAGACTGAAAGCACTAAATTCGCCCTTAATTCCAATTATAGCCTGTTGTATAAATGTGTTGCTTCGAATTTTATGTAAGAAATTGATACAATCATAATTTCTCACCTCCTAAACCCTTTCAGGAGAAAGGAAAAAAAAAAACCAACGAAAAGCCAAGTAAAACAGCGGCTTGGTAAAGAATTCCCTTTTTCATTGATACATTATGACCTTCTTCTAAGATCTTTCTTGGAAAAAAACTTTATAAAATTTTTCTTGAAACATTCTAATGTCTACATTAGAGGTTGTCAGCGTAGGGACAACGCTGTGAAGGAGAAAGAGAAACAAAACAGATTAAAGGAAATAACAACCTAGATCTTGCTTGCAATATGGGTACTACACACCAAAAAATATTTTGATTGCAGTAAAATACACATGTATTTTGCCACAGTTAATATCTAGTGCAAGTTCATGGCTTAGAAAGAGCCTTTGTGCCTTCCTTGAAGCTACTGCATTCAAAAGGACGAAAACAGGAGTGGAAAAACACCTTTAAAATGCATTTCACGTTTTCTTCGAGTCGGAAATTACAATTACTACACACTTTATAAGCCTGCAGCCAGTTTTAGTAAACTGCTTCTTACAGGTCTTGCATGACAGCCAGCAGATGAAAGTGGCGAGTGAGAGCTCTCATTCACTGCTGCTGGCAACCCACTGCCTTTCTGATTTCTTTCTTCAGAAACAAAGATTAGGTGGGGGAAAATAAGGTAAAGAGTTATTTTTAAAAGTCCTTATTTTCAAATCGCTATCCAGGAGCTGGCTGAGTTGGGCTCTTATTACCTGTCTCTCATCTTCCACTTCTGTCTCCATAGAAACCTTGCAGCAGCATCTCCTGCCTCACCAACCTGAAGTCTTCAGGTTTGGCTGGTGCCAAGCCTGGCTGGGCAAGCTGGGGATGGGTGATGGCAGCACCCCTCCCGTGCTGAGTTTCCCACTGCTGGTCCTGTGTCCCACGGAGATCTTGTGTACAGAACAGAGAAGTCACCACTAACCCATTGCACAGACTGCGGCAGAAGGCTCATCCCAATCCCAGCTGCTTCCCTCTTCTCCATCACCCTTGCATAGATGGATACGTAGGTCAGGATGAAGGAAACACCTCAGTCCTCATAAACTAAAACCCACAAAGGCTGGAAAATAAGTGAAAGGGAGGGATACTGAGCTACATAAACAGCACAGGGAGAGTCAGCTGACTGTGAAGCACGGGAACTTTTCAAACTCTTGCCCCCCGTTCCCTGCTTCTAGAAAATTGCAGGGGACAGGATCAGGAAATGGATTTAGAAAGAAAAAGATTAGTCTGAATATTCAGAGGTACATTGTAATACCACTTCTACTGTGGAAAAACACACTCGGAAAGTCTTTTTTCCATGGTGTTTTTCTATTTAAATAGTTTATCTAGGAAAAAAACCCTGCTTTTTTCTAGTGTCAATAAGTTGTTTTAGAGAGAGACGGTACTGAGAATCAACTTGTATATATTGATTTATTTATTTGAATGGTCTGCACATGAATAAAATGGTACTTTTTCTTTTACCTGCTTCAACTTTTCCATCACTATTATCCCAACTGGAATATACCAAAAAAGTGACATTTTGAGATGATAGCTGTGAGTCACCAGGTGGCCAAAACTGAGCAGTCAAATGCAAAAGAAGTTACTACTCTCTACAGACTGCCCAAGGCAGCTACTAAAATCTCCAAGATGGGCAATTGCTCTCATCAGCAGGAGAGGGCATGTTCAGGCAGACAGTCCCTCAGAATGGTTTCCCCTGCCAGCCCCAGTTAATCTCATTTCAGTTTGAGTAAATTGTCCTTAAAATAAAAAATCTCTGTTCTCAGGCACACAAATAGGAAGAAGTGGGTTATGGAAACAAAAACACAATAATGACTTCTAGCAACTTGCTAACAACAAGGGGGCCTACGGAAACACTCAGCACTGAGTAAGGGTTGACAAAATGCATCCTGTGAAAATCCAGAGAAAGGAGGGGCTATCCTCCCGTGTTTGAGAACTACTACAACAGTGTATGAACACAATTTCTCCTCTTTGTAGCTATTAGGCACTGTCGAAAGTTTCTGTTCAAGAGATATGTGCACGGTGCGCCAGAACTATGAACCATCTAGAAGAAACAGAACTGATTTTTTAATTTTATTTTTCTAATGTATTAAAGCCTTAACCTGTATATGAAATATGTACTTACTGAAAAATCAAACCATGCGTTACAGAACAGATTTGGAGCTTTGGTGGCTGTGGTTAAGTCGAGAGGTTGCACAATAATACATACATACAAAGTGTAAGTAGCGGATATTCCTTGTCTATTGTTTTCAATCAAATGCAAAAGCAAATTGACAATCCAAATGTGTGTTGCTATGCAAAGAATGTATCTACATATTGTTTTTTATTATTTTGAGAGTTGTGAACAATTTCTAAATATAAAGAATGTGTAAGGATAAATATTAGCTTTTAAGTCCATTTCGTGGACATGGAAGGTGGTGAACAGGAAGAAAAAATGTCATATTTGTGCAGGAACCGTTTTGAACCAATGTGCTGAATGCAGATAGCAGTGATCACAAGTTACTTGTCATGATGATGGTTATTTTCTTCAATATCAGTACACCTTTACTCACATTGGCAAAATTTTTTGTCCAAACCACTTAGTAGTTCCTGCTTCCAGAAAGCAATTTTCTAAAACCATGCCCTTCAACCTACTAGAAAGTAGTTTGTTTTCTAACAAAAATTTTCAAAGGTGTAATTCATGGGGAAATAATACTCAGTATTATGGATATTTTTTTTTTTGGTGTCTGTTGCACTTCACTGAATGTTAGGTGTGAATTTGTGTTCTCATCATAGAAAGAAGAGCAGTCTGCTCAAATCAGCATTCCTGGTATGGGACAGTACAGTTGCCATCTGTGTCAATGCAACAACCCTGCCAAGACACACCAAGCTCATAGTTGAATTTGACAGAGAATCTTACAGTGCCCCCATCACACTCATTCTCTTTCAATTTACCATACTTCCTCAGTGACGGAAACCAAATGTTAGACAGCAAAATGAAGGCTGGTTCAGTTTCCAACTATGAGATCATTTTTCAAATCTATGGTTTCCAGCTGATGGCCAAGTGAAGGTCTTGGATGCCTTCATTCTCCGTTCTAAGATGCAAAGACTCTGCCACAACAGCAAGAATTCTGATTTTTAAGAAGATATTAAACAGTAATGAACATAAAATAGCTACATAAGTTAATTATAGAGATCATATTATAATTAAAAGTATAATTGCTGTAGCAAAATTGTGAAAATTAATGTTGAAAGCTGAGAATAACACTACAAAAATTAATTTCTTCATTCAAGTCAATGCCATCAGCAAGAAGCACACTGCCACCATTTTCTGATGCCACAGGCCCACAGGAAGACGACAGCTGTTATTGAAGAAAAAGATGATTTTGTAGAGTTGCTTGAGGATTTACTAGCACAAAATGAAAGAACAAACTTCTCCTACCTCTTTAAAGCAGAGGGCTGTAACCCATGCAATCAATAACACTAGACTGAACAAAAGCAGAAGCTAAAGGAAATACCTTGACAGACTAAGAAAAAAACCCACAGAGGTAAGAGACACCTCTGGAAAATGTAACCTATCAATTTTAGTAGTGCACCTGCAATTTAATCACAGCACGGCAAATTTAGAGCATTGAGAACTGAAACTAGAATTCAAGGGGGTCTACATTCTCATTCAGGCTTAAGGGAATACTATCTTTGTCTAGCAGATTGACCTACAGACGGTTCCAAATGCTTTTATTTCAAGAAGTGATGCTAACAGTGTGGAGCAAGAAACACCGGATCAGATCCCCTTTCAAGATGCAAGTGCAGAGAAGTGTCCTAATCACAGCATTACTTGACACCTGAAATCACCAAGGCAGGTGGCTTTTGCTCCAAAAAGTGCAAGAGCAAGAAGGGCAGGGGAGTGTAACAGAGCTGCCTGTCCACAAGCAGTGCTTTAGCTCCTGCTGAGGGCTCAGGATGGACCCAGCCCAAAGTGCTGACTGCCCTCTCCAGCCTCGTGCCCTGCTAGGGCTGCCTCTCCAAAGCAGACACCAGGATGGGAGCAGCCATGCAGTCAGCTGGATCAGGTGATTGATCCATCTGAAAACTAAACCTATGAGGGAAAGAAAAAGAAGATCAGTTTTCAGTTGATCAGCAAAGCTTTATAAGCTCTTTCTCCAGCCAAGAGGAGACAGGACTGGTAGTTTCTGTGGTACTGCTGGCCCAGGTCAGCAAAGCTGCCGCAATGAAACGCTCCTGCTCACTCCTTCATACACACAATCACAGCACTGCTGACCACATGACCCTTCCTCAGGTGCTTCACATCACAGAGGTATTTAGTTTAGGGGAGGACAGCTTGGCCTGCAGTTCAAGCAGACTCAAATTACAGAGCAAGCGGCCCAAAATATCTCCAGCCAAAGAGATGGTAACTACTTCTTCCTTGCATTCTGAAGAGAGAACAATACGTCACCCTGTACTCGAGGCCCGAAAATATTTGATATAATTGGTCAATAATATAATCAAGATGATTGAAGATGATGAAATTGACAGAGAGAGACAAAGCGAAGTGCTCTTGCTCAGCCAGGCTCTGGTAGAATCTATTGATTTACAGCAAACAAAACAATGTGGGAAATAATATTCAGACAACCTTGCGAGTATATATTTTGGTTGCCAGCTCATTTCAACAAAATGGATGCTATTCAAAGCCACAATTCTCACAGACTTTAAGTTAACCACACACACACTCTCCCTATATAAACAGAAATTAATATTAAAGATTATGATAGAGGGTACAGAATTATCAAATAAACAGTAAGAGAGGAACCAAAATTGAGGCTGATGATGAAATCAGAACTGGACCTCATTATACCCTGTTTAATTACACAACTATATTTTTTATCTTTTTGATAGGACCATTAATGAGATCTTTTTGATCTCATTAATGTTACTGAGTAATGGATTATTTAATACAAACTACTCTGTTCTCAAGCATCTTTGGTCTGCAGAGTGATATACAGACAAGAGCCATGATGAGAAGCAGAGGATGGATGGCACATTGATTATACCTGGGTCAACCATCAGATGTTAAATGGGTTTGTGCTGTTCATCATCAAATTTAAAAGTCCTCCTCTGTAGGCAAAACAACAACATGAGCCATACAGACACTGCTTCAATCCTCTACAAGACTTTAGTCAATAAGATATCTCAAAAGAGAGGCAAGAACTGTGGAGAGTCAGACACTGAGCTATGGCAAATTACACCAGGAAATTAAGAATAACAATACATTAGTAGCCTTAGATCAATTAGGTAAATACAAATGCATGTGTGACAACAAACACTGACTGTGATAGAGACAAATACGTGGTGTTTGCTTGTGTGAGAGCAAGAGGATTGCCCCTACCCTCAGGTGAGTGACTCTGTTGTCCCTGTTGAAGGGAAGAGGAGCTTTTACCAATAAACCCAATACTTTGCTCAATATTTAAGACCAGGGGCAAGAGCAGGCTGGGTAAGACAGGCGTCGTCTGGAAGCTACCTCATTTGGTGTCCCCAGCATGAGAACTGTGCCAAAGCTGCCAGAAAAGTCAAATGAAAAAAAAAAAACAAACCCAACGCATTTAGCTTATAATTCCTCTGCATAATTTTACTAGTGCAAGACCTACTGTAGCCTAGTAGGTGTAGAAAAAAACTTAGTTAAAATTAAGTGTACTTTTCAGAAATTTATTTTTGTACAGTTTCGGCTTCTCGCAAAATTCAAAAAATCGTGGGAACTGGTTTTACATGTCACAGATGGTTCACTCTGGGCACATGTGAGAGAATATGCATACATCTCATGGAAATCATGAGGGAGGAAAAAAAGATTTATGATCATGCACTTATTATACATTATATTACAATATATTCCTTTATTTTGCTTTCAAAGCAGACTATTACTTCACAGTTCACAGTGAATATATCCAAGATATATACATGTTACTAGCAAGATTACATGCAAAATCATGCATTTAATAGAGCAAAAATACAGGGGTTTTCCACTCTTTTACCTTTATTTCAAAACCTGGACTATAAATTAGCTAATAAGGCAGCTGTTGACAAGAAAGAATAATGACTTTATTCTCAGATGACCACTGATTAAAATAAGCTTATCATTTTTCCTGTTTTCTTGCAACAAATTGCAATTTGATGGATCTTACTTATATATTTTCATAAATGGAAAGTTTGCTACAAAAATGAAAACTGTATTACCAGTAAAGGAAACTTGTTTCATGAGCTGAAAGAACTCCCAAAAAACAGTAACGATTTTTTCCTCTCACTTAGGTACTCCATCGAGGTGGTAATGACATTTTTGCCAGTTAATCCACACTTTTATTATGCTCTACTGAAATACAATGACAGAATGTCTGCATTCTCTTCTTTAAGCAGAATTCTGTAGCTTTGAAGAGAGTATTTCATACTATGCTTGCATTTTAGATGACCAAACTGTAACAAGATGAATAAGGATATTCTGTATGTCCTGATCCTAAAAACACTTACTCCAAAAGCAATTTCTACCTATGCATTCAGAAACCAGTTAACTTAAATACAGGTGTGCAAAAGACAAAAGATACAAACCCTACAACAAAGCTTCTTTAGTCACTGTCCTATCAAATGAAAAATTTTCATAAGATTAGCGAACTAGTTATTATTTCCTTACATTTGTAGAAACAAATGGTAAACACTGAAACAATTATTATTATTATTATTATTATTGTAAAAATAACTTCCTCTTGATTAGTATTTTTAAATGGTTTTTTTTCTAAGACAGTTCTCTTTAAAAAACCTGGTCTTTTTGTTTGCTAGTTCTTATATTAAATCTCATAAATTTACTTCCAAGGGTGCAGGACTGATTTAAGAGTTTCTTATTGTATAAAGCAGTCAGTAGGTGAACACTGGACTGTTACAAAGCACCTTTACAAAAAGAAAACCCAGGTTAGTTCTGTAACTAACATCCCAGACCATTTTTAGCAATAGCTGCTAATAACTCTTAAAAGTCCTGAAGCAGTAGCACGATTGTGAACTAACCCCAAGGAACTACCTCTGCAAATTCTGCTATTAATCTGATGCTGCAAAGCAGCTCAGTATTTCCAGAAGCCTTTGTAAATTCCATCTCTGAGAATTGATTTCAACAACTATCATCTACTGAGTATATGGGGAAAATCTGTTACCACTGTAGATTCAAATTTTGAAAATTCACCTCAGGAGGGCTAAAAATTGCCTCAATTAAAACACTAACCCTCGATGTAGCCTAATATTAAAAATAAGCTATGAAAAGAAATCAGACTTCTGGAAATACTACTTTTTCTTCTAATACACTAGTGTTAAAAGGCATACAACTGAAGAAGGATTTTTGTCCAAAGCTATACAAAACTCTCTTATATCCAGCTACTCATTACATTTTTAAAAAGAAAAGGTTTTGGGTTTTTAAAGAATATATTAGTATACTGTCAAGTACTAAGATCAACAATTGATCTGATTTCCTCTCTACGGACTAGTAAAGACACAGTAGCAAATTTCACAGGAGCCGTATTAACACCCAGCTTCATATAGTTTTATGTATTTATTATTACTCTATCTAAAAAAATCCCTAGCAAAAACTCCCTAAATAATAATAATAATAATAGACAAAAAAACTCCGCAAAATATTTTACTTTTACTACTGTGTATTTCGTATCATATTTGCTCAGTGTGTGTGCATCTTGAATGGCTACCAGCAATTTCAATGCTAAAAAATCACTACTCGTATTATAAAAACCACTCTGTGTTTTCAATTACCTCTTAGAACAGCTCCTACTGAAAGAAGTTCTAATATAGATGAAAGACTAAGCACCACTAAGAGCTGCACAAGTAGTACATGTCTGGAAGTTTCACATATCTGATATTACTCGAAGACAAGGAACTTGCCCAGGAAACTGGGAATTTCCTGCAGCTAAGACACAGTTTATTTGAATGCAAATATTTTACTGCTAGTAATAAGAGAGTGGCAGGCAAACAGCACAAGAAATCATATTTGTGACTTTTTAATATCTTTTCAGAATAAATAAATTCATAATTGATCAATTATATATTCAGGCAGGGAAACTATGCTAGCCTTTTATTGTCCATGGACACACAGTCTCATCACCAGAGAGCACAAATGAAATGCTAATGGCAGAGAAGATGAATGCCAATTTCCTTCACTTTGCTCCAACTTTCAGTGGCTCTCTACAATAAAAGATAGCTATTTGTGGAGACTGGCTTGTTCCATACCATTAACTCAGAACAAAACATATTTTTAGTGGGACAGCAGTGTTTACTTGTAAGAACTGATGAATTGTACACCACCATTTATCACATGTAGACAAAGACATTCAGGCACAATTTTGGACATAAATCAAGGTACATGCTCCTAAATAAAAAAGGGATTGCTTAAGTCCCTAAAACTGCATAGATTGAGGTCAGATTGGCCATAGCAACCAAGAATGGTACTTAGGCCTTCAGTAAGACTTAGCAACCAATAAATGAGCTCAGATCTCTTTTCATCTCCACTGGTGTGAAAGCCAAAATTAAAAAGATTAGATCACGCTGCACCCATCACAATAGACTCCACAGTGAAAAAGTCATTTCTAGCCTTTGATTCACATCCAATAAATAACATTCATCCCTTCCATAATGAACAACTTTCAAAGTAAATTGAATCTCCATAGTGCTGCTTTCCCTTGCTGCACCGTATTTACATAACAATATATCACAGGAAGCTCAGAGTGGGTCTTGCAAATGGAAGACATGTCTTTAGCACTGATTACACTATACTCAGCTTTAAAATGCTTGCCATTTAAACATAATGCACTCTAGATTATAATAAATAATAAACACCACTTTAAATCTTGCGGTATGAAACTTTGACAATTTCAATATGGAAATTTCATAGTAAACAGCTCCCTCCCCCTTTCTTTTGAGTCCTTCCATTTGACGATATCCAGCAAATTCTACTTTCCAGGAGCACTGATGATACTATCTGTCTCGTGTTTCCAGGAAAAGGGATAGTACATTATTTCATTTTTACTACCTCTTTTCGCACTGTTCCTCCTCTCTTTTATAAATCTTTTCAAGTACTCGAACAATTCTTTTTAACGTTCCAAACACATCAGTAACCTATTACTCCAATCTCACACAAAGCACTAAGTATTGCTCGTTTTCCTCTCCCTAGAGCAGTAGCTATTTGTAAATAGGTGAAGCTGATCACAGCTGCAGGAATCTAACACAGATCTAACACATGAAATCAAAAAACACGTCCAGCAAATGTTTGTGTTGTATTGCCACTGTATGCCCTGTATTTCCCATGCTCACTTTGTCATTATTAAAAACGGATTGTCATGCCCTTCTTACTGAAGGTTGCATAAATCAATGTTTAAAGGAGTCTTCGACAGAAATATATCGAAACAAAAATTCTACACCTAATTAAAAACATGCAGGAATAATTTCAGCCCTCTGCAGCAACAACTCATGTAGATTATACTATGTGAACTCAGCAGGGAACCTCATTAATTTTTAAAACTCTCTGACCCTAGTGCAGTTAAGGGTGTAAAAATAATTACAAATTAGGGTTGAGGGAGCACCGTTTTAATATTGCATGTGTGCTATCAGCTACACAACATTTTATCAGATATGGATATTTATGATAGCTAAGCAAAATTTTAACATAACCAAAATCAATTTTAAAAATGCAAATATTAGAGATCTTATATTTTCAAGAACCTAACTATAGTAGCCACCACTTTCACAAAAAAAAAAAAAAAAAAAGCCTGTCTGCTGTCCGCAAACATTCTCATAGCACAAAGCACGACAATTACAGATTAAACGCTAGTAACAGCCTGGATACGGCAGTAAACTAAGATATTTCTATAACAAGGCATGTTTGCAATCTACCAATTTCTAACTTATTTAGAAGGCTATAAAATACTTGGCAGAGGGTATAAATAGTCTCTCTTACCTAAAACTTGTCAGAAGAAAGATCCTTCTTCATTGTTGTCACCTCCAGTGCCCCCTCTTGCCACCATGGAGATTGGTTCTGCTATGTTTATTGCTCTGTGCCTCAGTTAGAGCCGTGACACTAATCTGCCCGCACAGACCAGCACAGGGGTGTGTGTGGGTGTGCGAGCGTGAGTGCGTGTGAGCAGAGAGAGCCTGCTGACTTCAGGACTGGGAACCTAAACCTCAGGCCAAGTCAAGGCTGAATGAAAATGATCAAAGCTCTGTCCCTCATCAACAGAGTAGACAAGATTTCTCTCCCCCCTCCCAACGAGAAGCAGGGCTGTCATTAGGGATTCCCACTAAAAAGCCTCAAACAGAGGCAGACCTTCTCCAGACTGCTAGTGCCTGCCCAGCAGCCCGTGCAGAATACAGGTAGCTATTGTTCCTGAGACAGATATGTAGCCAGCCACTCAGACACTGACAGATCTCAACAAACCAGTGAGCCTGCCTTCAGTTTAACTCTTTATTTACTAGCAGTTCACTTTTTACAAATATTTCCTTTTGCCCTGGAGAGGGAGGGACAGGGAAGAAAAAAAAAAGCAAATTGTTCTAGCTTTGTTAAGAAAACTGTTTCACGTACATAGGCAGAAATCCTATGCAAATTTAGTAGTATTGACTTTCATTTTGCAATCTCATCTTGTCTGGTGCTGGACAACACAGCAATAGCACACTTCAGCAGTAAAACAGGATTCCAGTCCTGTAAGGGAAATAAGCCCTGCTCTGCCTTCCTCTGATTTTTCATCATTCATGGGGGTATAAAACTGTTGAAATAGATAACATGCATCCTTGCTCAAATAATCTAGGTGTTAAGAAACAGAGAAATTTAGTGCAAAAGCTTCAGCAGTTTTTCCACCATACATACATTTTAAGCATTGACTGAAAATGAAGTTAGCATCTCCAGTACCAAATTGGGCTAGAGCAAGTAGATGGTAATTAGCTGGTGTAAAAAGCAGACATACTCATTTCAGTCTCATAGCAGTTATGTATTTCTATAAGGAGATTTTATTTGCACAAAAATTTCTGGTTTGTTTTTTTTTTTTTAATTTTATATGACATGGAGCTTGAGCATTTATTTGCAAAGGCACGGTCAATGAAGCTGTTAGAGGAAATATCCTGACATTTACACTCTGTGCTTGACTTTTAGGAAGTAATGCATTTTTATGTGAAAAGCTAATCATTCTTCATTCTGTATAACTATTGTATGAGTTCAAGCCAGATGCAGACTTAAGCTCTAAACCACTTTTTTCCCTTCTTCTGTGGAAGTCAGTCTTAATTTCATTTCAGGCAGATTGCAGTGGGATGCATGGGTATAGTTGCCTTAGGGTGGGTGGCTTGGATTTCTTTATGGCAAGTTTAAGGTGTAAAGGCTGAAGATTACCAGCAACATTTTCATGTGGCTATAAAATCAGATTTATAAAATGCACAGTTAAAAAAAAAAAAAAAAAAGAGAGAGAGACTGCTAACACAAGTGCAAATTAGAGACATGATGTCAAAAGCACTGTTTTACCCTGAAAGACTCTATCAACTCAGAGATGCCTTCCAACCCATTACAAATAAACAATCAAACTTCCAAATGACATGCCAAAAAAACTGCATGTGATTTAATTTGAAAGTTACTAATGGTCACTTTGGAGTGTTTCAAAACAACCTTTTCTGCATGTTGGAGAATTTCATTACACTCCTACCAAAATGCCAGGCGTTCAGAGACATTCAAAATTCTTCCAGTGCAGCGAGGAAACAAATAGACAAACAGGAAAGCAAATCAGTGTTATTCAGTGTAACACCCTGTGTGGCAGAATACCTCTAGCCTACTCAATGCATTTTAAAGAACCAGGACTTCGCATTCAGAAACCTTGTTGCTGTTTAATTCCAGAATATCTCTTTCATATCAATTGGAATATAGTCCTTAATGATAGACATATTCTTTGGACTGTACTTTTCATCATCAGTTTATGTAAATGCCTGTCATTATTAGGAAAAAAGCTTTCAGTTATAAATATGTTTGCAATTTAATGGTGTTCTTAGACAAAAAGATTAATTTATTATGAATTCTGAAACATTGTGCCCCAGTTTCCCTTCTATTTGAGCCAACTAGTAACAAACTCTTCCCACTAAACGGAATTTAAATTTTCTGGAGAAATATATGCCAGGAAGATCCTCTGCTGCTGGTGTACACCATGGAAAAGCTGTGAGAATGTGGCCATGTTACTGTCTGGAAACACCCATCCTGCCCAGGACGTGTACTACGCTGCCAACAGAGATCACCAGTACCGTGCCATGGAAAGGCTGCTTTGAAGCCCCTCCAAAAACCACGTGACAAGCTCCTGAGCATGATCACATTTGATTTCAACCTCTGGCGAGGCCTTGCTGAGTGTAGCAGCCCTGGGGTATTTCACCCTGAATCAAGGATGCCACACATCTTCCAGTGCTGTGTGATGGTGGTACTCAAGGATGCCACACATCTTCCAGTGCTGTGTGATGGTGGTACGTGCTCATCTGCTGCTGGCTCAGTATCCCCCTGAACACACACACCATTCAAAAGCAACACAGCATTAGGGAATACTCCTTTACGGGAGGATGAGAATGAAAACTTTCTGCAGGGAGCTCATGTTGGAGCACTTCATGGGAGGACAGAGAAGTTGGCACTTGATATGAAGCTGTGACCTCCTCCTCTTCCTCAGAAACCCTCCCTGCTTTTGCTGAATGCAGCAATCCCCAGGCTGCATTCATGAGGAAAACATCTTTCTTCAGGTTTTGAGACAAGACTGGGAAGAAGTATTCTGCCCAAAGACTTTCAGTCTCTGGAGGTCACCTTTGAGAGGGACAATGGCCACTCTTCCCAGTCCAGTCACCAGTAACAGATGTCTTGCTGTAAAGTACACGTGGGATTTATGTAAAGGATGATGTTTGTTTACACTGATTGGCCCTACTTTTTTTTTCCTCTCTCTTTTTTTTTTAATTGTTTTTTATTTTAAACAACAAAATCCACACAAGCACAAAGTGGAAGTGAAAGAAAGGGCCACTTAAGGGGGAGGACAAGCAAGGCTTTTTCCTTTTTTAAATTTTTTTTATTGTACAAGTCATCTACTAAAAGCAGGTATGGGCACAACACTGAGTAACTAATCTCACGTACCACAGGATATTTGAACTGTTTGAATTGATTTCCCAAAAAGAGAGCATAAAGAGAGCCAGGTATGTTGTGCATAACAATTATGCATCTGAGAAATTTGCTTGAGAACAGACTGCTGGAGTCATTTCTTTCAGCTAACCCGCACAGCCACACTTTGGAAAACAAAGACACACACCAGTATCATATATCCATTTTCCTTTGCAGATTCCATTTTAATGATTCTGTAGTAAATACCTTTGTATTTAGAAATTATTCATACCAGATATGAAAAAAAACGTTGTTTCAGTTACTGTCTTAGAGAGGTGAAATGCACATTATGTATTCAAATATGCAACCTCAATTAACCTTTTGCCTCACTTTGTGGACAAACCTATCCATAAAAAGTGAGCTCCATCCATGATCAAAAGTCAATTTTACAACTTCACATTGTTTGTGGCTAGTTCCCTATAGAAAAGAACGTAACAGGAGGCGATCTTCATGAAGTGAAATTCAAATTTAACTCATTGTTATTCTTGATCTTCATTTCCTTAATATAAAAGCTAATGTAAAACACCATATAAGGCACTGATTTTTTTTTTTAATGATTATATGTTTATTTATTATGTGGTAAATAGACTTCATTTACCTCAGAAAATACTGAAAAATGTAAGACAGAAAACATAAAGATTCAAAAATATTTCTACAGAAGCTAGTACCTATTTTGCATTGGGTATAGGCAAGTAAAGCATGTAGTTTAGAAAACAACTGATGATTAACATACATTCAACTATGTTTGTATACTGCAAAATAAAACAACCTGGAATTACAGTTGATAAAGAATCCTTAACCTTCCCAAAATTTGGTATGTATGTTATTAACGAAATTACTTTTCTTTAAAATGCTGTTCTAAAGAGCACAACTTTTTTTCCCCCTCAACTCTTTCACAGAGACATAATTAGAGTATTGCATTCTCCACTAGATGCTTTGTGAAAGCAAATGTCAGGGATTACGACTCAGCAAGATAATTACAAACATTCTACATAAAGGCATAGGAAGCCAACATCAGAGGTACATTTCACCAGTTCACATTCCTCCTAAAGATTACACATTTGATATGTGATCTGTTGGAGAAAATGAGTAGAAGGTGACAGTATCTTTTTTGTTGTTCTCCCTCGATTACTTTAGAGCTAACATCAGCAGACCAAAGCACTGTTCAAATAAATCCTCTTCTTTTTGTAAAGTTTCAGATTCTGAGTCCCAAATACATACCTTGTAAAATCTCCCTCCATTCAACACTGAGCCAAAACATTAGCTAACTAGTAGTACATGAATTATAGCAACAGGCATATTCACACATGTAGAGTGAATTTAGTCATCTCTTTTGAAAAAGTTAACTTTTTAAGTAAATCTTGTACCCAGTTCTGTATCGAGACAAGAGACAAACAGAATAAATAGAACAAGATATTTTCTCTATAAAATTCCCAAGCAAAAAAACCTCCCAAAACAAACCCCAAACCCCCAAAACAATATCAACACCACCCCGAAGGTGTTGAACATGAATAGGATTTCCCCCTCCACTTGCTTAAGATCAGTGATTTAAGTAGGCACACTACATTACAGATTGACAATGATTACAGTTTGACAGTGCACTTGTTAGCAGGAATTAATATTTATCACTTGTTTTCATCACCTTGGATGGATTTGGACCTACCGTTTTAAGCACTGCTCCCTGGGAGTTGCTGATTTTTGAAGGGACACTTTCTGAAGTAAAGTAGCTGCATGGAGGAAGGCAAGTCAGGACTGCCCCTGTGGCTTCAACCTGCCGTGGATAGTTTTCTTCCTTGGAATCTTTTGATAAAAGCCAGAACACAACCTGATTTATTAATGTAGCAAAGTCATTACAATTCAGAGCTAAAAATGTTATTGGACTTCCCTCCAGCTAGTGCTGTTTAAGCAAGCCTTTAAAAAGCAATTTAATTCCATTCCACAAAGTCAAATTTCCTCCACAGATAATTGGTTTTCATTGTATGTATAAAAAGCTGCAATGAAGCCCATAAGTCAAACTATATCTTTTCTTAGAGTTATATTTATTACTGAAAGACTGACCTGCTTCTGACAGAATTGCATTGTCTCTGTTTTTGTACTGTTAACCTGGAATCTTTCTGTTAATAACACAAGCACATACTGTAGTAGCATTCACCAGTGTACTATGAAATCTGAATATAATCAAGAATCCTTCTGGCCTCTCACATTTATAGCCAAATAACTTTATGCTGTCAGCTGACATAGATTAAATCTTCATATATAAACTTATTCAATAAGAGTTAAAACATTCACACTGTTTTGAGAGCTTGAAACAGTCGGAAAATACTTGCCTGGCTTGGGTCATTATCAGTATATTTGAAAATTGCCATACTAAAACAAATATTAAAGCCTGGTTTTGTACATGTATATATAATACAGAATAATATGTATTACCCATGGGCATGATTATATTCCAAGAACAGGGGAATAACAGTGCTCTTTTGAGCATCTTGGAACATAAGATTTGAAAATCTTGCACACTAATAACAGCAAAACAACAAAGAAAATAAATCCAAAAGCTATCAAAGTTGGATATGCAAAAATAGGCATGAAATTTTTCTATCATTAAAAAACTTCATAAAAGCCCCACACTCATTCGAATCTTGTTTATAGCAGATACTTATGACTAAAAACAATCTTCCATCTCAAGCAGCCAAATGCAATAAAAATACTTACCAGATATCTTGCCTTGCTTGGAATTCATGTATTTATCTTTCTTTTTCTTTTTTTTTCTTAACAAGACAAGGAGATTCATATTTAAAAGCTGTATCAGTTACTGTCCTCCTGCTCCCGCAGCTCTTCAGCTGTAGGTACGGAAGAGCTTGGCTGGTATTGTTTTGAGATAAAGAGAATGGCCCGTGTGAGCCAAGATATTCTGTACTCTCTGATGATCTCTGCAGTGTTCTTAAACTCCTCCACCAAGACAGGTATTTTTTTTTTTTTGCAGTCTGTTGTCCAAACAGGTTCATCAGAGCTCTTACAGCCGCCTTCATTTTTCAGTTGTGGAGGCCCTACGTGCTGAGAGGAGAGAGGTTTCTTTCTCTCAGTATTTATTTGCTTTTGGATTGGAGGAAGAGGCTGAGAGATTTTCAATTTGAGATCAAAGACAAGCACATGCAATGGGAAGAAACATAGTTTTCTCAATTGTGCTCAGAATAGTAGTCCCTGAGTTCCCACATTCAGTGCTCTCCACTCTATAAGCTTCGCAGGGTAAAAAAGATGGATAGTTATATATACACACGCACACAGACACACGTAGACACACACACACATATTTTAAATATATTAGTTTTCCCCCTTGCAGCACTGCAGTCTCTCTATTGTCAAATAATAACTGTATCTGAAAAGAAAGCACTTAATAAGGCTAAGGTCAGACTGCTTAGACTTGGCATTTGCTGCGATAACAAATCAGAGATGATAGCATCGTACAGATTTATGAATTTTTTGCCCCCGCAGTCACAAACATCAGACGTTTACTTTATAAAGAAAGCTTTTAGATTCTTCCTGCAGTTTCCATAGTGATTTCATTTTTTCCCTTTTATCACAGATTGGCTGAAGTACTGCTACCCTTTGTGCTTTAAAAGGCTTATGCTACCAACTGTCGATATAAAGGCACTGTAGCTAAAGCACACATGCAACACAAACTGTCAAAAATAATTGAAATAGATAAATACTGGCTGAAAAAGGTTTTGGTATTTTCTCTGCTTGTCCTGAGGAGTACAGCAGACTAGTATTTCATCGGAATAAATGTAATTAACTTGAGCCAACCACACTTCTGTTCCATTTCCCATAACCTACGATACTTTTATTAGAGCACTTGTCACACAAAAAAACTACTTTCTTCACAAAAAGTTTTAATACAGCCTTCATCAAGAAAAATGCCTTGTTTGTAAGATATAATGAAAGCATTTTCACTAATTTTTGGAATCTTCTAAAGACATTGCTGATGCCATTGATATTCTTCCTCTAAGAAGTTTATTCTTTTAGAGAACATGATGATTTAAGGAACACTTACACTGTTTCTGGCAAAGCAAACAATACTCCCTCTTGCTGGAAAGATAACCACCTTTCAAAGTTAGCCTAAAGGATTAGTTTCTATTTAACCCCTCACTAAACAAACCATCATCTTCTCAACAAAACAGAACTCAGCTAAGTAAACACCTCTATTCAGTTATCATTCCTTTAAAAATGTAGTCTTTAGGTTGCAGAATGCAAGCACAGTATTTCCCTACTCCTCTTTTAACCAGCTTAATAGAAACTGGGTGTGTGGTTAACCCCAGCCATTTGCTTCACTCTCAGGAGTTTCTATACTTGTGAGTCAGAAATGGTCTAACACTCAAAATACTGGATTCCTATCATGTAGAGATAAACATATTACAAAACCTTTTTGAGCTGGAAGTTATTCAGGTGACCCTAAAAATAATGAGTTTCCTTACTTTCATGCAGAAATGCAAAAGTTCACATGGACAAATATCTTACAAACCCACAGAATACAGTAGAGTTTAACATATATTTTAATTTAGAAAAAAAACCAAAACAAAACAAAAGAGAAAAAACAGACTACTTCCTTTTGGATGCATTTATGAGAATTATTTATTCCCAAACAGATTATCTACAGAAAGCCACCAAGCTCCCAATTTTATTGTCATCTCTTTATGCAGGGAATTATACAACTGACTTTTGCTGTTGGGATATTAAAATCAATAGGGATCCACAGCCACTAGATAGACCCTAACTGTGAGCATAAAGTATGTTAAGGTTTATTGGAAAAAAGAATTTGCAGCAAGGTGTAAGCGAAGTACTAAATGTAAACAAAAAGCTGAGAGTTGCTAAGATCGTGTTGATTACTGCCATACTCCACAAGTGGTCCTGGCCAAAATTGGTACAGAGAGATGCAGCAGTTTTTAGAAAGATGCAGAGACAGTTGTCGCTGCCCTGGGACACAAGGGTGAGCTAGATGAGCTCCCTAAAGTCCTGATACCCCTTGGCAAGCAGCCACTAAACTGTCCCTTGTAGCAAACCTGACAGAATCTGAACCTACACTTCATACCTATTTTCCCCCAGAATACTCTCAAGGACCATTTAATGAGAGAATTAAGCACTGTGTTCAAGTAATCAGCATTACCTGACTCACAATGATAAATACTGTCTTTGTGCAGATTTTTAATGCATTGGGAAAAAAAAAAAAAAAAACATGCTAAACATTAGTGAGTAGAACCCTGACTTTCCAATATGATTATGACTTTTTACACTCCCTGTTTTAAACACTATAGTTATTTTAAAATACTGCATGCACACATACCTCAGCACAAACCTGAATCATCGAGGAGAATTTCTATGCAACAAGGATGAAATGCAGATCCTTAAAAATAACTCATCAATAAAAAGAAATATGAAAAGCTTTTTCTCTGAAGGAGAAAGGATAAGAAATTTTGCTTTTCCAAAATAAAAATCTTTGAAGTCAGCTTCATCCTACCTAAAAACACTAAATCACGTTCTCACAGTACTTTATTTCCAAACTTTACATATATAAGATGTTCAAATGGTTCAAGATTCACAAGGCAACTGACTTTCTGGGGATTTTATGAAACTGTTGAATTTATCCCCAGTCTTTCCCTAAGCCAAGTTACCCTCAGGAAATTACTTTTTTAGAAGGAAAACACAAACTTTTTTTTTTTTAACTGTTAGAGACTAAACAGGGCATTTGAAATGAAGAGTTGACTAAAGTCTATGTTAAAAAAAGAATTTCATGCTTCTTTGCACAGAGCTCTGCATCTTCTCCTTGGAGAAAACTCTTAAATACAGCAGGAATGTGCTAACTAAAATAAGTAAATATTTGTTGCTATACCCTTTTCGTTAAATCTCTTCTAATATAAATGATTCTTCAGTCATGCAGCTGACAGGCATCCAGGACATTCACTCATTCTCTTCATCAAACAAGGAAAATAGGTCAAGCTCAGAGTGTGACAATCCTTCCCCCTGTCTTACTCTGCAGGTAGACCTCACGCAGACACTGTTTGTCTTTTAGCTTAGGCAGTAGAGGCCAACACTTTTAGATCTCACATTTATCCATTAAAATTCGTAGTTTAAAAAAAAAAAAATCGACAGAGAATTCCACTTCCTCAACAGTTCTTCGGCAATGACCCTTTTTCTCATCATCCAGATTAGAGTGGAAAGGGGCAGGGAAGCAGAGTACATAGCTAAAGAAATAGACTGTATAATCACTGGTTTCCACATACCAGCCTGCAAGCTACCCACAAAAGAAAATAAAAATACTTTTCCTTGACACATATTCTCCTTTAAAAGATAAAAGAAGCATCCTTTGTTTCACTCCTATAGTGTTTTCTTAATATCTCCTTCTGGGAAAACAATTTGCTACTTTCTTTGACTTTCCAAAACCATTCTCCACACAAAGTGTGTTTAATCAAACACTGAAAATCTGCAACCTCTCGTGAGACATGAACTACAGAACGTTTAGAAGTTTATAGCCCTAGTTCAATCAGTCAAAAACTCTGAAGTCTTAAATCACAGAATATCTAAAGTTGGAAAGGACCCATAAGGATCACCAAATCCAACTCACGGCTGCTCAGAGAAGTACCTATAACTAAATCATGTTACTAAGAGCTTCATTCAAACCCTTGAACTCTCTCAGGCTTGGTGCTATGACAACTTCCCAGGCAAGCCCATTCCAGCAATCAAACTCCCTCTGGGTAAGGAACCTTTTCCTAGTGCTAACTCTGAACTTCTCCTGATGCATCTTCATTCCATTTCTTCATGTCCAAATGAACTCCTGATTTACTTACCCACCAGATCTAGTAGTGTATTTTCTATCTATTTGTTTTGTCAGAACCAAAGGCAGTAGTGTCAGGAATTCCCTCTCTAAGGTATCCATCATTTCCTGAGAAAGACAACCAAAAATCTCCACTGAGATCTTTAAATACATATTTAGAAAGAGAAATAAGGCAGCTTTTTTAGACTATCTTTAGGGTCACAAAGATATTTCTCTTGTACAGTAAGTGGAAACTAAAAAGTCACTTGCTTCCCAACAAGAAAAGAAATACCTAAGTACAGGAGGTGCAGCACGAAGTGTCAGACCAGTCATTCAGAGCCAGTTTAAAGCTCCGAAACACCTACTTCAGTGGGTCAGTGTTAGAGAATACAGAAGTGCTTTGCTGCTTTGTTTTCAGTGACATCTCAACTTGCTGAAATATGCAGATATAAAACCATTTGCTGGAAATCTTCCTTAATAAATGAAAGCATCAGATGCATCCAGAAGAGAGTCAGCTCTGAATCAAGGACATAACTAACTGCTTATGACAGTTTAGCAGAAAATTTACATGCAGATTTTCCCCTTCAAATAGATGGAGAGACAGAACTGTGCTAGACAGAAAATACTTGAACGTATTTCATTTTTCATCCTAAAAAAACCGTTTTCAGATATTGCAATTTTTGCTAGAAGACAATTAACCTGAATATCTTTACTGTTCTACCTAACAACTGCACCAGTGTACAAGGGCACCTTCTTATCATTGGAAATCAACAACTAACCACCAAGAGATAAATCCTTTTCAAGCCATGTCTACTTGAACATGTGTGTGAGCTTATGCATGACCACTTCTGTACAACATCAGGCACAGCTGTGAATGCAACTATCTGAAGTTACTACAATGCATGCATTGAAAACAACAGCCACAACCACGAATTTTGGCACATCAGCAAGTGCTCATTAAACTGTTGTTTGAAGGATTAAAATGAAGGGAATTCTGATGGCGTTTATTTTATTGTTTTCTCTTTATTGTTGTGTATTTACACAGGCAAGTTCAAAAACGTTCCTAACTATGAAAAAAGACATTGAAACAAGATTTACTATGATTCTTAGCTTCTGGGAGAATCCCAGAGCCCTGACGTGAGCCCCAAGGATGAGATGATTTTTAATGTTACCAAAGAAGCTTACACTGCAGAAAAAGAATGATACTTGCAACCACATTTTCATTTTGGAACTTTAGACAACCCTTAGATTGGAAGAATTCATGGGAGGAACTTTCTCAGAATCCCTGACTAAAGTAAGGTTAATTTTAATTAGATATCGCAATAGCAAAAAGTGGCCTCAAGAAAAAGTGCAAGAGCAGAAAAAGGAAAATCACATTCAAAACACACAGACCTAACTTTACAGTAGATATAAAGTTCCTCTAGAAACTCCTCTTACTGTTCTCTAAACTTTGCAGAACACATATTGTTCCTTGGGGTTATACTGAATATTTTAACTTAATTGACAGAATTTTCCAGAAATACCTCTGATACATATTTAAAAAAAGAAAAAAAAAAGTATAATCTCTCTGAGCAGGTTTGAAACAAGAAGAGAAAATGAAGAAATGCAATGCTTATCTTCCAAGGAATGCTGACAAATGGATTAAACATGATTAAACATAATGAGGCACAAGTCCAGGAACCCCAAAACTCCAATATTTTACTCTTTGCTCTCCCAACTTAAAAAATTGGATCCATTTCCACTGTGAAATTTATTTTTACTTATGAAATGTTGAAAGAATGCCACATGAATATGATTTTTAAATTATGCTCTTTCTGTATACCGGAGTCTGAAGAAAATAATTTAAGAAAATATCTGCAGAAAAACATTTTACATATGGTAATATAATAACAACCATATATTCTTCAGACAAGGAAGACCTGTACAATATTTGCATTTCAAAGACTTTGTCATTCAAGAAAACTGTGATAATGTGCACAGCTCTATGAGTTTTATGCAGGTACAAGTTAGCTTTTTATTAAGAAGAATCCTAAGTGTTTTCAAGAGTTATTTTGTTAAATCTTTTACTAAATTAGGGAGAGGCTTTGTGAAAATCTAAGGTAGTCAGTACTGAGCCCTAGCTCATAAAGCTGTGAATTAATATCCAAACTTGATAATTTCAGAGAGCAATAGATCTTTTAAAATAATACTTAGCATTTATTACTTACACTAATTAAGCTTCAACATGCCTGTGAGGCAGGCAAGTAAAACCTCATTTTACAGACAGGAACATTTACGGCAGACAGAAAGGTTATGTACATTGTCACTGATTAGGAAGAAAAATCTCTGACCCATAGTTTGAATTCTTTGAGCAAATTGTGAGCACACACCCACACTGTCAAGTTTCTCCTTCAACAACTTACATAGTTTTCATTAGACATGGAACAAGGAAAAGTTAGACAAATACAGAAATGCATACATATTCTCAAACCAAAAAACACTTCAGACAAAAACATTAAAAATGGTCAACAGCATGCTTATCTTACTACCACTTTGTCAAGTTAAAGGAAATACAAAGGTGGAAGGAAAACAGAGAGACATATGTAAGTATTAACAACCATAAAAATGCTGAATTCTGTCTAGATCCATTCAAGGATAATTTTTCTTATTAGAATTCTGTGATTACCTGTGAAGGGTCAGAGACAGTAGAGAAGAGCTCACAGAAGTGATGTTGGATTCTACTGAGTAGAAAAATATCCCTCAGGGAACTAGTTTGCTCTTTTCTGAAGCGATACAGAAGGCATTTGGTGTTCTTTTGGACAGAAAGAACAATCTATTTGTGGTGTTTGTTCCCATCTGAAAGAGTGACTTGATTACTAAGTCTTTCCAAAGTCAGCTGTATGAAGAGCTGCTCCTGTTGTTAACTTTGCCGGGATGTACCCTGTCTAGTGCACACACTGCTGCAGAAGTGATGGGCAGTGAATGTGCCACTTACAATGACAGATGGCCTCTGAGATGAAGGATCTGAAATGCACTCCATTGTGGCAATTTATGTAACACACCCACAGTGGTGCTGTGCACGAAAGAAAAGATTTAAATGTTAGTATGACAGTTTAAATTCTGTTCAAATTCTTTTATGTACAACCAGAACTCCACTTGCATGCAAAGCTAAACATGCTTGAGAGTAACTAAATTCTTCACCATGTATTGAAGAAATCGTTTTGTAAAAGGATTGCAAAAACTGGTGTTTAATAAAACATGGGCAATCACCTCTGAGTCTACTTGCAGCCCCTCCCATCTCCCAAGGAAGTCTTGTACTGAAGGTGGAAAAACAGTACAACAGAAGTGGAAACAACCAAAAAACCCCATGAGACATCCCAGGTCCTACATGTCCAACAGTGTGTATCCAAATATCCTGAAAGAGTGCCTTGAAAATTGCTATTCCAGCACCTGAGAAGTGCAGAGACCTGAAAAATTCTTGGGTCTTCATAGAATGAGAGAGACTCAGCCTGCAAAAAATCTATAGATGTTCAACAGAAAGTCTTCTCAGCTAAAGTGGTATTTGTTTCGGTAGATTCCCACATACTCAGGATTTCGAATCAAGAAGGATACGTCTGGGTTTTTTCTAAAGAAAATTCAATCTTTTAATAATGTAAATTTTCTTCTTTTAAAGATAGGGACCATTTATGCCACAATCACTAAATATGCCAGGCAAAGTAAAGAGATGGAATAGCAAAGTTTTACATGGACTAATAAAACTCAAATCATAGACAGGCATTTCCATACTGATTTTGATTAAACTAAATCACAAAGTCTCATGCTAAAATATACTTGCCACCTCCTTAGGGCTCTTTTCAGTGCCTCTCTTGCCTCCCTCTTACATTTGTCAAGAGAACAAAATAACCACAGAAATGAATGTATAAACTCAAGTACTCTCAATTCAGTGTTGCAAGTTTACAATTCTAGCACACTAAAAGGCAAACAAACATATTTAAGACCAAGATATATATATTTCAATATATATATATTTCTCATATACTTGTTTGTTTGTTTAAATGACACCTGCTTCATTTCCACATTTGGTGGAAGAACTTTCAAAGAAGGCAGCAGTGTACAGAGAACATAATAAAAGCCTTGAGAGAATTTGAAGTAACTGGTCTGTTTAGGCAATGTGCAACAGTTTGTAAAATAAACAGCATGTAGTTTGTTGATATCAACAGGTAGAGAGTTGTTTCATAGCTACAGAGAGGATGCTTCCTTAATTTGGTCAGAATTAATACAGAGTAACAGTGAGCAAGACTGACTACGTGAAGGAGTGTAGGAATAGCATGACCCACAACCCAGCCCCTGTCTGGGTAATACAAAGTCAGTACTCCCTTGATACAAGGAATATTTCTTTCAGCCTAGGCTTTGAGATATTTCAAGGCTGAGATTTGAAACGTTGTTCAAGGGTAGCCTGAATCTCATAGATCCTGACTCTCAAATTGTTGCTTATGCCTCTAACCGGTAGAGTCAAAATCTTCTCTCAACATTATTTGAAGAAAGCCTAATGAGATTACTGCTCTTCTGTGCTGATATTGTATATTCTGAAGAAGATTAATGTCTCAGCTTTATATTACATTTGCATTCTATGTACTCATTCTGTGGAAATAATGCATTAAGTAGTTAGCATATAATTTGGGTGCATATCAAGCGTGCATCCTACTCTCAACATTGGCTTCCCACATTAACATTATTGCTAGACACTGAAAAGATTAACTACATTAAGTGAAATAGTCTCAGTAGCCTTAAAATGATCATAACAGATCTACACTGTATCTTCAAATTGCTTTTCAAAGCCTGGTTTCTATTTTTATAATCAATTTCCTAACTAAACTACATTTGTCATTATGAAAACAAATCAAATCATACACACATTTTTGTCTCCTTGTGACAGACATTGCTTGAGAAAGGAACAACTAGTTTCATCCTCCAGTAAATCTAAGCTGTTATCCTTAGATAAGAGAATCTCTGCACATGGCCAAGCTTCCAATATTGTGAAAAAATGATGCACTAGAAAGAAAAAGACAACAGAAGTCCCAAGTGCTTACATGAGACAACAGAATTTATAACCAATATTCATAGCATAACTTAATTATCACTTTTTTTTTGTATTCTGTCACTAAACTGCAACCAGAGCTTCCTTTGGCATCACTTGATTTGTTCCTGGGAAAACAAAAGGCATCACAACAGGAAATATCTTTCCTTTAGTATGAGCAAATCAGAGGAGAATGATTGAAGGATAAACTTAAGCAATAATTAAGCTTTGATATGTGACAGTTCACCCTTTATGACTCAGTCATAAGATCTGCATGTTCTGAAAAGTCAGAGCCAAATTCAATCCCACTACCAATTTAGCAAGTATCTCAGGGTAGAACTAGAGTGTCTGATTGTCATTTTAGCATAAATACTATAAGAGTAATTCAAATTCTCCCTCAGAAATCTTTTCTCTGCATTGAATAATTTTAAAGACATGCCTTCTATAAAACAATGACTCATTCAGACATCAAACTGGGCAAATAAATTAAACAAAGGCAAATAAATAATAAAACTTGAATGGAGATAATTATTGTTCAAAGTCACATTCTGACTGATTTATAGGAATGGCGTGTAAAAGGCCAAACAACCAGCTTGCAGTGATCACACATACACTTCTTTCAAAATAAATTTATGAGAAAAAAAATATGACTTAGTGGGGAAACAGTAGAAAGTAGGAGATTTCTTTGTGAGTATAACCTCTTTCCCCTTTTAGTATGGGGAAAAAGAGAGAGACATATGTTAAGTGAACTCCTTAGAAAGTACTTTCCATATCTTCTGCCAATGTAAAAGAAAAACTGAAGAACATTCTACATGCATTTTACCTAGACTAGGCCATCACAATCATTCCTAAATAAGAGACAGAGTACTATAATCTCCTTATTGCCCCCNGTGCAGTGCACCATACTCTTGGCAAGCTAGGCAAGAACAAAAAACCAGGCATGGTCCTTCTTCAATTAAGCTCTCAGGGCAGACAAAGTGGCCTTCAGCTTCCATAATTAAAGAAGAAAAAAGCAATTGGCTCACAGGCCATAAACTCTTGCTGAAAGAGTAACTAAGATATGAAAGGAGCAGGAAGAACTAAAGATCCAGATAACAAAGCTTCTAAGCAGAAAAAAAAAAAAAAA